>SJYX01005339.1:131257-173271 GCA_006410675.1 Oreotragus oreotragus
CCGCCTGCCCCCGCGCCCCCGCCCCGGCCCTGGAGCGCCAGGTCCGCGCAGTCCTGCCCTCCGATGGCCGGGCGGCCGGGCAGAGCCAGGCCTGGGGGGGCTCCCTCCGCTCCTCGCTGCCCCCTTCCTCCCAGTCCTGCACCTGCCCCCGTCCTGCCCTCGTCTTCTCCAGCAGCCCAGCGAGGGGAAGGGAGGGTCTCCTGTCACACACGCCCCCTCTCTCCCCGCCTTCTCCGCGGCTCCCTCGGGCGCTGCGTCCTGTGCTCCCTGGGGAGGGGCGGGGTATGGAAGCCGGGCCCAGACTCACTGGGACTCATTGCACAAGTGTTCTGTGCGCACGCTGGAGGCCCAGCGCTGTCCCGTGCCGGGGAACATCCAGGTGAACGGTGTGGAGGGCCCGGCAAGACAGAATGAAGCTGAAAATGTCTAATCGCAAACGGGAGAGTTTCAGGTCAGGACAGCGACATTTCTCCAGCACCTGACGGTGGATTCCCTGGATCTCAGAGGCCTCTCAGATTCTTTTGGGCCAACACTGCCTCTAGGGCATCCTTCTTCGTTTTTATTTTTTTATAGCCAATTCTAAGAAGGCTGTGCCTTGAAATCAAGCAAGCAACAAAAGTCAGGAGTGATCAGACAGCGGGGACGCAGGGAAAGTTGGGCTCCCAGTGACCTCAGTGCCTAGAGAAGTGGCTTGTGTCCCCCTGGACACCTGTGGGCCTGGGGCCGGTGACCTCCCACCAGGCAGACAGCTGGGGTGGGGGCTGCAGGGTGAGCAGGAAGCCAGGCCTCTTTCTCATTCCCTTCACAAAACAAAGGAGGAGAACTGGAATCCAGAAGGATTCAGAGACTTGATTATGTTTTATCAATTACTCCTTAAAAAAAAAAAAAAAGTGGCTATCTACCAACTCCATCAGGGAGCATGTTTTCTAATGTTAGAAGTCACTGTAGGGACCTCCCCGAGGGTCCAGTGGTTAAAACTCAGAGCTTGCAATGCAGGGGGCATGGGTTTGATAATGGCTACACACTCCAGTATTCTTGCCTGAAGAATTCCATGGACAGAGGAGACTGATAGTCCTTGGGGTCGCAAAGAGTCAGATATGACTGAGAAACTAACACTTTCATTGGGAACTAATATCCCACATGCTGTGTGGAAAAAAAAAAAAAAAAAAAAAGAAGTCACAGTAGACAACATAATAGAGAAAAAAACACAAGCAAAGCTGGCTTCAAAATAAAAGCCCTGGTCATCTAGTGGTTAAGATTCCATGTTCCCAGTACAGAAGCTCAGTGTTTGATCCCTGTCTGGGGGACAGTGAACTCACAAGCCAGATGGTGCAGCCTAAAAAAAAAACAACCAGTTTTTAAAATTAAAAAAAATTAAAAAGCAAACAATAGGAAAAATATTTGCAGGAAATGTGGCCAAATGCTGACAACATTATTGTCCAGAGCGCTTAAGAAATTGATCAGGCAAACCCCGGACCCCTAAAGACGAAATGGATGAAGGACACAGACAAGTCTTGGAAGAGGAAACCAATTTGGCTAATAGACTTACTGAGAAATATTCAGCCTCAGTAATTAAAGATATGCAAATCAAGCTACAGCAAGGAGATGTGTGGAGTTATCTCAACCTTGGTGGAATGCTGTTAGTCGAGGCTATGCGGCAATGTGCCAGCTGGTGGGCACACAACTGGCCCAGCCCGTTTGTAAATCAGTTCGTTAGTGTTTGCTTCAACTTTTTAAAATAGTTATTCCCTTTGACTCAGTGAATTCATCACAGAAAGTCTATTCTAAGGAGAAAATCTTAAATACAGAAAAAGCATGAAGATGTCAGTGGTCAGCTCACTTAGAACTGCAAAAACAAAACTTTGTTTGGACATTGGTAAGTAAAACAGCTTTTCAATATAATTTTTAAAAATTATACTTTCATGGAGAATGGGTAAATGTAGAAAATGCTCATGATATAAGGGGACATTTTAAAAGAATGGGTATAAAGATTTTTAGCAAGTATAATAACTGAAAAGTTATAATTTAAAACGACAGCAGCAACCTCCGAAAGAAAAGTTTGCAGAATGTTCAGCAGTGACCATCCAGGAGGGATTCTGTAGTCAGTTGGATTTCTTTCCAAAGGGCATGACAGGAAGCCAACTGACAGTCATGAAGCATAACATGTGTTCATGGGACCTCTGCTTCTGGTTCACGGGCCAGTTCGCGGGACCTTCCTGTGATGCTCCAGCAGAGAGACAAGCTTCAGGACCCGGTGGACAGATGGCCTTCCTTCTAATCCCCAGGTGGTGACTTGCTTCTCCAGTCTCCAAGATGACTCCTGGAACCAGGCACACTGCAGTCTCTTCCTCAAGGGATGCCAGTGAAGAAGGCTGGAGCCCTCCTCTGTCGCATCCAACGTGAAGAATCCCAGGCAAGGACAGTAACTGTCTCACAACTTGCCCAGGCTGGTGATATGGCTACTATGTGGCCACGGCACAGAGTGTGTTAGCAGAAAGGAGAAGGGAAGGAAACCGGTCAGCAAGAAGCAATAACCCGCACACTGACTCCATTGTGAGAGTGAAATAAAGACATTTTTAAACATGGGAAGTCTCAGAAAATTTTATCCCCCAGGCACAATTCTTGGGAAGCCATGGGCGGGGGCNGAAGAAGGAGAAGGGAGTCTGTGGGAAGCTGGTGAAGGGAGATTCCAGAACAGCAGCTGTGCCCCAAGCAGAGAGGGCGGTCTTCATTCACGAACACTGTGACAAAGGGGACAGGAATGCCTACATTGTCACAGTGTCATCATCGTGCCCTCTGCCATTGCGCTATCTTTTCAGTCGGATGAAACATCTGGAGAATGTAAGCCAAGAAAGAGGAAGACGTGAGACACGGGACAGGGAACCCCAACCAGGAGAAAGACAAATGGAATCCCAAGATGGTAGTTAAAGGGACATCCCAGGATGACAGTGCTACCCAGAGAGCAAGTATACCAGAAAAAGGAAAATGGGTGTATCAAGGCGGGATTAAAAAGAAAGAGGGGGATGAAATGATATATATTCCTTAATGAGATTGCTCTGGTGGAGAGTCATAAAGTGTGGGTAGGTACAAAGGAAATCAACAACAACAAAGGCGATTGTTAACTTTAGGGGAAAAAATTAAGAACGGAAACAAACATAGCACTCTGTAAGACTTGGCGATACCCCCTAAAGTCTCATCCCATTATGGCATCAGCCAGCCTTGAGGTCCAGCTAGAATTCCATCCCATTATGGCATCAGCCAGCCTTGAGGTGCAGCTAAAGTCCCATCCCATTATGGCATCAGCCAGCTTTGAGGTCCAGGGTCTCGTCAACTAAGCTAGATTTACATGCACTTGAGGCTTCTTGGGCATAATTCCTCTTGATCTGAAGAACTGTGAACCAGAGAGGTCACTCTGCCCCACCCAACATGCAGGGGTGAGGAAGGGACAGGAGGACCACCAGAGATAACCCACTCACAGCAAGGACTGGTCCACAGCATTTCTGTAATCTCGCTCAGCAACGTGCTGCCCCCTCCTGCTCAGGAGCGGGAGTGCATATTGTCCAGAGTCTGGAGAGATGTTCTTCATGACTCTCAGCTCTGCCCTCTGGGCTGTTGGCTTTGGCCTCTGAATCATCTGTGCTTTCCATAAGACACGGTTCATGTCTATAACTGAATAGTTTTCTCTGCCAACTTGCTTCTTGTCTGTAGAAAGTTGGGAATCTAAAGAACTGTCCCTTTCAGTTCAAGTTTGTAGAATTTGCTGACTTCTCAGCATAAATAATGGAGACCAGAAGACAATGGACACGTTCTGTGTCCAACTCTGTGCGACCCCATGGACTGCAGCCTGCCAGGCTCCTCCATCCATGGGATTTTCCAGGCAAGAGTGCTGGAGTGGGTTGCCATTGCCTTCTCCAACTTAGCAGTAGCAGAAGACAATGGAACAAGTCTTTAAAGTGACTTCCCTGGTGGTCTAGTGGTTAAGAGTCTGCCTTCCAATGCAGAGGATGCAAGTTTGATCCCTGGTTTGGGAACTAAGATACCACAAGCAAAGGGGTGCAGCCAAAAGTAAACAAATAAGGGGACTTCCCCGGTGGCAGTGAATAAGGGGACATGGGTTTGATCCCTGGTCCAGGAAGTTTCCACGTGCTGCAGAGCAACTAAGCCCGTGTACCACAGCCACTGAGTCTGTGTGTCACAACTGCTGAAGTCCTCTCGCCTAGACCCTGTGCTTTGCAACAAGGGAAAACACCGCAACTAGAAGCCCAAGTACCGCAACGACGAGGAGCCCCTACTTGCTGTAGCTAGAGAATGTCTGTGCGAAGCAACAAGACCCAACACAGCCATTCATTCATTCATTAATTAAACAAATGAGGGTCTCTGTAATTTATTCCTGACTCTTACCCAGATAAAACAGTCCATCCATTTTTAGAAGCCACTTGAAGATTGATGGTTGACCAGTCTGATCCTTGACATTTACCCCCCAAACGAGGCCTGGGTTGACTAAAAAATTGAATGCAAGATATGGTCTCACAATACTTGTGATAGTTTTCAGATCATTCTGCCCTTCCCCAGTGTTTGATATTCAGGGGCTCAAATATTGCCACAAAACTGTTCTTCTGAACTGGCACCAACTAATCACTCCACTTCAAAATGGCCTTTGTCAAGCGTCGTGCTGTAGGAGCCTGCTTTGAAGGGCTTGTGGAGAAATTCGGGCTTTCCAGGTGGCTCCGTGGTAAAGAATCTGCCTGTCAAGGCAGGAGACGCAGGAGACACGGGTTTGATCCTTGGGTTGGGAAGATTCCCTGGAGTAGGAAATGGCCATCTACTCCAGTATTCTTGCCTGAAAAATTCCACGGACAGAGGAGCTTGGAGGGCTGCCATCCATGAGGTCACAAAAGAGTTGGATAATGACTGGGTGATGGAGCACGTATGAAGGTGGAGAAATTCTGATGAGGGGAATGGTGAGCCAAGCAGGCACCAATGAGGCAGGTGTCACACAGGTGTGTCTCATCACCTGTGCTCTACCACACACCTCTCAAGGTTTCCCCAGAGTCAAGAAATAACTGAACTTGTCTTCTCTGATACCTCAAGGAAACCTACTCAGGACAGAGTGGGTAGACTTTTGTCTGCTACGTAACTGACCTCTCAAAGTATGCAAAACAGATTCCTCTTTGCCAGACCATCTGGTTTGTTTCTCCTTTCTTTCTCTTTGACAGTATTTATTTATTGACTCACCCCACTTTATGGAAGTATAATTAACAAATAAAATCTGTACATATTTAACGTGTACAATGTGATATTTCATATATGTATACATTGTGAAATGGTTACCACATTCAAGCTAATTAACACATCCATCACCTGTTACCATTGTGTGTGGGGGGGGTGTGGGGTGTGGTAAGAATGTGCGTGCATGCTCAGTCACTCTGTCGTGTCCAACTCTTTGCGACCCCATAGACTGTAGCCGCCAGGCTCCTCTGTCTATGGAATTTTCCAGGCAAGAACACTGGAGTGGACTACCATTTCTTTCTCCAGGGGATCTTCCAGACCCAGAGATCAAACCCACATCTCCGGCGTCGTAGGTGGATTCTTTACCACTGTTTGGCCTGTGGTAAGAACAGTTAATGTTTAATCTCAGCACATTTTGAGTATACAATACAGTTTCATTAACTGTACTTACCATGCTGCACATTCGGTCCCTAGAACTTACTTGTCATTTTTCAGACTTTTTTTTTGCATTCATTTTTGGCTGCACGGAGTCTTCGTTGCTGTGCTGGGGCTTTCTCTGGCTGCGGCAAGCAGGGGCTACTCTTGGTAGCTTGGCGCAGGCTCCTCGCTGAGGTGGCTTCTCTCGTTTCGGAGCACGGCCTCTAGTGGGCTTGGTGGCCGTGGCTCACGGGCTCTGGAGCACAGGTTCAGTGGTTGTGGGGCACGGGCTTAGTTGCTCTGTGGCATGGGCTATCTTCCTGGACCAGGGATCAAACCCAGGTCCCCGGCATTGGCAGGTGGACTCTTAGCCACTGAGTCACCAGGCAAGTCTGAACTTAGCAATCTTATAATCAGAAATCTGTACCCTTTGACCAGCATCTCCTCAATTCCACCACCTCCCAGCCCTTGTCAACCACCATTGTACTCTGCTTCTCTGAGTTCAGCTTCTTAGATTCCATGTAGAAGTGAGGTCATGCGGTATTTCTGTTTCTGTGTCTGGCTTATTTCACTGGGCATAATGTCCTCCAGGTTCATCCACGTCTTCCCAAATGGCATGATTCCCCCCCCTTTTTTTTTTTAAATTAAAAACAATATTTTTTTTGGCTGTGCTGTGAGGCATGTGGGATCTTAATTCCCATACTGGGGATTGAACCTATGCCCCTTGCATTGCGAGCACAGAGTCTTAACCACTGGGCCACTAGGGAAATCCAAGATTTCCATCTTTTTATGGCTTAATGATCCCCCATATATTTACATCACATTTTCTTTATGCGCTCATCCACTGAGGGACACAGGTTGTTTCCATACCTTGGCTACTGTGAATATTGTTGCAATTAACAGAGGAGTGCAAATATCTTTGAAATACTGATTTCAAAGTTGCCCAGAAGTTGAATTGCTGAAATATAAGGTAATAGTATTTTTATGATAAGCCTCTATACTGTTTTCTGTCATGTCTATACCAATTTATATTCCCACCAACAATGAACAAGCATTCACTTTTCTCCATACCCTACCCAACACCTGTTAGCTCTTGTCTTTTTAATATTAATATTAGCCATCCTCAGGGACTTTGTGCTTTCACTGCTGTAGGCCTGGGTTTGATCCCTGGTCAGGGAAATAAAATTCCATAAGCCATATGTATTAGCCGTTCTAACAGGTGTGAGGTGATATCTCAGTGTGTTTTTTTTTTCTTTTTTATTGTGATTGATTTGAATTTTCTTAATGATTAGGGATGTTAAGTATCTTTTCATATAGCTGTTGGAAATCATGTGTCTTCTTTGGAAAACTAGTGACTCAGGTCCTTTGCCCATTTCTTTATTTATTCTTACTGTTGATATTTAGTAGTTTATTTGGCTGTGTTTTGTCAGGTGTGGGACTTGGGACCTTTAGATGCAGCATGCAAACTCTTGGTTATGGCATGTGGGATCCAGTTCCCTGACCAGGGATCAACCCAGGCCCCTTGTCTGGGGAGTGCAGAGTCTTAGCCACTGGACCAACAAGTCTCTAAATTCTTTTTAAAAAATATCTTCAGGGGACTGACTTTGAATCCAGACACCCAGCTAAATGATAAAGTTGCATAAAGTTTCCAAAATGGAGTGTGTGTATGTGAGAGAGAGACAGACAGACACAGACAGAGAGAAAACAAGTGTGTTTGAAAAGAGCTTCTGACAGGCAGCGTGGGCCAGGTATGGAGCCAGGAAACTTCAGCCACACTCTGAGTCAGTATTCCTTCTGGCTGGATCACAGAAGGAGGTAGGAGGTGTGGCTGGAACCGCATGTTGCTGCAGACACAGATCAGGACAGGAGAATACAGGGAACACCCCAGCCACTGGCTCAGGACCAGCTTTGTGCCCCAATGCTGACGGCCGCCTCTTAGCCTTGGCCACAGGAACACCATGTCTCCAGACCCATCTCCTTCCCTCAGCGCTCCTCTTCCAGCCAGATCTCCAAGGCCCTCTACAGACCCAGGCCTTTGCCTGAGCGGTTCTCTCAGCCTGGGACCCACCCCTCCTCTTTTGACAGCTGCAAGCCCCACTTGTCCAGGCTGGGTCATAGCTTCCTTGCCTCTTCCAGAAGGGATGAGTCAATTGCTTCTTGGTCTTTTGGCTAAGATCAAATGCAGGAAGAATGAGTCACCCGTTGGCACCTGCACATGCTCTTTTCAACGTACTTATCACACTCGTAGTATTTGTCCGTTTACTGTCTCTTGAACTCCCCGGGGCCATGGATTGTGATCCACACTGTTTTCCACAGCCTTGCCCCTACACAGGGCCTGAGTGCTGAACCAAGTCTTGAATGAACAGGCTGGTTTCCTGAATTCTATTCCTTCCTCTCTTCAACCTGTCCTGCACACAGGCCCAATTCTCATCCCAAAGTAAAATTTGAATTCTATCACCCCCAACTCAAAATCCTTCCCTGGCTGAACTTCACCAGGGAAACTACTTCAAGTGTTGGCATTCAAGGCCTTGCACACCACGCAGTGAGCACTGTTAGGTCACCTGGAAAAAGGTCAGTTGAGAGGTACAGTCGAGGTTGGACAAGCTGATCTTAAGAAAATGGACAGAGCCCAGTTTAGCAGGTAATTTTCTCTCTCCCTCCCTTCCCCACTCATTGAGCACCCGGGGTCAGGACCTGTGCTGGGCCTTAACAAAGAGGAAAGCAATTATGTTCTTATGCTGCCCACCCCACCACACACACACACACACACACACACACACACCCCAAAAGACGTGGGGCTTGTTCTCTGTCCACTTCACCTTTGTCTGACCAAAGTGGTGTGTTGGTGAATGTTTGAACCCCATGGGAAGTAGGGGAACGGTGGGGACTGATTTCTAGAGTTTGCCAATTTCTGTGGTGTAAATACTCCCTTTATGGCTGTTAGACTACCAAGGTGGTCACTGAAGATGGAGTCAGAAGTAAACGTACAGAAGCACATCATTGGTATTTCTACCACGTGGATATAATAGATACAAAACCCTCAAGAACACAGATAATAGTAAAATAAACGGAAGTGATAACTTTTGATTATTTGCTACTTTTGTCAATATAATTTAAATGTAAGTTTACATAATGCGATTTTTTTTTAATGTGCTGGGTCTTTGTTGCTGTGTGAGGGCTTCTCTTGGAGTGGAGCACAGGCTCTAGAGTGCTTGGGCTCAGTAGTTGCAGTGCCCAGGCTTAGTTGCCACCTGGCATGTGGGATCTAAGTTCCCTGACCAGTAATGAAAACTGCAACCCCTTCCCCTGCCTTGGAAGGTGGATCCTCAACCACTAAACTGGTCCACAGCGGGGAAATCCCTATAATGTAATTTTTAACAATGAGTTTTAAAANAAGTATCTTTTCATATAGCTGTTGGAAATCATGTGTCTTCTTTGGAAAACTAGTGACTCAGGTCCTTTGCCCATTTCTTTATTTATTCTTACTGTTGATATTTAGTAGTTTATTTGGCTGTGTTTTGTCAGGTGTGGGACTTGGGACCTTTAGATGCAGCATGCAAACTCTTGGTTATGGCATGTGGGATCCAGTTCCCTGACCAGGGATCAACCCAGGCCCCTTGTCTGGGGAGTGCAGAGTCTTAGCCACTGGACCAACAAGTCTCTAAATTCTTTTTAAAAAATATCTTCAGGGGACTGACTTTGAATCCAGACACCCAGCTAAATGATAAAGTTGCATAAAGTTTCCAAAATGGAGTGTGTGTATGTGAGAGAGAGACAGACAGACACAGACAGAGAGAAAACAAGTGTGTTTGAAAAGAGCTTCTGACAGGCAGCGTGGGCCAGGTATGGAGCCAGGAAACTTCAGCCACACTCTGAGTCAGTATTCCTTCTGGCTGGATCACAGAAGGAGGTAGGAGGTGTGGCTGGAACCGCATGTTGCTGCAGACACAGATCAGGACAGGAGAATACAGGGAACACCCCAGCCACTGGCTCAGGACCAGCTTTGTGCCCCAATGCTGACGGCCGCCTCTTAGCCTTGGCCACAGGAACACCATGTCTCCAGACCCATCTCCTTCCCTCAGCGCTCCTCTTCCAGCCAGATCTCCAAGGCCCTCTACAGACCCAGGCCTTTGCCTGAGCGGTTCTCTCAGCCTGGGACCCACCCCTCCTCTTTTGACAGCTGCAAGCCCCACTTGTCCAGGCTGGGTCATAGCTTCCTTGCCTCTTCCAGAAGGGATGAGTCAATTGCTTCTTGGTCTTTTGGCTAAGATCAAATGCAGGAAGAATGAGTCACCCGTTGGCACCTGCACATGCTCTTTTCAACGTACTTATCACACTCGTAGTATTTGTCCGTTTACTGTCTCTTGAACTCCCCGGGGCCATGGATTGTGATCCACACTGTTTTCCACAGCCTTGCCCCTACACAGGGCCTGAGTGCTGAACCAAGTCTTGAATGAACAGGCTGGTTTCCTGAATTCTATTCCTTCCTCTCTTCAACCTGTCCTGCACACAGGCCCAATTCTCATCCCAAAGTAAAATTTGAATTCTATCACCCCCAACTCAAACTCCTTCCCTGGCTGAACTTCACCAGGGAAACTACTTCAAGTGTTGGCATTCAAGGCCTTGCACACCACGCAGTGAGCACTGTTAGGTCACCTGGAAAAAGGTCAGTTGAGAGGTACAGTCGAGGTTGGACAAGCTGATCTTAAGAAAATGGACAGAGCCCAGTTTAGCAGGTAATTTTCTCTCTCCCTCCCTTCCCCACTCATTGAGCACCCGGGGTCAGGACCTGTGCTGGGCCTTAACAAAGAGGAAAGCAATTATGTTCTTATGCTGCCCACCCCACCACACACACACACACACACACACACACACACACCCCAAAAGACGTGGGGCTTGTTCTCTGTCCACTTCACCTTTGTCTGACCAAAGTGGTGTGTTGGTGAATGTTTGAACCCCATGGGAAGTAGGGGAACGGTGGGGACTGATTTCTAGAGTTTGCCAATTTCTGTGGTGTAAATACTCCCTTTATGGCTGTTAGACTACCAAGGTGGTCACTGAAGATGGAGTCAGAAGTAAACGTACAGAAGCACATCATTGGTATTTCTACCACGTGGATATAATAGATACAAAACCCTCAAGAACACAGATAATAGTAAAATAAACGGAAGTGATAACTTTTGATTATTTGCTACTTTTGTCAATATAATTTAAATGTAAGTTTACATAATGCGATTTTTTTTTAATGTGCTGGGTCTTTGTTGCTGTGTGAGGGCTTCTCTTGGAGTGGAGCACAGGCTCTAGAGTGCTTGGGCTCAGTAGTTGCAGTGCCCAGGCTTAGTTGCCACCTGGCATGTGGGATCTAAGTTCCCTGACCAGTAATGAAAACTGCAACCCCTTCCCCTGCCTTGGAAGGTGGATCCTCAACCACTAAACTGGTCCACAGCGGGGAAATCCCTATAATGTAATTTTTAACAATGAGTTTTAAAAGATAAAAGACTGTAGTGCACACCCAGCTTGCAGAACTCAACATATTCTCTCCTGCTATTTTTTATTTTATTGTTGTTCAGTCACTCAGTCGCGTCCGACTCTTTGTGACCCCGTGGATTGCAGCATGCCATGCCTTCCTGTCCTTCACTACCTCCCAGAGTTTGCTCAAATTCGTGCCCATTGAGTCAATGATGTCATCCAATCATCTCATCCTCTGTGGCCCCCTTCTCCTCCTGCCCTCAATTTTTCTCAAAATCAGGGTCTTTTCCAATGAGTCAGCTGTTCGCGTCAGGTGGCGATGGTACTGGAGCTTCCGCTTCAGCATCAGTCCTTCCAATGAATTGTCAGGGTTGACTTCCTTTAGGATGGCCTCTGATCTCCGTGCAGTCCAAGGGTTAGCGTGTATATTTTACTTCTTCCACCCGGCGGGGAAACAAAATCGGGAGGAGGAATGCGGCTCCGTGGGAAGAAGGCCGGGCTGGAGTCCCCCAAACGGCCACCGGGAGGCGCCAGACACAATCTGATCGGCAGCTCAGGCCAGAGGCCCTTGGGGTCCGCGGCCACTGCTGGGCTCCTGGATCATGGAGGCGCTTTTCCTTGTATTTCGGGCTCGTCCAGGGCCAGGGCCACTAGCAGGGGTCTCGAGGCGCGGAGGGCTCGCCCCCTACCGCGAGTACGCACACGCCCTCGGACCCTAATCTGGGAAACCAGAATTCTCGACCCGCCACCCAGCCACGCAGCCACCCAGCTTAAGCCCTTACCCGGCGGCCTTTGCAGCCGGAAGTCGGCCGTTCTCCGCTTTCCCGGCATCCCCTGTGCTTCCGCCTGCTGAGGGTCCATAATGAGCCTGGAGCACTAGCTGGCTGGAGTGAGTTAATCTTTAGGCAATTAGTTTATATTGTCCTTGGGCTGGACTAGTGCCTAGGAACGAGGGACAGGAGTTTCCTCCTGAGTCACCCTGAGGCCACAGAGCCCGGGAAATCAGGGAAGGAGCTTCCCAGGCTTCCGGTGCAGGTGCGGACGAGGGCCATGCCTCGCCTGCGGAAAGGCCTGCGTTCTCCTCCCAGCTTTTTGTCAACAGTCTGCATGGCCTTGGGCAAGGCGTTTGACCCAGCTGGGCTCGTGCTACAGTGGCAGATGCTGTGGGTTGACTCCCAGGCACCTGTGCCCTTTTGTCCCTGTTGGCAGGTAGTGCCCACCCCTCAGGGTTTCCCAGGTGGCGCTAGTGGTAAAGAGCCCGCCTGCCAATGCAGGAGATGTAAGAAACGCAGGTTCAGTCCCTGGGTGGAGAAGATCCGCTGGAGCGGGGCATGGCAACCCTCTCCAGTATTCTTGCCTGGAGAGCCCCTTAGATCAGAGGAGCCTGGTGGGCTACAGTCCATGGGGTCGCCAAGAGTAGGATACAGCTGAAGTAACCGAGCGTTTCAACCTCTCCAGGGGGTTTACTGTGGCTCTTTGCGCCCACTGTTTGTTGGTCCAGTTCCCCTCATCAAATGTTGGTTCCTTGAAAATACCATCAAACCAGCCTGTCACTAAGACTAAACTGCATTTGTTGCTTCCCTTGTTGAGGGAGCAGCATCTTGAAAGACTCCTTCCTGGAGAGGGCAAAGTTGAGATAGGTTTCAGAGTCTGGCTTAATTTAAGGTGGACCTTAACGAGCATCTGTTGGGATCATGTTACATAGTTTAGGGCTGTTGGTCATGGTAGTTGAGGGTTTATAGTCTCAGCGAGGGAGTCTTGGATCTTCACCAGTTATTTGATACTACCTGTTTAAAAAAAATCGTGTGGTTTTTGATGGATTTTTCTGAGGT
Organism: Oreotragus oreotragus; assembly: GCA_006410675.1. Taxonomy (NCBI): domain Eukaryota; kingdom Metazoa; phylum Chordata; class Mammalia; order Artiodactyla; family Bovidae; genus Oreotragus; species Oreotragus oreotragus. The sequence goes on from SJYX01005339.1 coordinate 144,205, forward strand.
CAAGGTGTAAAATTATTTGCACATTTTCCCTTCCTGGTCAGGTGTTTCTGGGAGTAGTAAACTCATAGTAACACAGTCATGCTAGTTTGCTTCAACCAGGGTGAGTCACAGCCCTCTTCTACTTGCACCCAGAGGGATCTTGTGTGTGGTTTCCTTGTGTGTGAAATGGGAATTGTGTTGCAGGGGGAGGGGGAGAAGACCAACAAGGTTTCACCCTGTAGTAGCCTTTCAGACTACACCACGGTGGGGCTTACAAAAAATGTGTGCGTCCTGAAAAAGAGTTCTTACTCTCGAATCTGAAAACAGAGCTACCAAATTGAAAAGAATAGATGTGTATTAAATGTTTCCAAGATGTCACTATGTTAATCTGCCAGCTGCAACTCACAGCATACAGTTCAGGGGTCATTATATTCACTCGACAAAGGGAGGTGTGTGTTCACATGTTGATGGCACGTAGTGGAAGCTTCAGGTTTACGGATTATCAAGGTCTTAAAATGGCCACGGGGTGTTTCACTCTTGGCCTTCCTTCTTCCCAGTCTTGTAAGTTGGGGCGAGCTCCTCCCCTTTCTGCCTTCATTTCCTCCTAGGTCCGGTGGGGAGGACAGTGCTCTGAGCAGAGTAAGGAGGCTGAAGGGAGGTCATGTGTTGAATGTGGCAGCTGGCAGTTGCAACTGATGTGCGGATGATTCTGGAGCCCTGTGAACTGGGGTCTAGGACAGCTGTGGGAGACTGGGCCCATGGGAAGCACCAGGGAAGGACACAGGGGCTTAATCAGGTTGGGAGATAAAGCAGGAAAAACACAGATGACAGTAACCACACTGCCCCAGCTCGTTCCGGTCAGTTCCTGCAAGTTCCCAGCCGCCCCCAGGACAGGTGACACGTGTGGGGACAACATTAAAAAATATTGAACAACCAGTTCTTTACCGGCAGGAAACAGAACAGGGTGGCTGGAGTCTGAGTCTCTTGGAGGCCCCGTGTCTCAATGGACATTAACCTTTAATTGCTCTATTTGCGGTGGGCTGGAACAGCCGGGCTAATGCAGTTGGAGGCTTGAGGAGGCAGGTATTTGCAGCCTGCAGGTGACACGAAGTTGGGCCTCAACAGGGCGTCCTGGCCGGATGTCTGCTTCGCTGGGGGAGGGTGGAGGTGGCAGGTGTGGGGTGGTGGAGGTTGGCAACACAGCCGGGTGCTGGACAGGTGCAGGTGAGGGCCACATTCTGGTCAGGTGGGCCCTCCCTGGGCACTCCCAGACCCTGGCACCTGGTGGAACTTGGGCTCCTTGAGCTCCGGAGGCATGGAGCAGAGCCCTGGCACGGAACTTTGCCAGGCTTTCTGGTCCTCCCTTTATTTAGACTGGGGGAATTCCTTCCCTCTTCCTGTTTCTAGCATTTCCTGTCTCCTCATCTTTCCCAGCAGACCTGAGGGCAAGGTTAGCCCGAAATCAAGTCTTTAGCAGTTGGAGAACTCGTTCTCCTTTCCTCCAGGGCAAGAAAGACAGAGTCTTTAGACTCTGCCAGGATATGAGGGGAAATATTTGCATTTCATCTTCCTGTGGTAAAGAGAGGAAAGGAAAGCAAGTCACTGTACAATTTTAGAATAGAGACTCGTTTGACAGTACATGCCAAAACCTGTATATACACTTACAGCCTTTGACCTAGCCATTTCTCTTTTAGGAATGTAACTCCAGAAAATAAAGATTTCTGAATAAGATTGTTGTCTGAAGTGTTCTGTACAACAGTAAAAAGAATGAGTGTTGAGTATTAATAGTTATGTTATGAACAAATAGTTTACTGATATGGGAAGCTACCCAAATAATTACATTTAGAAAACAAATTAATATAGTATCATGGTTCCAGTGGAAGGACTGATGTTGAAGCTGAAGCTCCCAACACTTTGGCCACCTGATTCGAAGAGCTGACTCATTTGAAAAGACCCTGATGCTGGGAACGATTGAGGGCAGGAGGAGAAGGGGACGACGGAGGATGAGATTGTTGGATGGCATCACCGACTCAATGGACATGAGTTTGAGCAAGTTCTGGGAGATGTTGAAGGACAGGGAAGTTTGGGNGAAGAGCTGACTCATTTGAAAAGACCCTGATGCTGGGAACGATTGAGGGCAGGAGGAGAAGGGGACGACGGAGGATGAGATTGTTGGATGGCATCACCGACTCAATGGACATGAGTTTGAGCAAGTTCTGGGAGATGTTGAAGGACAGGGAAGTTTGGGGTGCTGCAGTCCACGGGGTCGCAAAGAGTCGGACATGACTGAGCGATTCAACAACATGGTTCCAGTAATATAAAAGGGTAAATACAGAATCTATAGCCTGTTTTATCAGTTAGGAAAAAACTTGTGAACTTGTTTCATTAAGTAATCAATTGACTTAACAAAAGTGGGAGACACGACATCCCAAGAACTGTGGATATAACAGTGAGCTGTTAAAAGTGACCTGACTTCCCTGGTGGTCCAGTGGGTAAGACTCCACACTCCCAATGCGGGGGGCCCGGGTTTGATCTCTGGTCAGGGAACTAGATTCCAAACTAATGAAGAGTCTGTATGCTGCCGCTAAAGACCCCTGAACTGCAACTAAAAGAAATCCCACATGATGCAGTGAAAATCAAAGGCTGAAGTTCCCGAGTTCCTCAACTAAGACCTGGCACAGCCAAAGAGAAAGAACGAATAAAAGTGTAATTTTCAAAAAAGGTAAAAGCATGACTTTCAGATAAATATAAAAGTGGCATGTATCAGAGATTTTAACTCAATCACGAAGAAGGAAACCATCAAGATGTTACAACTGATTTAAAAGAGAAACAGAAGGAGAAATCTATACAGGGGACATCAGGAATGGTGAAATCCATTTGCTAATAGCAGATGCAAGACTGTTTAGGGCCTGGGGATTTCCCTGGTGGTCCAGTGGTTAAGATCTGCCTTCCAATGCAGGAGTTAAGGTTTGGTCCCTGTCAGAGAACTAAGATCCCAGGTGCCGGGGATCAGCCCACGCATCGAAGAGCCCTTGCGCAGCAGCTAAGACCCGACGCAGCCAAAAATGGATCAATAAATATTTTTTTAAAACATTGTTGAGTCTAAAGCAAGAAAACGTCATGTTTGACATCACCTCTTCCGCAGGACGACAAGGATGCCAGCCGGCAGCACTGTCCATCCTCACAGATAGTAACCAGTCACACAGTGGGAGGTGGCTGGCTCTTCTAGGGGCAGGCCTGATTAGCATCGCTATCAGTTAACCTCTGTCTCTACAGAGCTGTCAGCCAGCCTCACAGACACAGGCGCACATACGCCCCTGCGGGATCGGAAGATCCCTGGAGACTCGTACTCACCTCGGGAAGGCTGTTCAGGCCTCTCATTTGCCCTTTTCATGTCTTTCACACTTTCCCCACAGAACAGAGAGGGTGTCACTTAAACTAAGGCCAAAGGAAAGTGCCGACTCTGAAGATGTCGGTCAAGACCTTCGGGCAGAGAGAGCAGCACGCGCCAAGGGCGTAGAGGAGAGAGGCCCCAGGGGCCGGGCGTGGGCCAGCAGTGAGAACAGGTGAGCACGGTGGACGCTCCAGCACCTGCGGGGAGGGGACGAGGCGCTGGGATCCCCTTCTCAGTGCAGTGGGTACCGCTGGGGCTTTGAACAGGGAGATGCCATGAGCTCGTTGGAGTTTTGTTAAACATCTCAGCCACTGCGGGAGAGGAGCCTGGAGGGGAGCTGGAGGACCTGTGTCAGGGGAGGGAGGAGGAGGCCTGGGCTCCCCCGTTGGCTTGTTCTGGGCTGGAGGCACCAGGACGCGCTGATGGATCAGTGGGACCTCAGAAGTGTTGCTGTGGCCGGCTCAGCCTGGTGGCGAGGAATGCCTGAGCCCCGCCCCAAGCCCACAATGCGGCGAGGCCCCCACAGACGTGTTGTGGCTGGACTGGCCCCTGGGGTTCTTACTATGATCACAAGACACACCTTAGCAATAAGCCTCAGGAGACTTTGGAAAAAAAAAACAGATTTATTACTCACAGGTCCTGGAGGGTACACCGAGCACCCTAGAGCCACACAGTGAGGTTTTGGGTAGAGACAGGGGTAGGGGTGTGGACGGGGCTCTGCCTTTATTAGGGTCCAAGGGTGGGGAGGCTGGGGTTTCCAGGGTTCACTCTTTGCTGAAGTTAAACTCGAATTCCTTGCTGATTTTAAAACCTAAGAGGAGGAATTTGGGTTCAGGAAGAGAAAAGTGGGGTCAACCCACTGGTCAGTTATCTGGGTCACCCAGGGTTTTCTAAAAGGGGACCTTCATGGTTGGGCCCCTAGGCTCCTTAGCTGGTGGTCAGCTCGGAGCTGTGTCGCACAGCTTGCATTGCCTTCATTTGAGATGGTTGTCTTCGAAATAGATTCTCCAGCAGCCAAAAGCTTCAAATATGTATACATCAGCCCCTGCCCTGCCTCAGCCCCGATCCTGGAGCCCTTAGAATTCCCGGGTGATAGTATCTTTTGTTCTGTTAAGATGATTCTTGGTGGTCTCTTTGGCTCCTGGATGGGGACTGGTGAGTGGAAAGACCAAGCCGCGATTAGAAGCTTGAAACCTTCATCTTCTGGGGAAGGGGAGGGGCTAGAGAGCGAATTAATAATGGATCATGCCCACGTGATGAGGCTCCATAAAAATCCCTGAAGTACAGGGGATCGCCAGGGCAGGAACGCATCACACCCCAGCTCCACAGGGACAGAAGCCCTTGCACTCGGGACCCTTCTGGACCTCGCCCAAAGTGCCTCTTCACCTGACTGCACCTCTGTGTCCATCATAGAATACACTGGCCACGCAAATGTTTCCCTGAGTTCTGTGAGTCATAGCAAATGAGCAAACCTGAGGACGGGCTTTCTGGGAACTCCTGATTCGTAGCTGTGTCAGACAGGAGTGTGGGTGACCCGAGGACACGCCGCTTGGATCAGCATCTGAGATGGGGAAGGTCGTAGGGGGCTGAGCCTGTAACCTGTGGGGTCTGCACAAACTCCAGTTAAGTGTCAGCCCTGAGTGAAATCGTACGACACCCAGCTGGTATCCACAGACAATTGCTCGATGTGGAAAAAACCACACACCTGGTGTCAAAAATACTCAATGTGGGGCTTCTCTAGTGGTCCAGTGGTAATCCACTTGCCAATGCAGGGGACGCAGGTTAGATCCCCAGTCTGGGAAGAACCCACATACCTTGAGGCAGCTAAGCCCACACACCACAAATACTGAGCCCCCATGGCATGACTCCTGAAGCCAAGATCTCTAGAGGTGGTGCTCTGGAGCAAGAGAAGCCGCCAGAAGTGAGAAGCCCTCGCACGGCAACCAGAGTTGCGCCTGCTTGCTGCAGCTAGAGGAAGTCGTGCAGCGATGAAGACCCAGCACAGCCAAAAATAAATAAACAAACCTTTGAAAACAATACGTGTACAGAGAAGGAATATTTTCCTTTTCAGTTGGTAATGGGCGGGGAGGAAAAGGCTGAATCAAGAATGACTTGAATGGCTTTCGCATCTGGGAGAATGGTGCCATTTTCTGAGATGGGGAGCCTGGATCCCAGGGACTCTCAAGATCCCCTAGTCTGTGACGCTGGTTGGAAGTCCAGGTCCCCAGCCCCCAAGCCTGCGTCTTGGAAGCACAACTGAGGGGTGCAGGTGGGGATCTCTCTCTCCCCAGGGCCCCATGCAGAGGGGCGCCCCAGTCCCAGCTGCCGACTGACTCCCCTAGAGCCTTCTGTCCTCCTGGCAGGAGAGCTGGGAGAGCTTTTGCACCCTGACTTACCCAGGAGCCATTCCGGAGCAGTAATTAGCACCGTCAATTATTTCCCTGGAGGGTGGATGGGGGAGGAGGAACGTGGTTGGCGGCGGGTCTCCACCCTGCGGGGGAGGCTGGAACTGGTTTCTCCACGCCTCCTCTCTAGCCAGCCGGAAGTGGCTGCTCAGTAGGTACCCTGAAGGCAGACCTGCAGAGCCCAGCTCTGCGTCCAGAGAACTGGAGCTTCTCATTTTGCACCTGCCCCCAGGGATCATTCATCCTGTACAGTCGGTCACTTCCTCTCCAGGAGCCCTTGGCCATGACCTCTGACCTCACGAGCCCTAGGACTGAGAGTCACCAGGAGTGCTGGAAGCAGCCCAGGCCAGCTCTGGACACCCAGCGAGGCAGCTGGACCAGAGCACCCACACCCTCTGTCCTTCCCAGCTCAGCCCTCCCCAGCCTGGAGCTTCTGTCTCTGCCTCCTGGTACAGAGGAAGCACAGCCCTTCCAGACTTCTCTGTGTTGCAGTGAGGGTCATTCTAGCTGGTCCCGGGGAGAAGCGGGAGCTCTGCACTTGACTGGGGAGGAAAGGAGGTATTGCCAGTGATGTGGGAGGGCTGGCCACCTTCCCCCCGGGAGACTCCCAACCAGGCTGCTGGGAGGTTTTTCCAGGACAACAACAGAAGTCAGTGGGAAAAATGGGCTCTAAGAATTCTGGTGTGCAGCCAACTTTTCTGAAGGAGTGGGGGATTGTGAACAGAACCTAGGAGAATGCTCTAAGCTGTGGAAAGAAAATTCTGGAGGAAGCTGACATAGAGGAAGAGACGGGCCACTAAGGAATGGAGGAACAGGTGTAAGTGCGATTTAAAAAGAAGTGCGGAAGGTCTCAGTGGACCACATGAACAAATAATACTCTATATTCCAGGAAGATGTTAAGCAGAGTAAAGATACATGGAGTCACACCATTAACATTTGGACCCTGGAGGACCAGCATTCTAAGAGTCAGTGCAGGGGTCGGGGAGCCCTGCATTTAGAAAGTATGGGATTGAGGATGGGACCAGGGAGCAGGGACCCCTAAGATTACAGAAAGGAAGGCTGGGTAGGGAGGGGGAGGTCAGCTTCCATTTTAAGGAATTGTCGAGAGGACAGACAATGCTGCTGTGAGATGGAGAAAATTTTCTTTCCAAGAATTCTAGGTGGGGGTAGGGTGGACTACATAGCCAAGGGTCAGAGAGCCTGAAGATGGAGAGAGGGCTCGGTGTGCGCCCATATGATGCTAGGCTTCCTGTGGAAACCGAACTCTGGGGCCGGGACGGCAGTGAGCAGGACCAAGAGGGCCTTGAGGAACCTGGGAAGAGGAAATGTGAGGTCTGAGGCCACAAGAGCCGTGGGGAGATTCTGAGCAGGGCCAGGAGCCCCGGATGGGGCTGGAGTCAAGTCACATCCCGTCTCCAAGAGGCAGGGAGCCCCAAGTGACCCTGAAAGGGAAAAGGCTGTAAAATTTTACTTAACCTCCTGGTTCTTCTGGGTCTGTAACTCAGCTTGCTCCTTGCAAAGTCTGGGTCAGATAGGTCTCAGAAAGTAGGAACTGGAGCTTATTTCACTGACCCTTGACCTGCTCTTTGCAATTGCCCAGCTCCTGCAAACCCATAAACCCGCTTAATCATGCCTGTCCGTGTATAAAAACCCTGTAACCCCTTTGTTCGGGGCTCAGAGCTTGGAGTGTTAACTCCTCTGGGCCTACTCACATAATAAACCTGAGTTCTCCAACTCTCTGAGTGTGGGGCTTTGTTTCTCGAGTACTGGTTTCTGCTACATTTCTGGAGGCCCCAGAGGGATTCCGACCACGCCAGCCTCTTGAGCTGCCGGACTGGTGGCTCGGCCAGGCTGGAGCGAAGGAACCCCGAGACGAATGAGGAGGCGCGCCACCTGATGGTATTCTAGGTTCTCTTTTGGACCCGTTCTGACTCTGGATGACCGAGCACCAACTGAACACATTAGAGGGACGAACCAACTCACCAGGAGTGGCCACAGGATCAGTTAAGTCCCCGGGGCCAGTCCCCAGTCAGGTCCTACCCCAACAGGTAGAAGAGGAGGCTGATCACCTCCTTGGGCTCCCAGGAAGGGAGCGTCAGGTAGGGAGAACTGGGGACTCAGGGGAAGGGAGGCATCGTGAATGATAACTCCTTGGGGCTCCCAGAAAGGGAGCAACAGTTAAGGAAACCTGGGGCCTCGGGGAAAGGGAGGCATTGTGATAGCCTCTGAATGATTGTGAGTGTGTGATTGCTGATTGAATGGAGTGAGAGAAATTTTTCTTTTGGAAACTGCAAAACCAATTCTTTTTGCATGTACAATTAAAAACAACTAGCGTGTTAAAAGGCCTGCCTAGGAAAAAGCTTAAAGTTAACCCTTTCCATGTCCTTGAAATACACAGCCAACTTTGCCTGAGACCTCAGCCTTGGGCAAATTAGAACTTCAAGCAAAGATAAAAAAGGGGTCAAAGAGATATTTAAAATCTCAAACAGAAAACGATAAGGTCTCTGTCAGTCTGTCTGGATTTATGTATGTCTCAGTGTATGTCTTATTTTTTTCTGATAATATTGTTGAAGTTGTAAATGAGTTCTAATTTAATTGGCCTAAAGGAAAGTGCTGCTGCTGCTAAGTCGCTTCAGTCGTGTCCGACTCTGTGCAACCCCATTGAGGGCAGCCCACCAGGCTCCCCCGTCCCTGGGACTCTCCGGGCAAGAACACTCGAGTGGGTTCCCATTTCCTTTTCCAGTGCATGAAAGTGAAAAGTGAATGTGAAGTCACTCAGTCGTACCAGACTCTTAGTGACCCCATGGACGGCAGCCTACCAGGCTCCTCCGTCCATGGGATTTTCCAGGTAAGAGTTCTGGAGTGGGATGCCATTGCCTTCTCCAAAGGAAAGTAATTGCTTACAAATCAAACAATTCTAAATACAAGAGAAATTAACCTAAATAAATTTCAGATTCATGTAAATTTGGAAATATTCTATATTAAATATCTAATATTAATGTTTGTTTGCTAATCTAATAAAGAAGTAGGATGTATATTTTTAATAAAAAGGTATAAAAATGAGATTACATTTTATGAAGAGAAAAAGAAAGTAGGTCGGACATACAGGTGGCTGTTACAAAAAGTGATTACAAGGTTTGTGGAAAGTGACCCTGAAAAAAAATTTTTTTGTGCATGGTTAGGACCGATTAAGTTTAAAATAAATTTAATTAAGTTTACCTAAATGAGTTTAAAGTAAGCTGGTGCAAAACTTGAATTCGACCTGCCTCTCTGTTAAGAGGACATACTTTCTGCAGATGGTGAGCTGCTTTTAATAATAAATTTAAGTTTCTTTACCTCTTAATTGATCTGTTCTGTATTTACCTTTGAAATCTTTTGTTACTTTCAGCTACGTAAATAACTATTATTTCACACTGACTTATATCATCCGACCTGATGAGTGTTATAAACCCTTTTGATATTTATTGACAAAACTTCCTAAATAACTTGACTTCTAGCTAACTTTGGGATGCTTCAGAGGGCCCCTGAGACATTCCAAAGAGCTATTAAGCCACCTAGGTTCATTGGACATGTGAAATTACATGGGAAGTACTACTGAAGGGGTGATAAATCTTTTCGGGTTATACTGTATGGTTGATGTTACTAAATAAATACCCTAAAATTGTGTGAAATTCATATAGATCTGATATGCCCTGAAAAAATATGGTCAGTTATAATCCTAGTTATCATATTGAAGAGTACATATCACAACAATGACCAGGTTTCTTTGTCAATTACAATAGAATCAGTTTTTAAACATGCCTTTCATGGTTTTACTCTCATGCCTTTAGAGGAATACTGCCAGTTCTTCAAGATTTATGGGATCTCAGGCCAAACAAACAACAGCTTGGGAACACAGTTCCACCTATCAACAAATAGGCTGCCTAAAGTCTTCCTGAGCCCACAGCTACCTCTAGACACTCAACATGGCCCTGCCCACCAGAGGGACAAGACAAGGTCCACCTGGTAGGCAGGCATCAGTCCCTGTCTCTTATACACATCTCACATATATACTATATATATAGATTTATAACCACATCTCTGTAGATATGTTCAACTTTAAACATATATATTTGCCTATATCTAGATTAATAGACACAAACTGTAAAGTCAGATAAGATGTTTTACACAGAGCTCCTCAACCTGATACATTCATCTTCACGTAATGGTGAATTACTCATTTCTGTCATTAAGGATTTACTAAAGGATCTATTGGTAGCATGTCCTGTGTGCTGACATAAACTGGCCCTGGGCAGATTTATTCAGTAGGCTGGGTAACTAGCATATCTTGTGATTTAGCCAAACACAGATTTTATTTACTCAACCATCTTTTTCTTCCTCTTATTATGGTTCAGGTGGCCCTGCATAAGATTTCTTACATCAGTGACTAGTCCCTGTATCATTTTTATAGGTCTATTTTTAAAAGGTGCTTATTTAAGTGACTGGTAACTAATCACAGTTCTATAATTGACTGAAACGTTGACTCAGTGTAAAATCCAAATTAAATTGAAAAAGAAACCCAAATCCTCATTATAAATTATTTTTCGCAGCTCCACAAACACTCATTTTATAAACAGCGAAAGCATGAAGAGACAAACTTTGCCTTCCTGCAAAAAATATGTTCAACAATTACAGACCGAAATTTATAGCAAAGGAAGGATGTTCCTCTTTCTTTGCAGTGACACTAATAAAAGGAAAGAAATATAAGTACTGCTTAGTGTAGGCTGGGAAATGCCTAAATTTTAAAATTAGAATAGTAGCATTTTATTTCTGGACAAGCTCGACTGATCTTTTTACACAGAGCGACAGACAGGCTTAGGGGACATGACCTCATCACAAAGATTTGGGCTTCAAAGGCCGCTCCTCAAACCTCTTGCTGATCACCTGCCCTTCTACCACCCCAAATTAAACATTTAAAAGTTTTGAAGCCGCCTTGCTTTACATTAAACATTTTTCTACCATCCTCCAGTCAATTACCCAGAGGCCAGAAATATCTCTTTCCCCATTCAGCCCATGGCACCTCCACTGTGAAGTGCTCTAAATCCATTAGCGGGGCCCTCTCTGCATGCTACATCATCAGAGGAACAAAGCTGTGATGATGTAGAACAACCCACGTTCGTGTATATCACCAGAGTTCTAGCCTCCTGATCAGCCGGCGGGCTTAATAAACATTCCAGATGGCTTGCTCTGCCTGAAGGAAGAATGGATAATCACACTACACTCCCCTCCAAACAATAATAAAATAAGGCCATGGTAGCACAGAAGCCCGAGCCTGCCAAAAACATTGAAAGGACTGCTTAGAACAATAGAATCAAGTGATTGGAAGGCATATCAGTGCCCTCACCCTTTATGAAGGAAGGTGGCCTGCTTTCCTATAAAGCTTGCAAAACCAATTGTGTTATGCAACAGCTCTGCTGAAAAATAAAGAAAGAAAGAAAAAAAAACCTCCATCTAAACCAAATACTTTCTTTCAAAAGAATTTGGTGAAAAGGAAATTTAAATAAACGCTCAGAAATAAAATAACCTTTGCAGGCCAGAATCCTGAGCTATGCGTACGTAGCCTGAGACATACAGCTTTAGGTCTGTCTCTTATACACATCTAGATGTGTATAAGAGACATAGACCAGGCTGTGGTCCTAGTGTGATTAGATTGACTAGTTTTCTGTGAGTATGGTTTCAGTGTGTCTGCCCTCTGATGCTCTCTAGCAACCACCCTTATGGCAGAAAGTGAAGAGGAACTAAAGAGCCTCTTGATGAAAGTGAAAGAGGAAAGTGAAAAAGTTGGCTTAAAGCTCAACATTCAGAAAACTAAGATCATGGTATCTGGTCCCATCACTTCATGGCAAATAGATGGAGAAACAGTGGAAACAATGGCAGACTTTATTTTTGGGGGCTCCAAAATCACTGCAGATGGTGACTGCAGCCATGAAATTGAAAGACGCTTGCTCGTTGGAAGAAAAGTTATGACCAACCTAGAGAGCATATTAAAAAGCAGAGACATTACTTTGCCAACAAAGGTCTGTCTAGTCAAGGCTATGGTTTTTCCAGTAGTCACGTATGAATGTGAAGAAAGCTGAGTGCCGAAGAATTAATGCTTTTGAACTGTGGTGTTGGAGAAGACTCTTGAGAGTCCCTTGGACTGCAAGGAGATCCAACCAGTCCATTCTGAAGGAGATCAGTCCTGGGTGTTCATTGGAAGGACTGATGTTGAAGCTTAAGCTCCAATACTTTGGCCACCTGATGTGAAGAACTGACTCATTTGAAAAGACCCTGATATTGGGAAAGACTGAAGGCGGGAGGAGAAGGGGACGACAGAGGATGAGATGATTGGATGGCATCACCAACCCAATGGACATCAATTTGAGTAAACTCTGGGAGTTGGTGATGGACAGGGAGGCCTGGCGTGCTGCAGTCCATGGAGTCACAGAGAGTCGGACACGACTGAGAGACTGAACTGAAAGCCTTCCCTGGCTACAGAATTTATGCCCTCACAGTGAGTTCTCCAAAAAAAAATTATGTTTCACTGAATATTAAGTTCTAGTTAAGTAAGGTCTGTGCTTACTAAGACTCACTTCTGAGCTAGTTCCTTGTTACGTTATGTTGCTGTAAGATTTAAGACTTCCCTGGTGGCTCAGATGGTAAAGCGTCTGTCTACAATGCAGGAGACCCGGGTTCGATCCCTGGGTTGGGAAGATCCCCTGGAGAAGGAAATGGCAATCCACTCCAGGGCTATTGCCTGGAAAATCCCATGGACAGAAGAGCCTAGTAGGCTACAGTCCATGGGGTCGCAAAGAGTCGGACACGACTGAGCGACTTCACTCAGTCACTTAAAAAGGACACTCTAAGATTGTTTCTAAAGCTTATCTCAGTAACCAATCTTTGGATAAAGATCAGATGCTCCATGATGTACAACCAGGAGATTAACACTTGGCTATAATCATTTAACTGAGTCAGATGACCTTGGTTATACTGGGCTATACCAATGAAAGTTCTTGACTTAAATTTTTGCTTATGACCTTACTAATAACTGCTAGCTGTATTATTTTCTATGTAGCTTGTTTCAGAAGATTATTTCTTATGTTACCAAATGTGTGACTGAGCCTGTGATAAAATGCTGATATGCAGTTCCATATGAGATCAATAATTGTAATAATATAACTTTAGATATGGGAAGAAGCAACAAGATGAAATACTTTCCTGGACCAAGAGGCTAGTAAGACAGGTATTATCCAGAGACCTTTGCTGCTTACAAGGCCTCGTCTAGGGACAACACATTGAGTAGCCTGTCAAGAGAATCTTTGTTAGACCTGGGAATGAGCCTTTCCAGCACCATAGGACACAATGACCATGAAATGCCCAAACATGGGCAAATATGTGGCTATGAAGGGGCGGGCCCTGCGGTCTGGATGTTGGCCCTTTCCAGCTGCCTCTTCGAAGATTAAATCATGACCACTGCAAGATGCTGACCTTCAACACCCCCTTGAAAGGAATTCACTGCTAATGCTAAGTCACTTCAGTCGCGTCCAACTCTGTGCGACCCCATAGACAGCAGCCTACCAGGTTCCCCTGTCCTGAAGAAGAATAAAGGGAGTCCAGGGTGGAGACAAAAAATAAGGCACTCTGTGCTCTGGGAAAAACCCAGAAAAGCAAGCCTTCAGATAGTCAGATGTTTTCAGGTGAAGATTTTCATGAGGCCAAATTCCTGCATCTTCTCATACCTAGAGAAACGCTAATGTCATGAACTGATGTCTGGACCTGGTTCTCCTGGGTAGCCCCACAACAGCTTTCCTGCTTCTATTAATTTTTGGGCCATATATCTTTAACTTTCTTGTTTCTCCAAGTGGTAGTATGTTGCCCTAAAGGTCCGGGAGTGAGAGACGAGAATGAAAACAGAACATGAAATCTGGTGCAACGGGTCAGGGGGCCTGCAGCTTCTACTGGACTGAGGTGCAGAGTCCACTCTGCGTCCAGCTTTTATTCCTGACTGCAGACTACAAAACTCTCTTTCCCAAGACACTACACTGACATAGTCCAGATCTTGTTTTTACCGCAAGCCGTTCCCTTCTGGGAAAGTGTCAGGAACAATCAGCAAGTGTGTAGAGAGCGTTCATGCCTAACGCCAACCCGGTGTTCCAAGGTCCATGCTTTCGTGATCCCAGTCATACTCCCTTCTGGGCCTGGCCTTGAGGTCCGTAACAAGGCAATTATTCTAAGAAAAACATAAAAAATGGTTTTCATCATTGTTGATAAATCATCAACACAGTTTCTTGATATATGTGTTTCCAGGTGCTATTTCTATGAAATTTCTCAAAGCTGTGAAAGTACATGATTAGAAATTCCCACTGCATCTCCCCCTTTTTGTTTTTGCAGGAGTAGATAACGCTGTCCAAGCAACTTCTTTCTTTATCAGTTCTCGGATCGTTTCTCTCATGTATCTAAGGACTAAACACAAAACAGTTTAAAATATACCTTTTGATATTATAGTGCCAAGCAATCCTCCTCCTAAAGCTTTAATCCACATCATCGGGTTAAGTTTATGTAAGCTTTCCTCAATTTCTTTAAATAAATCAGTTTCTGGGAGTAATTGTAAGTGGACATCTCCATATTAGAAATAGTAGCCTGTAATTGGGAAAAATCTAAGGATGGATTATTACGAACATGTCCTCTCAAATGTTTAGATAATTTATCTCAAGTATATACACTTTGATTATATTTATGAGGTGTGATACAAATGAAGAAATGTTCCAATCACAGTTAAGATGAATTTGTAATTTAAAATTTTGTATTTCCTCCCCTAGTAGGAGAACTGCATTTTCTGAATCAGTCAATCGTTCATTAATTTCTCGGTCTATGTCGATTTGACTTCTCCAGGCAGAACTTGCCTTTTGGTGCCACTATGTACAAACGTAGTCATTTGTATAGTTTGATGTGGAGCCACCCCGGCTACTGCTGTGGTTGTGGCTATGGCAATAATTCCCGCAATAGCTCCTATGAGGAGTCCAATAAACCTTTTGGAACGTTGCAGTACTTTCTTTATAACCTTTAAAAGAGCATATATTTCAGGGGAGACTTCCCAAGGTCTGGTTTGATTTATTAGAAGCCATATTCCCAATCTCCTTCTTAATGTAACAAATGAGTGATTAGGATTATAAAGTGAATAATTTAAGCAAGTATATAATTTGTAATCCTGGCAAGAAAGTTCTTGTACACTTTCACTGATAGAAATTGTTCCTTTTAAGAGCACATAGGGGGGGAGGTGGGAGGGGGGTTCATGTTTGGGAGTTCGTGTAAAAAAATAAATAAATACAAAAAAAAAAAAAAAAAAAGAAGAGCACATAGGATCTCTCACACAAGCCTGAATATAAAATGTCCCATTTGTACTGGTATTAAATGTCAATGGCTGATTAGTTTTATCGGAATAATGTCCACCCCAAATTTGGAATTTTCTAAGACTTAAAGCCAATTTCCAACTCTCTCCTTGCCCTCTTCCTTGATCCAGTTGTGGGAAGGGGGGTGACACGCCACTACCATGCCATGTAATTGGATGGTCTGAATGAGTGGTGATATTAGTACTGTCAAAGCCTTTATGGACCTGCCAACACAGCCTTTTGTGTGGATTGCAGGACTGATCTTGCTGAGAGCAATTAGAGACTGCATACTCCTTGGGGGACCAGTCCCATACAATTCCATAGGAACCATTAACCAAAATTACTCCCTCAGTCCCGTGGCAATTATTCACTGAATACGATCTTGGTTTTCAGTCCACAGCTTGTGATGCTCGCATAAAGGTCTGTCTGATTGGGTGTCATTATTGGGTTCTGAGTCGTCATAGGCAAAGCTCAGACCAGAGAGAAGATGTAGTTGAACCTTAGTATAGTTATGATTTAAAGAATTAGTGGACAGCCAGGTTTGCATAGATATTTTAAGACATCCTGTAGCTGGTCCTACACAAATTGGCCAGGATTCATACCCATAAATAACACTGAAGGGAGTCCCTTCCTCTTTTTAAACAAGAGGAAGGCATGTATCTTCAGGTCCTGGTCTCCAGGGAGAGCCATTAACATAAACTGGGACCATAGATTCCCCCCAGTCAATGGGTTTTACTAACGGGGGGTTAGGTATATACGCCCAATAAGTATAATTCTTTGCTTCTGCCGAAACCAGGGGTGCACCCCCTGCGATGGTTACCGGGGCAAACATGAGACACGATTAGGTGGGCTGGAGCCACTGGCTGTTTCTGCTCTTTCACTCTGCGAGCTGGACTCCACACAGGTTCTGGACCTTCTCCAAACAAACCCTCTTTCCCATGTAATTCACTTTTCCGGTGACCAAGCATTTGTTAGTGGATCTTGCCACCAAATCACAGGCTTAGTTGTATTTGTGGATGTAACCTGAAAATGTCACTCAGCTGTAGTTTCCATAGTTTGTGTTGAAATATTCAAAAACCGAGCGTAGATAAAGCCTTATTCAATATTGTTTATTGTCCTATGGCATTTCCCCCTTTTTGTTTTTGTATTGCATGTTTAAGTGATTGATTAGCCTTCTCCATTGTGGCCTGTCTTTGTGGGTTACAGGGAATGTCAGTAGAATGTTTTATAGATCAAATTTTAAGAAATTGTTGGAATGTTCTACTGGTATAAGCGGGGCCATTATCAGTTTTTATAGTTTTTGGTAGTTTCATAACAGCAAAACAAGCATATAAATGTCTTTGTATATGTTTTGCAGTCTCACTGGAGTGAGCAGTGGCCCATATAAATTGAGAGAATGTATCAGTAGTCATATGTACATGAGAGAGTTTACCAAAAGAAGATACATGAGTTCATCCACTATAACTATGGACTTTATATGAAACTGTATACCATCATTATATCAGTGGCTCAGACACACATTTGATAATGTAAGAAACAACATTTCTTGAAACAGGCAATGTAGAAAACAATGTAGTTAGCAGTAATAGTAAAATAAGAATTGAAGTCAAGAACTTTTATTAGGTATAGCCCAGTGACATCTCTAAGTCATGTGACCTAGTTTGTTAAATGACTACAGCTTGTTAATTTACGGGAACCAGCAGCAATATTTATCCACTGCTTGTAACAATTAGATGTGTATAAGAGACAGAGGCAATGTAGAAAACAATGTAGTTAGCAGTAATAGTAAAATAAGAATTGAAGTCAAGAACTTTTATTAGGTATAGCCCAGTGACATCTCTAAGTCATGTGACCTAGTTTGTTAAATGACTACAGCTTGTTAATTTCCTGGTTGTAGATTCTGGAGCATCTGATCTTTATTTAAAGAATGGTTACTGGGATAAGTTTTAGAAACAAACTTAGAGTGTCCTTTTTAATGAAGGACCTTTTTAATTTAACTTAATGAAGCCTCTTAGCAATGTAACATAACCGTAAGGAATTATCTAAGAAGTGAGTCTTAGTAAATACAGATCTTAATTAACAAAACTAGAACTTAAGATTCAGTGAAACATTAGAAGTCATAGGCCTGACATCAGTTGGGTGGATATTTCTTTTCGAGCTCTCTAGTATACTCTTGCGGGGAAGGCAATGGCACCCCACCCCAGTACGCTTGCCTGGAAAATCCAATGGACGGAGTAGCCTGGTGGGCTGCAGTCCATGGGGTCGCTAACAGTCGGACAGACTGCGCGACTTCACTTTCACTTTTCTCTTTCATGCATTGGAGAAGGAAATGGCAACCCACTCCAGTATTCTTGCCTGGAGAATCCCAGGGATGGGGGAGCCTGGTGGGCTGCCGTCTATGGGGTCACACAGAGTCGGACACGACNTCCCCCGCCAAGATGACTCTTCTTATTCTTGATATGTCTGGCCTGAACACACTTCTTTCAAGAAACCTGTGTCCGCAAACTAAGAAGTGAAACTCTAGGGCTGAGTTACCCAGGGCTGTACATGATTGAATGTTCGTGGTTTGCTGCTAGTCTGAGGCATTCATCCTTCCTTATTTCCTCACCAGCTTTCTTACTAACACGCAGATAAGATTAAACTTGTTATTTTCAGTAGTTAAAAAAAAAATCCCTTACTTATTATGACAACTTCATCAAAACAGGCTCACAGGTCACTTTTCATATCTGCTCCTTTTTTACTGACATTTCATGATGTATAATGACTGACAGTGGCCAACTCTTATAATAGGCAGCACATTTAAAAAAAAAAGTTTCCACACACCCAGTCAGTCAGTTCTGCTAAGGCAGTTGCATTTCTGAAACAGACCTTGCCAACAATCAGATCTTTCGGTGAAAGCATTATGAATTTCGTAACTAGTGTCAGGAATTTCTCAAGAATTATTCTCTGAAATTTTTCTGAAACTATTTCCCTTGGGTCCCTTCAGCCTTTTGATTAGCACTGAGTTATGATCTCCAGCCTAGAAACAGGGCACTCCTTGGGAAAGCTCATTGGTCCCTACTCCATCTCTACAGTATTTCCCAACATTGTTATCAACAACCCAGTGCCTGACATGCCCAAGGCAAGTTGTGTTGAGTAATGTCTATCAAAGACTGTGGTCATGAGACTGCTCTGTAAGGGTTTATATAGCTTTTTCTATGATCCAATGGATGTTGGCAATTTGATCTCTGGTTCCTCTGCCTTTTCTAAATCCAGATTGAACATCTCAAGGTTCTCAGTTCACATACTGTTGAAACCTGGCTCAGAGAATTTTAAGCATAATTACATCATTAGATGCTATAATAAGCAAACATGTTATATATCTTGATATCGACCTAAATAAATTATATTGGGTTTGTGTATGCTATAACTGAATTAATTGCTTATATCATATAATATCTCTTAAACTTGTTTTGGTTTAAATATAAAAGACATATACAGTGTAACTAGGAAATGCATTTTCTACTAGTACAAATAATAAATGATACAAATTACCACTCTTTATCTCTAAAAAACCAAACCATTACATTAAATTCACTAATTTCTTACAGTTATACAACTCATCTTTTCACTAAACATAGAGTAGGAAATAATAATTTTGTTATCCTACACTACATTTATGTGGAAAAATGTGTTATTCTTTAGTATGCTATTTTCTCTGGATAAATTTCATGTCAAGGAATTTCCAGGGCAAGGATAATGATTTTTTGACATCTTGCTCAATAGGAGTACAGCTTCTACTAATAAACAAATACCACCTACATAGAAGAAAAACACCTTGTTTAATGGAAAATACAATAAGATCTGATAACATCATTTCTTTCCATGTACACATTTTGTACTTAAAAATGTATATTGCCTAATTATTCCTAAGTAATTGCTCCTAATTGAAAACTTTTAGTTTAAGTTTAATAGTGCACATATTACTTCTTTTGTCCTTATGCCAAACCAAAATTGATGCAGTTGAACTAAGTTTGAGTACCTGGTTCTTGTCCCATTACAAACCATGAGTGTGGCCTTGGAAGAAATGCTATAATATGTGCTCCTATGAAGAGAATCTCATAAAAAGTATATATAAATTTAAGATGGAAAAAGGCAACTGAGTATGAGTTTGCAAAGTGTTATGATTACTGTTAATTTAAACCCTACCATTGAGTAAACTTGATCAACTCTTCAATGAAGCATTTTCTAACTTCCTGAGGAAGAGGCAATTACTCTCCCTCTGTGCTTTATTAAAACATTTGCTCTATATTGTAATTAAGCCACCCATACACACACACACACACACCATCAGCCTGTCCTCAAGGGTTGGGACTATATGCTTTACACATTGTCTGGAAAAGCATATGAGGAGGAGAAGAAAGGTGAGAAAAGAGGAAAGATATCCAGTCTTAGAAGTCACTTTTTATTTGCTGTCGGCAGAGTCCACAGTTCCATAAAGGAGCTTCATGATGGTATCTGCTCCACAAAATTTGACACTGACTTTGTCAACATTCAGTCCATTAATTACATGTTAGCTGTTCTTCCTTTCCCAGAGACACATGTACATCTCTAATCCACACTCATGATTTACCTTGTTCTATTTTCAAGCTTTTTCTCATTTTGATATCTTACAGTATTTTCCTATTTTGATATTTTATAAAATTATTTATTTATAAATGCCACTTCTATTAAGAGTGTTCAGTAACACATCGCCAAAGAAATATTAGCTCACAGAACAAGAAAAAATTAATCCTTCTATCCACAGGTAGTTCTAACTTCAAAGGGTTTTTATTTATATTTGACCAATATTTGTATTGGTGTTATCCCCAAATAAATCACTTCAATATCTATTGATAAATAGATTAACATGAAAGTTCTAAACATATTAATTTAAAAACAACTAATAAAGTATTAATAATATAAATCATTTGGTTGGATTCCCATACAAATTCTTACAATTTTTTTTCTCAAATCTCACTTTTCTCAAACTTGAAACTCACTGATTTCACCAAAAATATGTTTCATATTCAATCAGTTCTCCTGTGTGTGTTGGTTCTAAGGATGGCGTTAAGACACAATTTTTAACGTAGATCCAAAACTTAAGATAATTTTTATTTCTTTTCTCCAGACTCCAGTTGATTTCAAAAGATATATATGTGAAAGGGAATGGGATGGAGTGTAAAGAGCATTTGAGACTCATTTTAATAGATCTGTTCCAAATGTTCCCTTTCTCAAAGTAATAAGCTTCATTTTCCATATGTGTATGTAAGTGATCCAGAATCTCAAATTAGAATGTATCAGTTGTCTGCTGAGATTATTTTGATATATTCACTCCATCTTAATGCTCTTTGCCCACCAAATATTAGTGGACCAGTTGGTAAATTTTATTTTCTATAGGGCTTCATTCATCCCAAATGAATGGGAGATATGTAAGCTCATTTGTTGCAAGTGAATGGGGGAAATGTAAGTGCAATGGCATGTGCTGCTTTCTAAATCAGTCATAAATTTATAGTATAAAATTATCTAGATGCAGAATGGATACAAAAGTAGGGATGTTGAACCTAAACTTGGAAGGGATAAAGACATCATTCAGCATAATTTTCAACCCTCAAATATCTATTAATTCTTAAATTGGATCATTTCTGTAATATTCAAATTTTAACATTTAATCTGGTCTTAGAATAATATTAGCACTAGTAGATATTTACAAGTTGTTTATTCTATACCTTTAATTTCTTTGAATAACACAGTGTTTTCTGCCTTCTAATTCACAAGCAGAGATTTTACCTTTCAAAACCTTCTATAAAATTTATATTTATATTATCTTTAAAATGGTTGGATCTTTTAATAGTTGTTTAAAAGTAACAAGTTTTACTAAAAGGAATAAAGGGCTTAGAAATGGATTATGTTTAAATTCTGGATTCTGGCTCTGTCACTTACTAATTGTGGGACAAAAGCAAAGCAATTTAAAACTCTTGGTATCACTTTCCTTCTTATATTATGGCAGTAATGCTTAATTACATAATTCAAAATGGACAGATAAAAACATTAGTACTAAAATTTTGGGGCTTCCCTGATAGCTCAGACAGTAAAGAATCTGCCTGCAATGCAGGAGACCCAGGTTCGATCCCTGGAACAGGAAGATCCCCTGGAGAAAATAATGGCAAACCACTCCAGTATTCTTGCCTGGGAAATTCCATGGACAGAGGAGCCTGGTGGAGTACAGTCCATGGAGTCGCAGAGTCATACATGACTGAGTGACTAACACATACACCAACATTTTTAAAGTAAGTAAACACTGTACATATGTTAGTGACAATAATCTGGCATATTATGAACTGAATGTGGTTGAAGAATTATATTCTCAGTGTTTTTTAATCTCACTGATCTATTTGGGCTTAACACATCCAAGCCAGTTGAAAGAACGTGAAAGTGTTAGTCATTCAGTCATGTCTAATTCTTTGTGACCCCATGGACTGTAACCCACCAGGTTCCTCTGTCCATGGAAATCTGTAAGCCAGTTATTATATTGCTATATATCAACTATATTCTCAATGTTAATTTTCTAAATTTCTTGCCTATAAAATAGTGGGTTTGTGCCAAAAGTCAAAACATGAGATCTAAGACAAGTTCCCTCTCACTCAGCACCCTACTCCTTAAAGGGAAGTTCCACTCAGAGTAAATCACGTCATTGTACCCCTGCCTCTAGCTCCAGAGCTGTGGCCCAGTTTCCCTGGGGAAAGCAGCAGTCCTTCAAACAAAAAGTGTTTAAACTTTTTCTAAAGGAAATTACTTCATTTACTTTAGAATGTGTTGTAGTTCAAAATGAAGACTTGTGGAGATTGTGGTTAAAGGCAATTGAGGTGAAATTGATAGATGTATTGATGATATAAGCTAAACCACAGGTCAGCTAATTTGCAGTAGGACCCTGCCAAGAGTGAGCTGAGAGGAGATTCACTAGGATTGAGGACAAATCTCAAGCACTGACTTTAGGAACTAGTTTTTCACAAAAGTCTCAGTTTGATTGGATTTGTTTGTAGAGAAATCTGTGCCCCTCAGTTATTTTTGAAAGCAGAAAACAATAGGCCACAAGTCTAAACTAAATTGTGGAATGTAAGGTCCGTCTAGTCAAGGCTATGGTTTTTCCTGTGGTCATGGATGGATGTGAGAGCTGGACTGTGAAGAAGGCTGAGCACCGAAGAATTGATGCTTTTGAACTGTGGTATTGGAGAAGACTCTTGAGAGTCCCTTGGACTGCAAGGAGATCCAACCAGTCCATTCTGAAGGAGATCAGCCCTGGGATTTCTTTGGAAAGAATGATGCTAAAGCTAGAACTCCAGTACTTTGGCCACCTCATGCGAAGAGTTGACTCACTGGAAAAGATTCATGCTAGGAGGGATTGGGGGCAGGAGGAAAAGGGGACGACTGAAGATGAGATGGCTGGATGGCATCATGGACTCGATGGACGTGAGCCTGAGTGAACTCTGGGAGATGGTGATGGATAGGGAGGCCTGGCCTGCTGCAATTCATGGGGTCGCAAAGAGTCAGACATGACTGAGCAACTGAACTGAACTGAAGTGTTATTGGTGGTCAGGAAAGAAATAGTAAGGNTCACCGGCTCGATGGACGTGAGTCTGAGTCAACTCCAAGAGTTGGTGATGGACAGGGAGGCCTGGCGTGCTGCGATTCATGGGGTCGCAAAGAGTCGGACACGACTGAGCGACTGAACTGAACTGAAGTAATTTATGTAAAGCCTCTAGTTTTTCTTGTTTTAGAGGCCACTGCTCTACCCACACAGGTTGATCAGTTTTCCAGTTAAAGTACAGGTGGGTGGAGGAAGATTAATAGGAGCAGTGGCCACTGGTGAAAAAGGGGGCGGTTTGAAATCTTGAGCAAAGGATAAATTCTTCTCTTTTGACTTTACCCAGTCCCAATCTTGGTATATAACCTTGATTGAACATAATTTGGTGACTGGCCTCGCTATATTGATTTTGAGGTTTTTTTCAAAAGAGTCATCATCGCTTTCATCAAAAGAATCAGAAGTCTGCAAAGGTTCAAGTACTGACTGAATTAACGCCCATGTACTCCAAACAGAAACAGGGAGCGGAGTTCCTTTTGTATGTTCTTTCTTTAACTCGGCTCCAACCTTTCCCCAGACTTTTAAATCTAAGGTTCCTATTGACGGGAACCAGCAGCAATATTTATCCACTGCTTGTAACAATTCTTGGAGAAGGAAATGGCAACCCATTCCAGTACTCTTGCCTGGAAAATTCCATGGACTGAGGAGCCTAGTAGGCTACAGTCCGTGGGGTCACAAAGAGCCGGACATGACTGAGCGACTTTACTTTGTAACAATTCTAATAATTGCCCTTCACTAATAGAAGCTCCTCCCGCTTTCAAGAGCTGTCTTAATAAACAAATATATGGGCGATAGTGTTGTGCACTCTCAACATTTCCCATTTTAACCCTGGTTAAGTGCCTGAGGACTTACCAGTGGGAATTTTCAGAAGCCTCTCAATCGTCCCAGGTTCTGCAACGCTGTATTTTCACTTTCACTTGTAGCAGTCTTGCGCTCCAGCCCAATGTTGGGCTCCAGGCAATTGTTGCCCTAAAGGTCCAGGAGCAAGTGACGAGAATGAAAAGAGAGCATGAAATCTGGCGCAATGGGTCAGGGGACCTGCAGCCTCTATTGGACTGAGGTGCAGAGTTCACTCTGCGTCCAGCTTTTATTCCTGACTGCAAACTACAAAGCTCTCTTTGATCTGTCTTTCCCAAGACACTACACCGACTCAGTCCAGATCCCCTTGTTTTTACCACAGGCCGTTCCCTCCTGGGAAGGTCTCAGGAACAATCAGCAAGTGCGTGGGCAGCGTTCATACCTGTCGCCAACCCAGTGTTCCAAGGTCCATGCTTTCATGATCCCAGTCATACTCCCTTCTGGGTCTGGCCTTGGGGTCTGTAACAAGGCAATTATTCTAAGAAAAACATGAAAAATGGTTTTCATCATTGTTGATATATCATCAACACAGTTTCTTGATATATGCTGTATTTCCTGGTGCTATTTCTATGAAATTTCTCAAGACTGTGAAAGTACATGATTAGAAATTCCCACTACAGCAGTACAAGAATACCCCCCGGCCAACACCTAGACAGTGCTGGAACAAGCTGCCTTATCATTCTGTGCACGCTCACCTCCCTCCGTAAATGCACCCCAAGGTCCTCAGGCTCTTCTCCCTTTGAGATCTTATACGGGAGACCACCTCCGAGATGGGAAAGGCCAGGGAGACCGCCAACAACTAGCTGACCTGGAGATGTCCCGACACCTCCAGGCCCTGGGAAGAGTCTTCCACCGTATCTTCCGATAAACCTTAGAAAGGATACCCATTCCTTTGGGCAACTGGCTTCATCCATATCAGCCAGGAGATGAGGTATGGGTTAAACATGAGGAAAAAATAAACCCACTTCAGCCAGTTTGGACAGGCCTTCACATGGTCGTCCTGGCAACCCCTACTGCTGTTAAAGTTGGAGGCGTCATCCCTTGGACCCACCACACCACAGTCAAGAAGGCAGCGGCTTCCTGTGATGAGGACAGCTGGAAAGCAGTTCGGGACCCCCAAAACCTCCTCCAGGTCTGGTTCCAACGGCCCTCACCCAGGAAAGATGCTGAGCCCTGCTCTAGTCACTCCGGAAGCTGAGTAGCCCGCGCACAGCAGAAGCGTGAGAATTCTTCAGCCTTGCTCCAGCCACCCTCCGGCAGTTGGCTGGTCAACGCACGGCAGAAGCTTGAGGATCCAGCTATGAAAATATCAGTGGCTTTTCATTGTCAACCCTGGCTCTACCCATGATGCTATTATTGCTGTGCTCTTCGCTACAGGACTAGCTTCAGTCACACCCCAGGCCTGGGATTTGGGTCAGAAGCTGCGGTTAGCTGTCTGTTATCTCATCAGAGTGGGAAGCCTCGTTCTTATTAGATGTCTTTTATGATCAATTCTCCCTACTAACTAAATTGCTCACAGTATAGCTGACCCCCCCTTCACAATAGGCTCAGTTGCTATAGCCATGACAACCCAAAGACGGGGGGGAAAACCTTTTGCTAGTGTTCAGTTATCTGTTATGTGCAGGCTGCTTTGCAGCCCTTTGGTGTTCCTTGCTGTGACATGGTGCCGTTCCTTATCCATCATGAACCTGTCAACATTACAGGCAACCCTTGGAAAATCGGTTACTTAACCAACAGCTAGAACAATGTATAGATAGCCAATCCTATAGGCCGATCACCCGCTGCCTCCATGACCATGTGTTGTATGTCCAGGGGCCTGGGCGCCGAAAATGTTTCCAGTCACGCCCCCCACTGCCGCTGCCTTTCCCCCACCAGAGGATCCAAACCCCGGGCGGCATCCCGACACCATGGCATCGTCACCATGCCCCTGCGCCTCCATCTACCCCCAAATGCCACGCAGATGTTACAACCCAGAACAGGTGTCTGTCTGCCAAACGGAAGAACCTCCTGGACAGGGACAATGACACAAACGAAATCACGGACCAACTCTGACCTAAAAAATCAGGCTCTGCCTGCAGCAGCGTGACCAGGTCACAGAGTTCATCTCTCCAGACCCCAGTCTGTACCGGGCACGCAGCGCAACTCATCTCCTTGTTAATGAGACCAGCCCCAGCTGGCTGGGGACTGCTGCTGGCTTCGCTCATCCGTAGGCGCTCCATGGTGCTTAGCCGCACCAGCACCACTGAATAATGCAACAGCCATGGGGACTCCTGTAGATCCACCCTTACAAGGGCCAGTCTTAAGGGCAATTGCGTTAACTCAAAAGGCTCCAGAATGCTTTACGAAAGATGGAGCAACTGAACCTGTAGGCCATTTAGCCAGGGACCGATGCAATCAAACTTTAAAAGGTGAGTGGCCCACTCATCCTCCCACAAACACAGTATGGTGCTGCCCCATCAAGGCCTTTTCTTCGTGGGCCAGATGCTTACTTATGTCTACCTGTCAATTGGATGGGTATCTGCGCCTTAGCTTTCCTCACTTCCCAGATGAACATTGGCCCTAACAACCAGACTCTCACTGTACCTGTGGCAGCACACACACGGTCAAAAAGAGCCATCCCGTTTATACCCCTACTAGTTGGTCTGGGAATCACGGCTGGGACAGGTATGGGAATAGGAGGAATTGCTTCATCAACCACCTTCTACCATACACTATCCAAGGACTTCACAGACGACATTGAGAGAGTGGCCAGTTCTTTAGTGGCCTTACAGGACCAACTAGACTCCCTGGCTGAGGTGGTTTTACAGAAGAGGAGAGGGCTAGACCTACTGACAGCTGAAAAGGGAGGACTCTGCCTCTTCTTAAATGAAGAATGTTGCTTTTATGTAAACCAGTCAGGAATAGTCAGGGACATGGCCCAACAGCTAAGGGAAGGGATCATAAAAAGGAGAGAGGAACTAGCCAATTCCTGGGATAACTGGAACAACATCTGGGGCTGGGCATCGTGGCTTCTCCCGTTAACCGGTCCTCTCGCACGTTCTTCGCAGCACTCTTCTTTGGCCCTTGTATTCTCAGTGATATTTCCCAGTTCATAACTCCTTGAATTAAATCCATAAAGTTACAAATGGTAACAGCTCAGTCTAGCCCCCTGAACAATGGGGAGCTCTGCATGTCCTACCAAAACATGAGACGATGCCTTCTACGAGTGAGAGAAGCATCGGGGAGGGGGGGATGAAGAGGAAAAGGTAAAATTTTACTTAACCTCCTGGTCCTTCTGCCTCTGTAACTCAGCTTGCTCTTTGCAAAGTCTGGGTCACGTAGGTCTCGGAAAGTGGGGACTCACAATGCTAGAAACTGGAGATTATTTCACTCACCCTTGTCTTGCTCTTTGCAATCCCTCAACCCCTGCAAACCCCAAAACCCGTTTAATCACGCCTGTTCATGTATAAAAACTCTGTAACCCCTTTGTCCAAGGTTCAGAGCTTGGAGTGTTAACTCCTCTGGGCCCGCTGGCATAATAAACCTGAGTTCTCCAACTCTCTGAGTGTGGGGCTTGGTCTCTCAAGTACTGGTTTCTGCAACAACACCCGAGCTCCCAGGACAGATCAGAAGTGTGTGAGAAAGAAGGAAAGGAATCCTAGTTGGGAAGGAGGCGAAATGTCAGCTGGTGTCACAACAGACTGTGGAGAATTCTGAAAGAGACGGGAATACCAGACCCCCGGCCTGCCTCCTGAGAAACCTGTATGCAGGTCAGGAAGCAACTGTTAGAACTGGACATGGAACAACAGACTGGGTCTAAATCAGGAAAGGAGTACGTCAAGGCTGTATATTGTCACCCTGCTTATTTCACTTCTATGCAGAGTACATCATGGGAAATGCTGGACTGGATGAAGCACAAGCTGGAATCAAGATTGCTGGGAGAAATAGCAATAACCTCAGATATGCAGATGACACACTTTTGGCAGAAAGCGAAGAAGAACTAAAGAACCTCTTGATAAAAGTGAAAGAAGAAAGTGAAAAAGTTGGCTTAAAACTCAACATTTAGAAAACTAAGATCATGGTGTCTGGTGCCCTCAGTTCATGGCAAATAGAGAAACAGTGGAAACAGTGGCAGATTTTATCTTTGGGGGCTCCAAAATCACTGCAGATGGTGATTACAGCCATGAAATTAAAAAATGCTTGCTCGTTGGAAGAAAAGTTATGACCAACCTAGACAGCATATTAAAAAGCAGAGACATTACTTTGCCAACAAATGTCCATCTAGTCAAGGCTATGGTTTTTCCAGTAGCCACATATGGATGTGAGAGTTGGACTATAAAGAAAGC
This sequence comes from Oreotragus oreotragus, assembly GCA_006410675.1. Taxonomy (NCBI): domain Eukaryota; kingdom Metazoa; phylum Chordata; class Mammalia; order Artiodactyla; family Bovidae; genus Oreotragus; species Oreotragus oreotragus. Next base: position 172,233 of record SJYX01005339.1, read on the forward strand.
TGAGCACCAAAGAATTGATGCTTTTGAACTGTGGTATTGGAGAAGACTCTTGAGAGTCCCTTGGACTGCAAGGAGATCCAGCCAGTCCATCCTAAAGGAGATCAGTCCTGGGTGTTCATTGCAAGGACTGACGCTGAAGCTGAAACTCCAATACTTTGGCCACCTGACGTGAAGAACTGGCTCATTTGAAAAGACCCTGATGTTGGGAAGGATTGAAGGTGGGAGGAGAAGGGGGTGAGAGAGGATGAGATGATTGGATAGCGTCACCGACTCAATGGACATGAGTTTGAGTAAGCTCCGAGGTTTGGTGATAGACAGGGAAGCCTGGCGTGCTGCAGTCAGTAGGGTTGCAAAGAGTCAGACACGACTGAGCGACTGAACTGACTGAACTGAGCAGTGTCCCTGAGCCCGGCCAGGCCGCTTTCCTCAAAACCACTAGTGCCCCAGACAACCTTGCCTGCAGACTGCACAGCCTGACCGCTGCTCGGTCGGCACTCAGCCCGGTGCAGCCGCCAGCCCTTTGCCTGCAAGATCGTAAGAGGCATGGCGGTGCTGATGTTAGGCCCCGAACGGCCTAATCACGGGAGGTGTCGCTTCCCAGATCACCAAGACTTGAATTCGATGCAATCAGCAAGAGGATTTATTAAACCGGCGCGCCGGGGTTCAATCTTCCTCGAAAAGAACGAACCCTGATGCTAGTTACAAAGGGGTTTTTATACATCAAAAGCTATAAGCAGGTATAGGTGGGGTGAAGACGATCTCAGCAAACTGATTGGTGGGCATAATTTGACCTTTTCAGAGATAGGTCTGAAAGCTATCAGGCTGAAACGGCTAACCGACCACCTCATACCTTGCGGTGGTAAGCCAATTTTCTAGAAAAGATTAACAGAGAAACAATCACCCAGGAGGTCCCTTCTAAGGCCAGGAAACTAGATTATAGATTATCAGATAGAGGGCAGGTTCCTTTTCCATGAGTCATGACTAGCCCTTAAGAAACAGAACAAAGGGTAGTTTTAAAATTTAACTTTTTCTCTTCACT
>SJYX01005339.1:176041-188092 GCA_006410675.1 Oreotragus oreotragus
GCTGCTGCTAAGTCACTTCAGTCGTGTCCGACTCTGTGTGACCCCATAGACGGCAGCCCACCAGGCTCCCCCATCCCTGGGATTCTCCAGGCAAGAATACTGGAGTGGGTTGCCATTTCCTTCTCCAATGCATGAAAGAGAAAAGTGAAAGTGAAGTCGCTCAGTCTGTCCGACTGTTAGCGACCCCATGGACTGCAGCCCACCAGGCTACTCTGTCCATTGGATTTTCCAGGCAAGAGTACTGGGGTGGGGTGCCATTGCCTTCCCCCGCCTCCGCTCCTAAGGTTCATGAAAAGGTAGACATTCAGATTTCTTTCTCCATCTTTCAGTTGTAGTGAAATATACAGATTTACCACGTGCACGTGTATAGCCGATGGCATTGCGTACGTTCAGTGTTGGGCAGCTCTCTTTATCTTCTCAAACAAACTCCCTCCCTGTCAGACACCAATTCCGCTGCCCCTCCCCCCACCCGGCCCCTGCCCTCTGCTTTCTGTGAGTTTAGCTGCTCTAGGGACCTCAGGCCGCGAATCATGCATTACTTGTCCTCTTGTGTCCGGCCTGTTTGACTCGGCATGATGCCCTCAAGGTTCAGCGGTGTAGCGGGGGTCAGCGCTTCTTTCCTTTGTATGCTGAATAGGACACAATGGACCACCTTTTCTCTATCCATTCATCCACTGGTGGACACTGGATTGTTTCACCTTTTTGGCTGCCGTGGACACGAGTGTGCAAGCAGAGACTCAGGCACTTGTACAGTAGTGTTCACAGCAGCATTGGCCAAAACACAGATTTCTTTGCTTTTTTTGGCCACATCACGTGGCATGGGGAATCCAATTCCCTGACCAGAGATCGAACCCGTGCCCTTGCATTGGAAGTGTGGATTCTTAACCACTGGACCTCCAGGGAATCCCCCCAGGTTTTTTTTTTTTTCCCAGTGTGGATTTGTGGTCTGACTGGAGGGCTGGATTCCACCATGGTTGCACAGCAGCTGATTTTTAAGCTCTCATTAGACAACACATCTCATTATTGCCTACACTCACAGTGGATCGCTCTCACGGTCCCATACTTTTTGCTACTAAGGGATTTTATGCCTTTATATGCTGAATCGTAAAATCCCTTAGTGGCCACCAAGGATGGGGAAGAAGGAGTGGTCCACTCTGAGTGCAGGCAGTCAGAGGATGTGCAGTTTTTTGAGAGTTTAAAAATAATAATAAAATAAGCTAGGTGATCTGCTTTTGAATATTACCATAGACCAGCAATTTTTTAATGATAAAAGTACTTTTCATGGTAAAATACTTTTCCCTGAAGAAAGCTTTTGTGGTCTAGATTGCATGTAGTTTTTGTGGTCGTGTTGAATTGTAATAATACATATAGATATATATACATATATTTCAAATTAGCTTGTATTTATTACCTAACCTTTCATAAACTCTTAATTCTGCATGGAAGCTATCCGAAGAACTCCTCAGTTATATATGGACAGAGGAACCTGGCGTGCTACAGTCCGTGAGGTCACAAAGAGCCAGACACGACAGCAACTGAACAATAACAATGTTGAATCATCCTTGCGATCCAGGAATAATTCCCAATTGATCATGGTGTGTATTCTTTACATTTTTTATCTTCTAATGCCCTAAATGATTGCTGCCCCCTTTCCCAACTTCCCTCCTCTAGTTTGAATCTTTTTGTGCCTTAAAACAAACAGTTCACGGGATCACAAAGAGACACAACTAAGTGACTAAGCACATTACTGGATTTTCTATTGGCCTAGCAAGGAAACATTTTCTTGGAGGATAGTGGGAGTTAAAATATCCTACTAATGTTACATCTCTTCTTCTAGTGAGTTAGAGAATCAAAAATAACTAAAAAAAAAAAAAAAAAAGCACTTTGGTGGGAAGTTCAGGAAGACTTGATCCTTGGCATCATTCGCTCATCAAGTTTGCACTCATCTCTTTTATTGCCAGCAGGAGCAGGTTTCCTGGTTGGCAAATGGACTCAGTGGGAAGAGCATCGACGTTCAGCTAGAAATAGACAGGAGAAATCAGAAGTAAGGATATTCCTTATTGACATGTCATTATTTCTGTAAATACTATGATCATTGAGAGACATGGTATATGACATCTGTTTACAAAGGCATGAAGAACCAAGTGAGGATCCAGTGAGACTGCATGAGACAGTATTCCTGCTTTTCCCCTGACTTTGTTTCTGTGTTGTATTGGTTATACGACAGCTGTTTCACCTTTTTACTAAGACATACCATGGTAGGGTGCATTATGCTATATTAATATAATTATGCTCCTTTGTTGGCTATAAGATCTTTTGAAACATCCTAGAACATCGGATGGAGAAGGCAATGGCAACCCACTCCAGTATTCTTGCCTGGAGAATCTCAGGGACGGGGGAGCCTGGTGGGCTGCCATCTATGGGGTTGCACAGAGTCAGACACGACTGAACCGACTTAGCAGCAGCAGCAGCAGCAGACACTATAAACAGAAGCTGCTTCAAGCTAATGCACAGGAATTTCAGCACAAACTGCAGATGTTAGTTAATGAAAGCTGAAATTTTACATTACTAATAAAGCATGATATTCTAGAATTGAAGTGAATTATCTGTGAATTTTGGGTTTGTAAGTAGAACCACAGAAAATAAACATTTTGTACAATTACAAGTAATATTAACTGTCTAAATATTATTCATTGCTTTATAATATTTAGCACTTTAGCTCTCAATAATTACTGTTATTTACTAAATACCTATTACTATTGTTAAGAGGTAAAGTACTATTTGTAATAATGTGTGTGTGTGTGCTCAGTCATGTCCAGCTATTTGCAACCCTGTGGACTGTAGCCTACAAGGCTCCTCTATCCATGGAATTTCCCAGGCAAGAATACTAGAGTGGGTTGCCATTTCCATCTCTAGGAGATCTTCCCAACCCAGCAATAGAACCTGCATTTCCTGCCTTGGCAGACAGATTCTTTAGCACTGAGCCACCTGGGAAACTCTCTTTGTAATACTAGGTATTATCAAATCATTATTTCTATGTATCAAACATAAATGCATTACTATTAATATATTTCAAATATTAACTATCCAAATTGTCTATACATAATTCAACATTTCCATCTCTAGGAGATCTTCCCAACCCAGCAAAAGAATCTGCATCTCCTGCCTTGGCAGACAGATTCTTTACCACTGAGCCACCTGGGAAACTCTCTTTGTAATACTAGGTATTATCAAATCATTATTTCTATGTATCAAAAATAAATGCATTACTATTAATATATTTCAAATATTAACTATCCAAATTGCCTATACATAATTCATTACATTACAGTATATAACATTTATTCCTATATAATGACTAATATTTAGTTGTATTAGTATTTTGCACTAGTAGAACTAGCAATTAATAGTCACTTATTAAATAATAAATATGTAGAAAATTATTTTAATTACAAGCAAAGCCTCTCCCATTTCTATCACTTCACCACCAGGCTAGGATCCCTAGAAGAACTGGGCAATGATTATCACATTTTCATGCTTCTCTGAAAGTTCTACAGCTAGTGACACTTGAATGGTGTCTAGAAGGATGGGTGGAGTTGGGAAAAGAGAGAGTGAAGGTCTTTCCAGTGAAGGGCCAGCAGATGCAAAGACATAGAGATGTCTGGCACCTCAGAAACCATTTGGAATCGCTGGGGGCTGCGTGTTGCCCTTCATAGTCTCACATCCCTGGAGCTCTTTCCAAGTGTCTTTTTCTTCAGCAAGATTGTCAGACTTCTTTAACAGGGACTGACTTCCAAAAAAGCAAAAGCGGCATTTTCCAGGACCCTTGTGGTTTCCTTGATGGTTCAGACAGTATAGAATCTACCTGCAGTGCAGGAGACTCAGGTTTGGTTCCTGAGTCAGAAAGATCCACTGGAGAAAGAAATGGCAACTCACTCCAGTATCCTTGCCTGGAGAATTCCATGGACAGGTGAGCCTGGTGGGCTACAATCTATGGGGTCACAAAACGCTGGACAGAACTGAGCAACTAACACTAACTTAAGGGCTAGATGATAATTTGCAGTCATTTCTGTCACATTCCGCTGGCCATTGCAAATGATAAGGTCAGCACAGATTCAAGGCAAAGACAATCACCCTTTACTTGTTGATGAGAAGACCAACAAGGGCTACAATCTACGGGGTCACAAAACGCTGGACAGAACTGAGCAACTAACACTAACTTAAGGGCTAGATGATAATTTGCAGTCATTTCTGTCACATTCCGCTGGCCATTGCAAATGATAAGGTCAGCACAGATTCAAGGCAAAGACAATCACCCTTTACTTGTTGATGAGAAGACCAACATATGTCTACAACAGTAGGGAGAACTGAATATTATATGATACATAGAACTGAATATTATATGTCTTAAAATTTTGGAAAGAAACATCCCAAGTAGGTCATGTCCCTTCTATTTTTAAATTTCACTGTGTTTTGGACTACCTAACTCAAAAATTGCATTTCTTTTATTACATGAAGGAGAAAAAAAAAAGGAAGAAAAGAAAGAATTAAAAGAAAAAAGAAAATCCCTGCAAAGGAAATGTGCCTTTTAAGTTGTCCAAACTAATTAAGAACACACTTAAGTCTCATTTGTTTTATATTATCCATAAAATGATCAAAACTTAACAGGTATTTACCTATGTTAGAGTGTTAACTGCAACAGTAAAATCATCTAAGTATCAAATTCTGGACATCTCCTGTTTAAACTAATAATCTTAGAGAAGTTTCACCTAAAACAGAGTTGTGGCTCATTAGATGAAATATTTTTTATTAGATATTATATTAGGTGGAGTTCATTTGTAGAAAATAGACACCACTTCGGGTACTTAAGGGGAAAGGGATTTAATATTGTGATTTTGGTGCATATAAACTCACTGGAAATGGTGGATGTACAAGATCCAGGATGCTGTAGATCAACACTGCAGAACCAGCCCAGCAAAAGACTGCTAACTGTCATCATCAGGAAGCTGGCAAGTCAAGAAGCTGCAGTCTCAACTAGACCATCATCTTAGCCACATATGAGGAAAGACTATTTCCTATAACTGTTGATTGGGATCAAAAATGGAAAGACACCACTGAGATATTGAACTCTGGAACGTGAATGTGTAATGACTTTCATAAGGGCAAATATAAATTAAAAATAAGGGGAAAAAATTAATTCTTTCCACTGTAAAAAGCGAAACATTTCTCTCTCTTCCTTTTCTTAGAGCTTTTACTTTAGAAAACGTGTAGTTCCTCCCATTCATTGAAATATTTGTAACTCTTTTTTAAAAACTCAGTATGCCTCTTGCCAATTTTATAATACAGCAATATTTCCACAAAGACCTGGAAACCAACTCTTTGAAATATAAGCATCAAGGAGGAAAATGCCCCTCTCTCAGTTTTGGTGGGAGGGTAGGAGCTCAATTTCAGCTGGGCCCCGGCTCCAAGGTGCAAACTTACCTTCTGTCATAACGATATGAGAAATTTATTTTTCCTTTGGATAAAGGCAATGAGCAAAGACAGGTGGTTGCCCCAATTACCAAATGAATTTAGGACCAACTATGTGTGATAAATGGTGCTGTCCAGGGCTGATTATCTTGAGAAGATGGATGGAACGGAGTGTATCTGCTTGGCTTTATAAAAGAGTGAGATTCCTGTCTCTTTTTGCAATCTCCTATCAGATCACCTATAATTCATACCACATTTTGGTTCAGGCTTATTCAATAACAAATTTTTTTTTCTTTTCTACTTTTGAGGAGAGAATCTCTAGATTGGCAGGGAGTTTGGTTTTTTTATTTCCCCAATACTTGCATGCCACTGCCTGTGTTGCCACTGTTTTTGTTCACTTATTCAAGCCATGCATAAATACACTTGATAGACAAAATCTACATCACATCAAGACCACTAGTTTTGGGTGAGCCAGGAAATGTAGTTTTAGCTCCCTAATCCCAACAATGTATGTTTCATCAAAATAATGAAGTTCTCATTTTTGAGACAAGTAATAAATAAGGTATTAATATAAAGATCATGCAGTCTAAATGTGCTTAAATTTCTGCTCTAAGACCTGGAGAAACTCTAGTATTTGAATTTTTCTAACCCTGAACTGCAAATAATGCATGCCTCAGCACGTGCCAGGGGTCAGTGAAAACTAATGACCAGTTCTGTGGATTTTCTCCACCACAGGCCTGAGCTGATCACTCTATTTTTAGCTCTCACCACAATTGTGCAGGTTGGGAGTAATTATCTGGATTTTATTCCTGAGGAGACTGAGGTTCAAACAGCTTCCATGTCCTGTCCCAAAGCATACAACTAGAAACGAGGTTTAAAAATTCAAGGTTTAAATGTAGGTATTTTGATCTTTTCTCCTACTTATCTCTTAATTTCCCCTTTTCACCTACAGGCACCTAGACAATCCCAGTGGGGGTTTCTCCTGCCTTATCACACAGTCTCATTACTTCTAGAGTTAGGAAAATGCTCCAAGATAAAGAAGCAAAGATTTTTCTAGATGTTGCTTAACACAGGAGCCTGGTTTACAGACCCAACAGCTGACACTGCCCTTCTGGCCAGCCACTGCCTGATGGCTTCCATGGATGGTCAACAGGAGGCGGAGACGAGACAGCACCACCTTTCACCACAGGACCATGTTGGGTAGGTTACTTGACTTTTCTAAGCCTCAACTTCCAAATCTGTAAAACAAAGAGAACCATAGAGTCTGTCTCACGGTTTGTAAGGACTGAAGAGAAAACACATTCAAAGCGCCTGCCCCATGCGTGTGTGCGTGCTCAGTCTTATCCGACTTTTTGCTATCCTGTGGACTGTAGCCCTCCAGGCTCCTTGTCCATGGGATTCTCCAGGCAAGAAAACCAAAGTGGGATGCCATGCCCTCCTCCAGGGGATGAAGGCCCAGGGGAAAGCAACAAATGAAGATCAGCATTCCTGATAGTTCTCTGATGATCACTTCACAAAGCAGTGCGTTCTCATTTGAGATGGCCAGAGTTACTAAAAAATGATTTCTATAGAGCAGAATTTTGCCTCTAGGACTTCATTGACCTTAAGTATCCCTTGTGGGAAAAAAGCAAATGAGGCATCAAGCTCCATCTCCCAGGTGACAACCTTTCTAATAATTGAAAGTACATTTCCCCTATGTTTCCCTACATTTTCCCCACCCCAGGCTAACACTTCATGGTTGCATCTGTTGACTGTGGTACAATTGTCGCACGCTATGCCATCCTGTTTTCCCTTTAAACACTCTGGTTTGTCACTCTCTAGTGTGACACTGTGAACAATATTGGGCCCAGAAGTGAACACAGTACTCCAAGGATGCTGTGCCAATGCAGAAAATTAAAAGTCTGAACCTCCCTTGGTCTGGGTACAGTTTAGCTTAGCTTAAACTGATATTTGCTTTAAAAAGCCTCCTTACATTGTCTACCCACATGAAACTTGTTCTTGAAACTTCCCCCATTCAACACACACTGACGTTTTTTATATACAGACTACACTCTTTAGCCACTTTTCAGGTCTATTTTTGGAAATATTTTTTAAATGTTGGTTTTTACATTTTATTCCATTTTATTTCACAACTATATAGTTGTGAAATAAGATGACAGTTTTGGCTATCATTTCAGTCTTTCAAGAGTTTTTGTTTGTTTTTTTAATTGAGGTATAGTTCATTTGGAGAAGGGCATGGCAACCCACTTTAGTATTCTTGCCTGGAGAATTCCAGGAACATAGGAGCCTGTGGGCTGTAGTCCGTGGGGTTTGCTAAGAGTGGGACTCGACTGAGCGACTAACACTTTCACTTTCATAGCTGATTTACAATGTTTCAGGTGTATAGCAGAGTGATTCAGTTATCTATCTATATCTAAGTATACATATACGTACTCTTTTCAGATTCTTTTCCATTATAGGTTATTACAAGATATTGATTATAGTTTTCTCTGCTATATAGTAGGTCCTTGTTGTTTACTTTGTATATATTGTAGCATGTATTTACTAATCCCAAATTCTTAATTTATCCCTCCCCCTAGAGCTTTTTAATCTTGATTTCATTATTTACTATATAAGCAACTTCTCTAGATTAGCTAGGATTAGAGTTGACAATGAATTACATGACACTGAGATACCATGACTTCAATGAAATAGAATTATATTCTATCTTAAGTGAACAAAGACTATAGACATAACCCTCAGGATGGACTGGTGACTGTGAACATCAGGGATTCTGGTCCCTTTGACTGGGTTCTAGGATCCTAAACACCTCTTTCACCTCATAGTCAAAGATGAAGGCTAGCGCTTCAGCTGTCACTTCCACTTTCCAGCTAATAGGAAGGAGGAAAGAACCAAGAAGTTTGTCTCCAGTCTGTTTAAGGTGATCAACCCAAAGTGTCATTCCATATAACACTTTGGTTTATAGATCTAGTTAGAATGTAGTCATGAGGCCACACCTCTCTGCAAGAGAGGCTGAAAAATGAAATCTATTCTGAGCAGCCATGTTTCAGGCTGAGAAGAATAATTCTGTGAAGTAAGAGAGTGAGCACAGATATTAGGGGGCAACTGGTAGCTTCTCCCACATCTTCCCAGGTTTGTGCCTTTGGTAGATATGAAGGCTTTCTTTCTATGACTTTATTCACATCATTGATAAAAATCTTTAAGGGGATCCAGACATCGGCACATTCAGCAAGTGAAATCTTCTCCTTTATCCTGTCGTGAAAAGTCCCTTACCATATCATTCACTCAATCAGAATCCCATAAATATAGCAAGACCGAGGGTAGGGAGTCGGGTATAGGACAGGATGTGGTTGGTTATGTCAAAGCTTGCACAACATCCTTCACAACCATTGCTTTTATCATCATTATTTTCTCCCTAGTACTTTGGCATGTAGGTCTTACCTGATTTCTTTCTGCTAAATTAGGCGATAAAAACCAAACAGTTTTTAGCTTGTTATCTCTACATTTTTAGTTCTGTATCTCAGATTTACAGACCAGGACCCCTTTAGGTACCAAATGAAATAAATATCATAGACTCCTTCTACTTCAGGTTCAGTAGACCAGTGCTTTTCAAACAATAACGTACATGAATCGTGTGGAAGAAATTGTTGAAATTCAGACTGATTCAGTGGGTCTGGGAGGGAGCCTGAGAGTCTGCGCTTCTCACAATTTCCTTGGTGATGCCAATGCTGCTGGTCACTCGACAATAGCCTAGGTACTAAGGAGATTAGACCATACTCCATGTGACCATGGACCCTGTCTGCTGTATACTGGTATACTCAAAACCCAACAGTATACATAGCACACAGAAGTAGCACCATAAATTTTTTGAATCAATGAATAAATAATATAAATATGGTCCCATAAGCTATCTATGAAAAGTAAATTTCAACTTAATTTACTTCTACTCGTAATTACTCATAATTGTAATAAGCATCTACCTCATGCCCTCAACTATACTTGATATGTCAATGCCATTAATTATTTAGTTTTTACAACAATCCTATGAGTTATTTATTATTTCCATAGTGAAAATGAGAAAACTGAAGATCAGAGATGTAAATTTGTAGAGCCTTGAAACTAGAAAACAAAATTTTAAAATGATAGAGCCATGCGGTTGATTTACAATGTTGTGTTAATTTCTGCTGTACAGCAAAGTGACTCAGATATACATATATCTGCATGCATAATCAGTCACTCAGTCATGTCAAATTCTTTTCACCCCCATAGGTTATAGCCCACAAGGGGTGAGATTCCTCTGCCCATGGGATTTCCCAGGCAAGAATACTGGACTGGGTTACCATTTCCTCCTTCAGGGACACACACACACACATATATATATTCTTTTCTATATTGTTTTCCATGGTGGTTTACCCCAGGATATTGAATACAGCTCTCTGTGCTGCACAGTAGGACCTATTGTTTATCCATTCTGTATGTAATAGTTTGCATGTACTAACTCCAAACTTCCAGTTCATCTCTCCCCACCCCACCTCTGTGGTGACTACAAGTCTGCTCTCTATGTCTATGAGATTGTGTCTGCTCTGTAGATAGGTTCATTTGTGCCATATTTTAGTTTCTTCTTGTAAGTGATATCATACGGTATTTGTCTTTCTCTTTCTAACTTATTTCACTCAGTATGATAATCTGCGGTTGCAATATATAGTAAATTTTAAAAAATAATTTGCAATGTAGTGGTTTTGTATGCTAGAAATAAAGAAATTTCTTCCCAGATTGTAGATGATTTACCTTGGATCAAAAAGTTGGTTGCTTTATTTTATACCTGTTTTTATACTGAAAGTTTAGTATGTAAATTGAATAGAGAGATAATTGGGTTGTATGTTTTGTTCAAATAATAATATAAATCAACCATCAGTTCAGTTCAGTTTAGTCACTCAGTCGTGTCCGACTCTTTGCGACCCCATGAATCGCAGCACGCCAGGCCTCCCTATCCATCACCATCTCCCGGAGTTCACTCAGACTCACGTCCATCGAATCCGTGATGCCATCCAGCCATCTCATCCTCAGTCGTCCCCTTCTCCTCGTGCCCCCAATCCCTCCCAGCATCAGAGTCTTTTCCAATGAGTCAACTCTTCGTATGAGGTGGCCAAAGTACTAGGGTTTCAGCTTTAGCATCATTCCTTCCAAAGAAATCCCAGGGTTGATCTCCTTCAGAATGGACTAGTTAAAAATAAGTTAAAAATAAATAAAGTTGTAATGACACACACAAATAAAATGATAGATCAGAGAGCATTACAGATCTGTATAATCCTAAGGTGCACTGCGCTCAGCTGCCTCCTTCTACCAAGGGAAAACAAATCCCTAGCCCCCATAGCACGAAGCTCATTTGACAGACTATTTCCACCTTACTGCTCAAGCTGAAGAGAAAGCCTCTCTNAAATGATAGATCAGAGAGCATTACAGATCTGTATAATCCTAAGGTGCACTGCGCTCAGCTGCCTCCTTCTACCAAGGGAAAACAAATCCCTAGCCCCCATAGCACGAAGCTCATTTGACAGACTATTTCCACCTTACTGCTCAAGCTGAAGAGAAAGCCTCTCTTTACCAGCTCTGGAAGCAAAGAGGAGGTGTAAGGATGCTGTGTGTGTGTGTGTGTGTGTGTGTGTGTGTGTGTGTGTGTATTCAGCCACTAGGTTGTGTTCAACTCTTTTCAACCCCATGTACCATAGCCTGCCACGCTCCTCTGTCCATGGAATTTTCAAGGCAAGAAAAGGGGAAAAGGGGAATGTACCAAAATCAAAGACCCTGTGAAAGCCTCATGCCCAGCAGTTTCTAGTTTAATAGTGGGCCCACCTACAGTCTTAACTTAGGGGCAAGGCTACAGAGCACCAGGCATCGCCTAGACCTCTGGTTCCAGCCTACTCAGCACTTCATGATAAAATAATTCATTACACAAGCAGCATTTGGGGGAAGTGTCTATACCCCAACCAGATGTATTTGACTTATCTCTGAAATAATTCATTTCAATTTTTTTTCATTTTTATTTTATTTTATTATTATTATTTTTTTGTATTTATTTATTTTTTTACACGAACTCCCAAACATGAACCCCCCTCCCACCTCCCACCCCACATCATCCCTCCAGATCATCCCCATACACCAGCCCCAAGCATCCTGCATCCTGCATTGAACATAGACTGGCAATTCATTTCTTACATGATAGTATACATATTTCAATGCTATTCTCCCAAATCATCCCCCCCTCTCCCTCTCCCTCTCCTTCTCCCTCAGAGTCCATAAGTCCGCTCTACACATCTGTATCTCTTTTGCTAACAATAAGAATTTTACTTCTTCAATTTGGGTCACTACATGCAAAGAAGTTGAGCATGACTTCATGAGTGAACAACAACAATACATGAATTGTTACAAGTTTTAACTTCCTTACCCTACTTCTTATTGTACTATGTTGAAAATGGTGAGTTATTAATTTTTTAAAGTTTATTAGGAAATTTCTGAAAATAAATGACAAATAAATTCATCTATAAGAATGATTCAGTTCAGGTCAGTTCAGTCGCTCAGTCG
>SJYX01005341.1:0-14284 GCA_006410675.1 Oreotragus oreotragus
AGGAACCCAATAAACTATCATCACCATCCTGTACTTAGACTGTTTGTATTCTCTTTCGTTGCTCTTCTTTCTGTTTCTAAGGACCACTAAGTGCTGGTGTGTCAGAGGAGGAAGAGGTGTTACTACAGTCTTTGAAAGTGATTAACACGTCCATTTTCCATACTGTCAGATTTTAGCCTGAGTTATTAATAGAGATAGTTACAGTCATTCTGGATCTCTTAATCTAATTGAATCCCCAAAGGATAATTAGTTATATAATACAAGCTTTGCTTAAGAAGCAAATGATGTCAATGGAAAATGTATTACATTTTGATTGGGAAGTTGCAAGGAAAAATCAGATTCAAAAACTGAGTTTATGAATCTTGGTTTCCTGGTGATTGAAAGGACCTATTTAATGATTCCAACAAAGTTAAAGAAAAAAATCGCTGCTATTTTGAAGACAGACAACTCCATGGTGAATCTAGGCCATCGCCATGACAATATAAACCCCTGCAATTGCTTTCTTCCTTTTTTTTCCCCCTGTGTGTTTATGTGTGTGTATGTATGTGTTATTCTGCTTCAAATATACTATTTCATAGTCCACAAAATACTCTTAATAATGGTGCAATTTAACTTTGTATTGGAGATATTTTTCAAGCCATTTATTTATCTACTGGGGATAAGGAGGTTATGGTAGTTTATATATTGTGTGTATTTCACCTGGTGACTTAAGAACATTTCTAAACATCTAATACTGAGAAATTGCATAGTAGTTACTTGGTTTAATAATATTATGTTATGATGGAAGAAAAGGCTACAAAGGAATTTGGAACAGTTGTAATAAGTCAGGTAATTATCCAGCATTTCTTTTCTCCTCATCAGGGCAGAGTGACCATATTGGGTTTAGTCTGTCATCTTCTTTGGTCTGTACTTTCTGATTTATTTCTAAAGATTCATCTTCCTGTGGGTCCTCATGTGGATAAAAATTCTCCCCTTTGTCTGTGCAATAGAGTCTCATCTTGGTGTTCACTGTTCCCCGTGCTCTGTCCTAAATATACTGTTCTCATTGTGTTTTCCACCATGGCTCCAGCCTAATGACATTAATCTTAACCATATATAATTACGCTTAAACACAAATTAGCCTTTTAAAATTCTACTGGTTAATAATAATGGGACAGAAAAAGGAGGGGATGGAAGGAGAGAAAAAGAAAGAGAGAGGTGGAGAAGTGCAGGAATTTCTTCCTTACCTTCCACTAGTGAAGTTTTTTTTACCAAAGTGAGACTGAGATGAGATGAGATTCGGTTCTTCCCATTCCCAGGCCCAGTGTGATTCTGCAGTGTAAATATTAATCATAGTTGGGCAGCATGCCCCCTAAATGTCAGTCAGAAGTCAACTAGGTGTAGTGCTCTGTGAAGAAACAGTGATCTGTTCCAGTACCAGGATGAAATAAGCAAAAGAACAAAAATCAGTCCATGTTGGACCTATTGAGAGAAGGAAAATTACATCCATCCCCAGCAAGGCAATATAATGAATGAGGATAGTTTTGACCATACGATATTTTCAACTAATTCTTTGAGCTTTTAACCCTCAACCCTTCACTGCTTTCTGTACCAAAGTCTATCTTTGCGAGGACTCTTTCTTGTATCCTTTCCTGAGAAATGAATCTGTTTCCTCCAGGGAATCTTCCCAACCCTGGGATAGAACCCATGTCTCCTGAATTGCTGGTGGATTCTTTTAGTGCTGAGTCACCAGAAAGCTCCAAGTGAATCTATACATTTTCACATTTTGTAATTAAGTGAACATGCAGGAAATTATATTCAAGTTAAATTTGTCAGTTTGCATCTACATTGTTTATTTTTTTTTATAAGGGATCCATAAGAGATTAAACATCACTCCCTAAATTCTGGGCTTCTGACTTAAAATCCATACCTCTTTTCATTCCTGATGTACTTCTTGATATTATAATTTCCCTCTGTTAAAAAAATGAAAAGAAAGAGACAAAATCTACCTTGGTACAATTTATGTACCTTTTTAAACCTTAAGAGCCATATTTTCCAGAGTTTTATTGTCAGCAGCATCTCGTTTACTGTGTTTGTATAATTTCTTTAAAGGCTAAATAATGTAATAAATTGTATCCAAACATGTTAAATTTAAAATATTCATGCTAAGCTGTAGTTTTTGGAAACCCCAAAATAACAAGGATACATGCACTTTGTGTGATGGTCATTCAAATTTAATGTATATGACCTCTTGGAACTGGCTATATGTAACTTTCTTTTAAAATAATGTTTAATAAGCATCTTCGTATGTGTGTTTATGTAGGGGTGTCCTGATGGAAAACCAAATAGTATTTAAGAAAGAGTAATTTCTATGGTATTCTCGCCTTCTGAGACTGCCCACACTCGGTCTGTGGAGTGTTTCTAAAAAAGTCCATTTTTTACCTTAAAAAAATGTGATTTCTAGGATGAAAACCAAGAAAAAAAAAATCATGGAAAATACACAGATTTGTGGAAGGAAAAAATATTGGATTTCTAGATGTCATATAATATTATTCTTGGAGATGACCTCTTGGATGGCACATGTAAGATATACATGTTGCTTTTCAAGATTTTATCATTGAAATAAGCAAAAGCACATTAAGCTATATTTGAAAGCTTAAACTATCCTTTTGTCATATTTTTAAGATTACTTTCAAGGAGATAAAAACACAAATTATCCTTGAAAATTGTAACAGTTTAATTATAGTTACAATATATAGTGGTTAAGTGGGACTAGAATATCTTTCCACTGGTGGAAGAATCTCACTTGGTTGGCTGAGTCTTTCCCTTTTTTAACATAGCCATAAAATCCATTGAAACTTTTATCTCAAACTCCTAAAATTTGAGCCTTTTATCCTATTGACTGTAATAAGCACCGTTAAATTCACCTCAGGATTCCTAAGTACTATTATTTTTCTATAGAACCTATCTCCAGATTTACTTAAATAAGAATGTAGTCAGTGATTCACTGGGGCTTTATATAATTCATTGCTCTAACAGTATGCTAGTATATATAGTCACATCACCTCTCTTCCCCGTCTCTTATGTTGGCACCCCACTCCAGTACTCTTGCCTGGAAAATCCCATGAACCAAGGAGCCTGGTGGGCTGCAGTCCATGGGATCGCGAAGAGTCGGACACGACTGAGCGACTTCACTTTCACTTTTCACTTTCATGCGTTGGAGAAGGAAATGGCGACCCACTCCAGTGTCCTTGCTTGGAGAATCCCAGGGACTGGGGAGCCTGGTGGGCTGCCATCTATGGGGTCGCCCAGAGTCGGACACGACTGAAGCGACTTAGCAGCAGCAGCAGCAGNTTTCACTTTCATGCACTGGAGAAGGAAATGGCAACCCACTGCAGTGTTCTTGCCTGGAGAATCCCAGGGATGGAGCCTGGTGGGCTGCCGTCTATGGGGTCGCACAGAGTCGGACACGACTGAAGCGACTTAGCAGCAGCAGCGGCAGCAAAGAGGGTGGCACCACATCCACTGCAGTGTTAGTGACGTTAGGGGTGAACCAAACCTAGAAATTTTCAAACTGAAACTGTGAGGTACATGAATAAAGTTAAGGCTCCTTTCAAGTTTAGTTCCTACCAACTTATTCATAAGATTAAAAAGTGAATGGATTTGCCAGTGGATAAAATTTTCTGAAGACAGAAGCAAATAATATCTGATGGAGAAACAATTTTCAACAAAGTCCTTATGCAACCATCCCTCTAAAATGTGAACCCACTCAGGAATTCCCTGGCAGTCCACTGGGTAGGAGTCAGTGCTTTCACAGCCAGGTCCTGGGTTCAATCTGTGGTCAGGGAACTAAGGTCATGCAAGCTGTGCAGTGCAGCAATAAGTAAATGAAACATAATTTTTAAAAAATGTGAACCACATCAAGCTTTCTTTGAGTCTTCATAAACTAAAAGAATATAAAATATTATCCATATAATAACTAAAGACCTTCTATCCACTTTGTCCCTGAAAAGGATTTTGAGAATTGCATTTGTTGTTATTTATATTTCCAAAAGATAAAGACTATTAGCTTAGAATGTGATGATTGTGGAGTTACTATAGAGAGTAAATACTTTCAGTGTGTGTTGTCAGCTAATGTGTCACCGTATCTAGTATTACCACCATAACTTTGAATGAGAAGTAAATCCAATTCAACACAGGTTTTCAGATTTCTTTGGAATTTTCTTTCACTTATTAGAATTTTTCTCTTTCTAGTATCTTTATAGTCTTTCTTTCATCATCCCCAAGAGTATCAATAGTAACTTTTCTACTTTATAGTTTGATATAATTTCAAACTGTAGCTTCAAGAATAGTATATACAGCTAGATTTACCAATTGGTTCAGCAGTGATTTAACTTTGGTGTGCTAGTTAGAGAAGCATCTCAGGACATTAACCCAGTATTTACTTTCTCTATGGGCCATGTTGGGGGAAGGCAATGGCACCCCACCCCAGTACTCTTGCCTGGAAAATCCAATGGACGGAGTAGCCTGGTGGGCTGCAGTCCATGGGGTCGCTAACAGTCGGACAGACTGAGCGACTTCACTTTCACTTTTCTCTTTCATGCATTGGAGAAGGAAATGACAACCCACTCCAGTGTTCTTGCCTGGAGAATCCCAGGGATGGGGGAGCCTGGTGGGCTGCCGTCTATGGGGTCACACAGAGTCGGACACGACTGAAGTGACTTAGCAGCAGCAGCAGCATGGGCCATGTTACCTAATTCCTGTTATCTAATAATTACTTTTGAAAGTTAGAGGATAAAAGCTGAACAGATCTCTTACTACAATTGTTTAGGGGCCCTGAACTAACCACTACAGTCTTGAACAGGCTTTATGAAGTCCTGATTAGCAAGCAACACGGGAAATGTGGGTTAAACTTCTTAATGAGCTCACTGCAGTATCACTAGACTCAATCTATCGGGGTACCAACAATAAGTTCCTGTGGAATGTTTGCTGAACTTTGCTTCAAAAACAGTCAGAAATATGATTTCATGTTTACGAGTTATCGACTAAGTGAAATTCTTTTTAGGTTTATATAAAAAGCATTTCATTTTGTTTTCTATTTTCAGAAAAAAGATTTTTAAATAGCAAAGTTTTAACATTCTAGTTAATCAAACAGTTTTTAAAGTTTAGGCACAGATTTTATCCCATAGATATTTAAATAAAAACCAGTAGCTAGCAGAAATTCATTTTTGCAGATATAGTTTTACATCCCTTTATGAAATTTGGGAGAACTGAAAAAGTTATACATTTGAGAACTGATGAAAGAAAGGATCTGAGTTATATACAGTGATTTCAGTTGGACATCATTTTCGTAATATAAAATGCCTGCAGCTTGTAATGCCATTGAACAACGTCACCCATGTCAAAGGTAAAACTAAAAGAAAGATCCCAAAATAGTCAATTACTGAACATAATATGTATAGAACCCATGTGAAACAACCGAAATGTCTTTATGCTTCAACAACAAATTTTAAAAACACAGTGTTTTTCATTTTGTGAGGAAAAACAATTAACAAGTAAGGACAGTAGTATGTGCTTAAGAAATCCTGCAGTTTCAAGTGTATCTACATACATGCAAATCACGGACTGAAGGTGAAAAGTGAAAGTGTCAGTCACTCAGTGTATCTGACTCTTTGTGACCCCGTGGACTGTAACCCACCAGGTTCCTCCGTCCATAGAGTTCTCCAGGCAAGAATACTGGAGTGGGTTGCCTTCTCCAGGGTATCTTCCCGACCCAGGGATCGAACCTGGGCCTCCTGCATTGCAGGGAGATACTTTACCATTTGAGGCACCAGGGAAGCCCATTCCAGCAAAAATATACCCTTTTTTTTCCCATGTATTACCTTGAAAATATGGATCATAATGCATTTCCTAACCACAAAATTCACTTTTCCAACATCTCCTTTATCTACAGATAAGTATATGCACAAATAGAGGGCAGATTTTTACACTGCCAGCTGCACCAAAGAGAAAGCGACTTTTCCCAATAGTTATTATTCCATGTGCTATCACTGGACTCTGAGTAGAGCTGGGGTTCCCAACCCCAAGGTGAAACTGGCCCTCAGAGACCATTTCTCCAATTATCAGGAAAAGATCTGTCCAAAGGCATTTAAAAATGAAACCTGACCTACACTTCAACTCTACAGCAATGGCTTGCCTGCTCAAAAACAATGTATGACCTTTAAATCTTAAATTATAAAATAGTTTGTTGAGAGTGTAATGTATTTAGCTTTAAACTAATAATGTAAAGAAATGCAATCATTTCCTCACAAAAGCCAGAGGAAAAAAATAGCAAAAAATAGGGGAAAGAGTGCCTTTTTCATTTCTTACAAATAAAACTACCAGACACCATAAATGAGAAGCTTTTTCACAAATTCTATTGGAAACTCTGATTTGGCTTTTAATATATATCAAAGTAATGTCTATCCAAAGTTTAAGAGATATAAATATGATCTTAAGTGTGAAATTTTTAATCTTTTATTTTCTGTTATTTAGCCATGAAAAAATTATTTTATATTGTACTTAGTACATATTTAATTTAATCCCTATATATTTATTTTATGTTTATTATAGGTAAATCAGTAGACAAGCATGATATAGCAGTATTTATTTCAATGCTTCTACCTTTAAAGCCATAACCCCTAGCACAATGCCAGTGTGTGTGGGGAGGGCAGGATGTACATATACATACACACACACACACACACATGTGTGCACACACGCGGCATTGTGCTAGGGATTATGGCTTTAAAGGTAGAAGCATAGAAATAAACTCAGACCTGGCAGGATCTATTGAGAAAATCAGTTCTGATTTTAGTCATTTTTATCGTGGGTTATTTAGCAATGAAATGATATACTAATCATATCAATCACTACACTTAATGATGCAGTGAAAGCTAGATAGGCACTGGTAGATGGATTTTTGAGCCCACTTATAATCTTAACTAGAAATAAACATTTCTCAAGAGGAGTAACTAGTATTGGGATTTGTGGTTATTAGAATCTTAACCTATTTTAACTAAGTATTTTCAAATTCAGTTTCCCAGCCCTTACAATGTCAGTGGTCACTTTCTTAATCCTGCAATCTAGCATGATGCTTTCAAAAAGTAGGAATTAACATCCAAAAGGAATTATCCCACTTACCAGATTTGTGACCTTGGGCTAGTGTATTAACCATTCTGAACCTCAGTTTCTTCATCCACAAAATGGAGCTCATAGGGCCTTATTCAGGGGATTAGTATCAGAATTAAGTGATATATTATTAAAAATATAGAGAGATTTTTTTTTTCTAAGTTAAAAGTAACATCCAAACCATGAACCTTTGGTGGATACTAGTTTAGGGGAAGGGGCTAGGGATTATAAAGACATTTGTTGGTCCATCCTGAAATTTTTAATATGAACTCAGTTTTAAATGTGTTAAAGATATTGTGGTTACAAAATAATCTTATTGTCAGTCTGGGCTTGTAGAAGTACTTACAAATATCATGATGCATACAACTTAGTTTCAAATGATTGAGAGAAGGGGAAAAGTAGGTATCTAAACAGAGGTTGAGAAATGGCGCAGGGAAGGTAAAGCAAACTGGAAAAATGTTAATTGTTGAATCTGGCTAGAGAGTACATGTGCTTCACTTTACTATCTGTTTCACTTTTGGATTTTGAAAATCTTCCAAATAAATGTTGAGCGGAAACAAAAGAATTCAATGAGATAATGTCACTAAAGCATAGAGCTCCTATTAGAAACAGCTAATGCCAGCGGATATTCTGTCAATTTAGAATGATTACCATCTTGTTACACTGACTGCTGTCAGTGTGAGGAGCTCCCTGCACATAGCAGGTAAGCAGTGAGCACATGCTGAAAAGAAATTAACATAAAGAACTAAAACCCTTTAAAAAGGATGTCTTGAATCCATCAGGGTCACAAGCTGAGAGGAGGTGAGGTTCTGCTTTGTTGGGGACACCAAGTACCTAAAGCTTAGAGGTTAAGAACACTGACATTTAACACCTAACCACCTGGATTTAAATCTATGATGGAAGCAGCAAGGTCTCATTGGATAAATTATTTAACTCCATGCCTCAGTTCTTTTGGCTATGAAATGCAACATAAAAATACTGTTGTTCCTATCTCAAGATATCATTGTGAGGATTAAATAAGACAATGTACTATAAATGGTGCTTTGCACATGGTAAGTACCCAAATATTAGCTATAATTATAATCATGTAGATAATAGCCTCCTGTTCCATTTTCTGTGATATGAGAGGTCCTGCCAATATTAAGGATTACACTTTTGCCAATTAGACCAAATCTCAGATGTTATACTTAAAATTTCCTTAATTTTGTTCTGTCCATAATTTTCACAGATAATTTTCATAAAAGCAATGAAGTTTTCACATGACAAATTTTTGTTTCATTCTCAAACATCAACAGGGTCTCTTGTATTTCCCTAATAGCTCAGATGGTAAAGCATCCACCAGCAATGCAAGAATCCTGGGTTCAGTCCTTGGGTTGGGAAGATCCCTTGGAGAAGGAAATGGCAACCCACTCCAGTATTCTTGCCTGGAGAATTCCATGGTCAGAGGAGCCTAGCGGGCTACAGTCCATACAGTTACAAAGAGTTGGACACAACTGAGCAACTAAAACACACACACACACACACAGTGTTATATGAGTCTTTCCNGGTTGGGAAGATCCCTTGGAGAAGGAAATGGCAACCCACTCCAGTATTCTTGCCTGGAGAATTCCATGGTCAGAGGAGCCTAGCGGGCTACAGTCCATACAGTTACAAAGAGTTGGACACAACTGAGCAACTAAAACACACACACACACACACAGTGTTATATGAGTCTTTCCCTGGTGGCTCAGTAGGTAAAGAATGTGCCTGCAGTGCAGGAGATGTGGGTTCAATCCCTGGGTTGGGAAGATCCTCTGGAGAAGGAAATGGCAAACCACTCCAGTATCCTTGCCTGGAAAATCCTATGGACAGAGGAGCCTGGCGGGTTGTAGTACATGGGGTCGCAAAGAGTTGGACACAACTGAGTGACTAATACTTTCTTTTTTCAATGTTTATAGTATAAAAGCTACTAATTCAGTTAGTGTAAGTTGAATGAATGTTTCAGGAATCTTTTCTGAACCTGTGATACCGACATTACATGTATCCTCAAATAAATTGAAAATGGGATTGTTGATGTCAGTGTTCTAGATTCTAAGAAAAGTAGCATTAGTGTTTTAGGCCTCTCTGGGCTTCAGTCTATACCCAAATTTTTAGCTTGGGCATTCTCTGAAAGTTGCCACTCTTGTGTTATTTTAGGGATAATAAAAAAGTTATAGTACTTTGCTTTCATTTAAAGATAAATAATATGATAGCATTCATACATTGATTTCATTATTTATACATTATTTCATTTTTTAAAATGCCATTAACTTTTAAAAATCCATATGGTGACAAATCCTCTTTGGACATTACAGAGACAGTCTAATAGTCACAACATGCCTTTTTGACAGAGTGCCTTAGCGTTTCTAAAGGCATGTTTACGCACAGCATCTCATTTGTGCTTTACAGGAATTCCCTAAGATGGTCCAGTTCTTAGTCCCAGTTTACAGGCAAAGAAAACGGCAGCCACAGTGATGAACTGAAGTCTACTCAAAGTCATATAGAAAGCCTTCAAGTTTATGCTGACCATTAAAGAAGAATAAATTGTGAAGAATCTTAACAGCATCCGGTCCTTAGCAACATTTACTAACTTAGTCTAAGCCTTGCTGCTGCCGCTGCTGCTAAGTCACTTCAGTCGTGTCCGATTCTGTGTGACCCCAGAGACGGCAGCCCACCAGGCTCCCCCATCCCTGGGACTCTCCAGGCAAGAACACTGGAGTGGGTTGCCACTTCCTTCTCCAGTGCATGAAAGTGAAAAGTGAAAGGGAAGTTGCTCAGTCGTGTCCGACTCTAGCGNCTGCTAAGTCACTTCAGTCGTGTCCGATTCTGTGTGACCCCAGAGACGGCAGCCCACCAGGCTCCCCCATCCCTGGGACTCTCCAGGCAAGAACACTGGAGTGGGTTGCCACTTCCTTCTCCAGTGCATGAAAGTGAAAAGTGAAAGGGAAGTTGCTCAGTCGTGTCCGACTCTAGCGTCTCCATGGATTGCAGCCCACCAGGCTCCTCCGTCCATGGGATTTTCCAGGCAAAAGTACTGGAGTGATGCATAAATTTTAAATATGATTTACAACAGAGTAGAAAATATAAAACTCAATATTATAAATTAGATATTTTGATGTTTACATAATACAGTTTATTATCTAAAGAGGTATTTAAAATCATTCTACTATAATTATCTTAGCCTGAATTTCAGCTGAATAAATCTCACAAAATATCTAACAAATCAATAGTTTAGGCAGTTGGCTAGACTGTGTGTGCTAATTTAGCAGAAAAACTGAACTTTAAAATTTTATGAAGTCGTGAGTATATGGTTATGTACATCATGAGGCTGTACCAAGAGGAGGTAAAGGAAACTGTAAGAAGTCAGTTTGGGATAGGTTTTGGCAGGAGAATGGGCAGTAAACAGCTTGACTGGGAAGGTAAAGGTTCTAGGAAACACAGACCTTTAAAACACCGAGCTGCAGTCACTCAACATACTTGGAGGTCCTGAGGCTGATTCTCCATAGCTTTCTTCAAAGTAAACTTCTGTTTTGAGTACTGGGATGGCCCTTCTCTCCAAGAAGATAAAAGCATCTGCTAAAACCTCATCTTTTTTGGCAAAAAAAAAATTGTGAAGGGTACACTCACCAGTTGATTCTGGTAGGCGGTGACTGCTGTAAAAACTGTTTCTGGAAAGATGAATGTTCTGAATTCTTCAGACTTCAGATTGAGTAATGAGGCTGTGTGGTCTTTCTTCTTAATGATGTGCACCCGTGGCTGGTACTTATGCATTGAGTTCAAAATTATCTACAATGAAGAATGGAAAGTACAGTACTGAATTTTAGGTTTTTATATTGCTGCTGCTGCTGCTGCTAAGGCACTTCAGTCATGTCCGACTCTGTGTGACCCCATAGACGCAGCCCACCAGGCTCTCCCGTCCCTGGGATTCTCCAGGCAAGAACACTGGAGTGGGTATGATTCTCCATAGCTTTCTTCAAAGTAAACTTCTGTTTTGAGTACTGGGATGGCCCTTCTCTCCAAGAAGATAAAAGCATCTGCTAAAACCTCATCTTTTTTGGCAAAAAAAAAATTGTGAAGGGTACACTCACCAGTTGATTCTGGTAGGCGGTGACTGCTGTAAAAACTGTTTCTGGAAAGATGAATGTTCTGAATTCTTCAGACTTCAGATTGAGTAATGAGGCTGTGTGGTCTTTCTTCTTAATGATGTGCACCCGTGGCTGGTACTTATGCATTGAGTTCAAAATTATCTACAATGAAGAATGGAAAGTACAGTACTGAATTTTAGGTTTTTATATTGCTGCTGCTGCTGCTGCTAAGGCACTTCAGTCATGTCCGACTCTGTGTGACCCCATAGACGCAGCCCACCAGGCTCTCCCGTCCCTGGGATTCTCCAGGCAAGAACACTGGAGTGGGTTGCCATTTCCTTCTCCTTCTTATATTGCTAAACAGGCCCAATTACAATGAGGCAAAGAAAGGATCATAAAATCTACAGTTTCAAATGCAGTTTTAAGATTAAAATCTACCCTTTCCATTCTCCAGGCAAGTACTTTGTACACAATACAGCAGAG
Source organism: Oreotragus oreotragus (assembly GCA_006410675.1). NCBI lineage: Eukaryota > Metazoa > Chordata > Mammalia > Artiodactyla > Bovidae > Oreotragus > Oreotragus oreotragus. The sequence goes on from SJYX01005341.1 coordinate 11,736, forward strand.
TCATCACTGTGAATCACATTTTACCAAAACAACTGCAAATAGCACAGGTTGTTTCAAGTGTTCTTTCTAAAATTATAGAGGAAAAAGTCATCTGCAGGATAGGTTTATTTTGAAAAAAAAATAGTTTTTGTTTTTCAGTCTGGTTAGACCAAAGGCAGTATGTCTCTAAATTTTCTAAAGTAAGAAATTACATATTCGAGGAAGCCAGATTGTTACTTGGGACAGTGGGGGTTTGGGGGTTGGGGTAGGTGGCAGATCAGATGGTAGGGAAATAAAAGGTAGTGAGGTGTGAGATAGACTTTGGTTGTAATACTGAATCGACACTTTCTCGCTCTTTTAATCTTGGGCCAAGTGATCTTACCTTTCTCACCCCATTTTCTTAAATGCAAAAGCATTTAAGTTTTAAACTCACAGGAGTTGTGAGAATCAGATGATGTAACTCCTGTAAATCACATAGCAAATAGGAAGTGCTCAATAAATATAACTGTATTATCATCATCATCATGTCTGATAGCTTCATTGATTCCAACTTCCAGTTACAAACTAAATAGGAATGATAATGACAGCTGTCTTCCATTCTATAGCTAATAAAAGTTGCCCAATACTTAGAAATCAGAAACATACCCTTGTTTACAAAGGCACTATTTTTCATGTATCATTTAAATAAAATACAATTGCCATTATGAAATTTGAGCAACAAATTTACTTTCAGATATTAAAGATTTTCTGCATCTTCCCCAACGCCACACCCAGACAGCTACCTAAGTATACAAAGTTGTGTTTGTTTTTCTTGGGATAACAGGGCTCACATTGTATGCCCTTCACCCCCAGGAGCCTAGCAGAGAGCATGGCTCTCAGAGGAGGTGTCTGATACATGCTGAGGCAGGACCAGGGTCAACAGCATGCAGTATTGTTGCTCTCTTGTTTCCTTGGCTAACTTGGGTGTGTGGGTGAATGTTAATGCTGGTTGACTTTAGGAGAGTTAAATACTAGTTACTGTGAGATAACTGATAGAGAATCAATCTGTTTCTGTACTGAGATATACACCAACAATATACAGGGCATTAACTGGCATTGAATTTTGAATATGCCATCTTTTTATGATCCCAAATCTAAATAGGAATTACTGAAGCAAAGGAGAGCTTAAAATGAATCAAAATAAACGTTAAAAAGTTATCTCTTTGTATAGTGCATTTATTCCAGGGAATTCAAGATATCTGTGCTCAGTCCTAAAACTGGAATAAACTTGAAGTGATAAAGCCAAACATTTGCCTCCTGAAACTGGTATAAGAAAAACCTGAGCATTCACTATATGTTCTACTAAGAAGATAAGAGTTTTCAAATCACATACGCACACACATACATACACACTGGAAAAAGCCCTAAGCTTTAAATAAGTTCCCCTCTTCCTTATTTATACCAGCCCTAGGTTAATTTTCTTTAGGAAAGGGTATTGGACAGACTCAGACCCAAGACTGAGTCTCAGACCCCAGGGCTTCTTGAACCTCTGCTCAGGCTTTCGTGGATCTAAGAAACACTGATAGAAATGTAGACTTTATTTCATTGGAGAAATAAATTCCTGGAAATATGAAATTTTCCTATTATAAAACCAAAAATGTATCTGTAAAGGGGGGCTTCTTCAGGGCTGATTCAGAGAACTTGTCTAAACAACACAAGATCTAAAAAATTTCCCTGTAGTTTTCAGAACATACTGTTTCTGTTGAAAAAGAGTTATATTAATAAAAATTTAAAGTCAAAATGGATATTAGCAATCATCTAAGATTTAGGCAAACAATTTGTCACGGTCTGATCTTGGCGTAACCAGACTAGACCCCAGAGCTCCTGAAGGATGGCTTAGTGCTATTCCTCTCCATGAAACTGATGCTGAAAGGAAAACACACCAATTCTGGACAGCTGAGTTGTAAGTTAACCTAGTTACCCTGACTTGGTCAGGATAAACAAGGTCTCCTGTGGGCATATGGATGGTGGCAGTGCCTGAAGTGATTTACTTGGTTTTAGGTTCAATCCAATTTTTTGAAACCATGTCTAGAGCTCTCTAATTTATTATCTATGTATATGTAACCGTTTTTTTTTGAAAAGTTTTGAGACTATTCTTCTAAATTGCATAGATCCAATAAAAATTAAAATCTTAAGTAACAAGAGCCTTAATAAAGGGGATAAGAGAGAGAATAATTATATCAGAATATCTAAGCCAAGGAGAGAAATTATGAAAATATCCACTTGCTTTCTGGCAAACAGGGCAAAGAAAAAAAAGAAAGAAACAGTATTCTCCCCATCAAAAAGAAACATCCATGTCTGTCTGAAGTTTCCTTAGCATAAAATCTAAAACACTTTTAAAAATGTAAATCTTTACTTAAGCACGTGAAATAACATCACAGATAGTTCCTTAAAAAGCATTCCTAGCAATTGTGTAAAAGCCTGTGTCAACAGCTGTTCTATTAAATGTTGATAGGAGCTCAGAATTCCAGTTTCTCTTTTCTCCACATTTTGATGAATTCCTTATTGATATATAAAATCAAATCGTTTTA
>SJYX01005343.1:12087-26963 GCA_006410675.1 Oreotragus oreotragus
AATGTTTTGCTGGAATCTCCTTCCCAGGTGCTTGAGCCTCTGCAAATCTGTCTCTGGCTTGTGTGTCTGCTGAGTCAGCACTCTTCTGAGATATATACATATACATATTCAAAAGCAGAGACATTACTTTGCCGACTAAGGTCCGCCTAGTCAAGGCTATGGTTTTTCCTGTGGTCATGTATGGATGTGAGAGTTGGACTGTGAAGAAGGCTGAGCGCTGAAGAATTGATGCTTTTGAAGTGTGGTGTTGGAGAAGACTCTTGAGAGTCCCTTGGACTGCAAGGAGATCCAACCAGTCCATTCTGAAGGAGATGGGCCCTGGGATTTCTTTGGAGGGAATGATGCTAAAGCTGAAACTCCAATACTTTGGCCACCTGATGCAAAGAGTTGACTCATTGGAAAAGACCCTGATGCTGGGAGGGATTGGGGGCGGGAGGAGAAGGGGACGACCGAGGATGAGATGGCTGGATGGCATCCCTGACTCGATGGACGTGAGTCTGAGTGAACTCCAGGGGGTGGTGATGAACAGGGAGGCCTGGCGTGCTGCGATTCATGGGGTCGCAAAGAGTCGGACACGACTGAGCGACTGAACTGAACTGAACATGTATATATATATGTATATATATATTTTTTCCCCCCTGATCGCAGCAAGAGGGGTTAGGGCAGGTTATCTGGCTTCCCTCATTCTGCAGCCCATACCAAGGTCTGTCTGCCTATTACTGGGTGCACGGTTGGGCACGATTCCTCTCAGGTCCTGGGGCTCATGACGTTAGATCCCACAATACCCACAAAGGTGCTTTTGTTCATGAATGGATGTCTATTTTGCTATCAGAAAGAGAGGATAAAAAGAGGAACACCTTACACCAGTGTGATGCTGTTATCACTGATAATGCCATGTCTTTTTGAAGCTAGGTTTTCAGCCACTGTTGCTAGAAAAAGCAGTTTCCATGTGGAAATCAATGCACAACAGGAAATGAGAGTGGCTGTGTCCAATCAGATTCCCCAGGTTTAAGTTATGCGGTGCCCAAATGACATACACATCCCAGTAGTAACTGTGGTTATTCCATCCACATTCCGCTGGCAGGAGTTCACTAGGTAGCTATATCGAAGAGCAAAGGAGGATGGGAAATTCAGTCTAGCTGTGCACCTAGGAGAAAAAGGGAAACAATCTGATGAAAGACTGTTAGGTGCTCAGTCGTGTCTGATTCTTTGCGATCCCAGGGATTGTAGCCTGCCGGGCTCCTCTGTCCATAGAATTCTCCAGGCAAGAATACTGGCGTGGGTGGCCATTTCCTTCTCCAGGGGAACTTCCCGACCCAGGGACCAAACCCGGGTCTCCTGCATTACAGGCAGATTCTTTACCACCTGAGTCACAAGGGAAGCCAGTACAGATGAAAGACTAGTCATTCTGTATTGTTGAAATGAACAGACAGGGGCACAACAGTGTCCTACACCCATGGTCTGACGCAAACACTCTCTGTAACTTAGCATCCCCATCACCTCTCCCATCCTACATCTCTTCTCATCCACAAAACACATAAAAGCCAGGTGCTCACTTGCCTCTCGCAACCTCATAAACTGGGCAGAGCAAAGACTATCCCTATTTTGTCCCCATCTCACAGACTAGATTACTTTAGTCACCCAGATAGTGCGTAACAGAAACCAGACCCAAATCCCAGTTTAACACCACTTTAAGAGTTATTTATGCTTTAGCCAACCTCTAGGTCAGAGGATTCAGTGGACAGATGTGGGGCTTGTATTCAAGACAGGGTCATGATCTGACTGGCAGGGGGCTAGGATAAGCAGGAATGGCAGCAGGCTTGTCAGACAAGCAGCCTCTGTTCTACACACAGTTATCATGTTCTGAAAGTGACAGTTTTTGTGATGTGAGAGACTGTCATCAAGGGATGTTCTTCAGCTCCTACTGTCCCTAGCAAGCTCACAGACGTCTGGCCTCAGCATTTCCCCAGCTTTCTGACTTACACAGGCATTTCACGGCCAGCTGTCAATCACAGTGACAACTAATCGTGGAAATGAGGTTATTAGGAGAGATAATTGCCACCTGGATCTCGTCTACAATTTGAACTGTCTTATAATTTTAGCACATTTGTCTCAAAGGCATATTTTTCTAATGTGATTTAGTTATATTAGAAGCAGTCTCTTTTTTTCTTTAAGGTTGTTACTGTTAATGGGAAGCAAGGAGGCAGGCGAAGAGCGGAAGGAGGACTTTCTGGGGTTTGGAATCTGCCAGTGATAATCCACAACATGCAGGATCCTGATCTAGTCTGTACAGATACGCAGGACCCTGAGAGAGTCTGTATAAGCCTTTGCCTAACAGACACGGCTGCCCCAGTAAACAGGAGGTAAGAAGCCCGAAACCCTGGACCTGAAGAAGCTGCAATCTATGGTCTTCCTGCTCTAAACAGCGGGCTTGCATCCAAAGATAACTGAACTATTGAGGACAGTTGAGAAGGACTTCTCTCACATGGCCGATCTTTATGTTACTGCATTTTCTGTTCACATTTATGTTTTTCTCCAAGCTTCAGATGAAAGTCATTAGAGGCAGAGATTTCATCACTAGGTGCAGGTCAGAGGCCAGTTGGCTTGCTGATATATTCTTCTTTTTTTTGGCAGTCAGCTAAAACATGCCAGTTTCAGGGCATGTGCTAAGAGATGATTTGAGAATAGGTTCTGGGAAGAAAACCGAGTTCTCTTGTGCTTATCAGTGATTTATTGCTGCCTGAACCAGAACTAGCTTGCCTGCAAAGCTATACTTACAGCCAGACCAATTGAGTCTGACAGGGCTGAAGCTAAAATTATTGATGAAAGGACTGAAGACCGCATGTGAGAAGTTTATTCTTTTGGTGTGCTTTCTAGACGTGCGTGCAAGTGGTTCCCAGAGAACATTTACACCCTGCGGTTTTCTCTATTCTAAAACACAATCTACTCTGGGAAGCCATGGGGAGTGCAGTATGAAGAATTCTCAGTTTTTCTTTCCTGACCCTGCAAGGAAATCTTGTAGACATTTCCGTTGCTGTAAGGTACCTTCCCGTGAACCCTGTATATGGTGCTAGTAAGTTACCCCGCTTGTGAGGATTCCTGGAGAGCGACAGAAATGGCATGGTCCTTGTCAAAATGTAGAAAAGAAAAAATCCTAAAATTTTCAGCGATTCATTTAAACTTGTCTGGTTAGAAAGAGATGGTAACAAACTAGACCACCGAGTTTTCAAGGCTTAAAGAGAACTTCCCAATAAGTCTGAGCTTTGGCATAACCCCATCCATTTTATTCCCTCACCCGCTTGCTCAGTAATCAACACTTTTTGAGATCTATCATTCACTATGTGCCCGGATGTGATACCAAATGCTTTCTACACATTGTATCATTTAATCCTCACAACAACATAGAGGGATGAGGTGAGATAAAAATCAACTCTCAGTGTAAAATGAGTAGCTTGACTCCAAAATCCTCACTCCAAACCAGCATAAAGATTGCCTTTTAGTCAGACTGAAACAGTAATTTTCAGCTTCTTCTGTATTTGTGAGATATTTTCTCAAATAACAAGATGTTTTGAGATGACTTCAAGGAATTTTAAGATTCAAACTGGCACTCATTATAATGTCATTTGCAGTGACAGGGTTGGACCCAGAGTTTGTCATACTGAGTAAAGTAAGTCAGGCAGAGAAAGACGAATATTGTATGAGATCACTTATATGTGGAACCCAAAACAACAGTACAAATGAGCTTATTCACAAAACAGAAGCAGGGTCACAAATGTAGAAAACAAACGTATGTTTACCAAGCGGAAAGAGGAGGGAGAGATAAACTGGGAGGTTGGGGTTGACATATATACACTGCTGCTACTGCTGCTGCTAAGTCGCTTCAGTCGTGTCTGACTCTGTGCGACCCCATAGACGGCAGCCCACCAGGCTCCCCCATCCCTGGGATTCTCCAGGCAAGAACATTGGAGTGGGTTGCCATTTCCTTCTCCGATGCATGAAAGTGAAAAGTGAAAGTGAAGTTGCTCAGTCATGTCCGACTCGTAGCGACCCCATGGACTGCAGCCTACCAGGCTCCTCCGTCCACGGGATTTTTCCAGGCAAGAGTACTGGAGTGGGGTGCCAGTGCCTTCTCCGATATATACGCTACCATATATAAAATAGATAACTAATACAGACCTACCATATAGCACAGGGAACCCAGTACTCTGTAATGGCCTCTATGGGGAAAGGACTTTAAAAGGAGCGGCAATATGAGTCTGTATAGCTGATTCACTTTTCTGTACAGCAGAAACTAACACAACATTGTAAATCAGCTATATTCCAATAAAAATTAATTAAGAACAGAGCAAAATGGCCCTCATGAGGTCAACACTCGTTTAGGTGTTATCAATACTAGGTCGTCTCACCGTGTCACAGATTCCAATAAGACTCTCCACAGCATCCATCCTATTCCCTGGTATCCCTTGGGCCTTGGGTCTCCGTTCAGACAGAACTGTTGTTGCCCAAACCGAGGGAAGAAATTCACCTACATTCCTAGGAGCGTTAAAGTTAAAAAGTTAAGTCGCCCAGTCGTGTCCAGCTCTTTGCGACCCCGTGGACTGTAGCTCACCGGGCTCTTTCATCCATGGGATTCTCCAGGCAAGAAACCTGGAGTGGGTTGCCATTTCCTTCTTCAGGGGATCGTCCTGACCTAGGGATCGAACCCAAGTCTCCTGCATTAGAGGCAGACGCTTTAACCTCTGAGCCACCAGGGAAACCCTAGGAGAGCGCTGGGACTTACTGGATGTTGCTCTGTGGTTCTTCTGTACCGTGTATCTCTGACTTAGAGAAATCGTGCCCTGCACAGCGTTCCTACGGACAGTCGTTGCTACGGGATGCATATACATGTGTTACTGTTTGTTTATTTATTTATTTTGTTTGGGGCTGTGCTGGGTCTCTCTGTGGGTTTTCTCTAGTTCTGGTGCACAGGCTTCGAGTTGCCGTGGCTCTTCTTGTGGCCGAGCTCGGGGTCTGCAGCTCTCAGGCTCAGTAGTCGTGTCTCACAGGCTCTAGGGTATGCGCGGTAGTTGTGATGCACAAGCTTAGTTGCCCCTCGGCATGTGGAATCTTTCTGAACTGGTGATCAAACCCATGTTCCCCGCAGCGGTAGGTAGATTCTTGACCACTGGACCACCAGGGAGTCCAACAGGACATATTTTTAATTAGAACACAATGAGTCTTATGCATTGACGGAATTTGGCAGCCGACTGAAGAACTTTTTGGTTTGCCACTGCAGACAAATAAGAACCACTGGTCTGATTAGAAATGGAAGATCTGAACCCTATTCCTTGGTTCATAGTGCAAACAAATCGGTGACATGCCCGACTTCTCTCATATAAGAATGGCCCTCATCAAGGTAATGGTCTGGCCCAAAGAAGTGCAAAACACAAGGTCAGTATCTGAATTTGCTTAGGGGACAGCAGAGGCATATTTATGTATGATTTCTATCCCCTCTCCATGTATAGATAAGTTTACACATAGGTATATGTGGCTGTGGTCGTGCTATTCATACACCGTGCTGACGTGTAAAGAGCTGGAGTCTAGAGTGATGAATGTCAGTGGGATAGTTCTCCAAAGCCACTGATTACTAAGCAAGTGACGGAGGGTACGCAGGCTGATGGGCTATACCAGGCACGACTCTTGCACGTTACGCTGTTCTCTGTTACCATCTCTTCCAACTAGGTGAGTTCCAGCACATCACTGAAAACCTCAGGATTTTTCTTTCTTCTTTTAGAAACAAAGTCTTATGGTCTTTTCCTGGCTCTCCAGGAATATATCTGGGCAGAGTGGATTATAGCCGCCCCACCCTTTCCATGAGTGATATGATCTCAGTCCCCTGGTGGATGCTGACCATCTCTTCCAACTAGGTGAGTTCCAGCACATCACTGAAAACCTCAGGATTTTTCTTTCTTCTTTTAGAAACAAAGTCTTATGCCCTTTTCCTGGCTCTCCAGGAATGTATCTGGGCAGAGTGGATTATAGCCGCCCCACCCTTTCCATGAGTGAAATGATCTCAGTCCCCCAGGTGGATGCTGAAGCCACGGATAGTTCTTTACCCTGTATACCATGGTTTTGTGTTTTTTTTTTTTCTACACATTGCTGTTTCCTACACATTGTTATTTAGTCACTAAGTTGTGTCCGACCCTTTGTGACCCCATGGACTGTAGCCCACCAGGCTCCTCTACCCATGGGATTTCCCAGGCAAGAATACAAGAATACTTCTTCATCCCACACATACATACCTGTGATAAAGTTTAATTTTTAAAGTAGGCACAGTAATAAGGGATTAACAATAAAAATAATAAACTAATTGTAGCAATAGACTCCGGTAAAGTTATGTGAATGTGGTCTCTCTCCAAGTATCTTATGGGGCGAATGTAATGTCTTTTTCATCTTAACTAAGCCCTTATTATGCCCTGTGGCCGTATCTTTTTCAGTTTGAGGTGAAACAGGAAAACTAGTACAAATATCTTTTTCCTTCTTTATAATTTTGTGGATAGAAGATCCACTCTTACCATAGATCTTAGTAATCTCAGCATAGTTTTCTTTCTTTCCTTATTAAGTCGAAAACTTTCATCTTTTTACTTAAAGGGAGAACTTTATGGCTTCTCTTTGGCGTCCAAACTGTCACCATTATGCAAGAGACTCGGGTTCAGTCCCTGGCTTTGGAAGATCCCCTGGAGGAGGGCATGGCAACTCACTCCAGGATTCTTGCCTGGGGAATCCCATGCACAGAGGAGCCTGGTGGGCTACAGTCCATGGGGTCACAAAAGAGTCAGACACAATTTAGCAAATGAGTATGCACAATATATTATAAATGATATAGAATTATTATCCTAATCATTGAATATTAGGGTATGTTTGCTGGGGCAGAGGGATTAAGAAATTGTATTTGGAGAGGAGACTGTAGATGTAGGCACAGCTTGGATCATGAAGGATCTGAGTCATTAGACTTGACCTTAAAAGCAATAGAAACCATTAAGCAGAGCAGTGATGGAATCAGATATGTCTTTTAAAAGGACAGCTCTGACTGCAGTGTAGAGACTGTACTAAAAAGTGGCGAGACAGGAAGTAGGGAGGCTAGTCACTGCTGGAGTTATTGCTGCGAAATACCCATGGTCAGGACNTATAATGGTCATCTGAGTTAAATTCACCCATTCCAGTCCATTTTAGTTCGCTGATTCCTAGAATGTCGACGTTCACCCTTGCCATCTCTTGTTTGACCACTTCCAATTTGCCTTGATTCATGGACCTGACATTCCAGGTTCCTATGCAATATTGCTCTTTACAGCATCGGATCTTGCTTCTATCACCAGTCACATGCACAACTGGGTATTGTTTTTGCTTTGGCTCCATCCCTTCATTTTTTCTGGAATTCTTTCTCCACTGATTTCCAGTAGCATATTGGGCACCTAACGACCTGGGGAGATTCTCTTTTGAAATCCTATCATTTTGCCTTTTCATACTGTTCATGGGGTTCTCAAGGCAAGAATACTGAAGTGGCTTGCCATTCCCTTCTCCAGTGGACCACATTCTGTCAGACCTCTCCACCATGACCGGCCTGCCTTGGGTTGCCCTGCAGGCATGGCTTGGTTTCACTGAGTTAGACAAGGCCCTGGTCCTAGTGTGATTAGATTGACTAGTTTTCTGTGATTATGGTTTCAGTGTGTCTGCTAAAATAATTCATTTGTTAAAACTATTCCCAAACAGCCTAAACGAATTAAAGATCTTTGGAAAGTCTACAAATTGCTCCTTTTTCATCACTAAAAGCCAAACCAGTGTGTTGGAAATTTTTAGAGTCTAAATCTCTGATAATAATAATTGTCCTCAGGCTCTATTCACAGCTTCCTCTTTCTTTCAGATATAGCAGGAATTGTAATTCAAATGATGCAATTTCAGTATAATTTCTTTTGTCTATTAGATAGAAAAATCATCATGATAAACAATGACACAAAAACTTCAGTGTAATCATGTAACTCCTTTTCTTTTCCCCAATAGAAATTTCGCTGGGTATCTCTAATGCTCTAATCACAAAGATATTGTTACACAAACTTGTTATTTATCATGATATATTGGGTTAGGGGTTGTAGAAGCATAGATAATACTTCCAGTTGCAGAAAGAATCCAGACAGAAACTGGCTGAATGCTTTGCACACAGTAAGTGATCAATACATGTTTGATAAATACATGAATGTGTGGGTGAATGACCTAATAGCTTGCTTATATTTATAACATGCTGCAGGATGGTACTTTAGTATATGCAGTATTTAATTAAATAGTAACATAAAAGTTTAAAGATAAATGTAATATTTTACCTGCAGAATTTTACCTATGAATTACTATGTAATCTTAACTAGCAAATTTAAAACAATTACTGCACATCACCATTGAGAAGACAGAAATGTTCATGTATTTATCCTTTAATGATATATTCCTTTCTCAGTAATTATTCCCCTAGTTAGAAATTCTCATATAATTAAAAAAGAGTCCACAGAAAAATTGTACTTACCTGCTTTCTAGGTGCTAAAATTAATGGTATAAATTGAATAACTATTAATACTATTGGATAGTACTGATCAGACATTGGTGGTGATACAATGATAGTGAATATTTAATATACATAGCCTTTCTATCAATTCAACTATGATATGTGGTAGCTACTTTTAGAAACTTTCTTAATTCATGCAATGCCTTTTCTTTACCTCGTCTGTACCACTTTAGGCAAAGGAGAATGGAGGATTAGAAAACCATCCAATAAGACAAATTTTAGTAATGTGTGAAACAAAGTCTACACCTGCAAAAATGATATAGGCAGAATTATTCAGACAACTGACTCAGTCTTATACACTGTCTCTGTATAAATATAACTACTAGTCTCTGTGCTTTTAAGTACAGGGCTCCTGACCCTGTAATTCGTGAATATATACCATCTAACTGTCCATTGAGTTCTCCAGGCAAGTATACTAGAGTGGGATTCCCTGGTGGCTCAGACTGTAAATAATCTCTCTTGCAATGCAGGAGATCCAGGTTTGATTCCTGGGTTGGGATGATCCCCTGGAGAAGGGAATGGCAACCCACTCCAGTATTCTTGCCTGGCAAATCACAAGGACAAAGAAGCCTAGCTGGCTACAGTCCATGGGGTTGCATGCAGACATGGATACGACTGAGAGACTAACACTTTCACTTTCTTTCACCATCCAGCTATATCTGTTTGTCGAATGAAAAAGAAGCACTTGGGTGATGGACCCTGGAGTCTTATTCATTACTTTTGAATACTGATGGTATTTGATATTTGATTTTTCCCTTGCGCTGTCTGCTTTCTTCCCCTCTTCCTTTTTTTATTGTTTGACTTTTTCAGAGCACTAAATAGAAAAGACTCACAAGAAATGTAAGTTCTCCTCAGACTCCAGAAGGAATATTTAAAGATTTGTTCAAGTTTGTGGGCAGTGGCCAAGCCAAAGCAATTCCACTGCTTAATATAATAACTTAAACCTATTGATATGTCAGAAAATTGACCTGGAATAGAGAACACATTTGTATAGTATAAACTGCATATTTTGTAAAGAAACAATGAAAAAGAAATGGATTCTATTAAAATGTTCTTTACATGCAACTGTTTCAAATAATATAATACAAATATGGATTCTCTAGATTAAGAAGCAAAATCCATTATTTCTGTCCTTTAGTTTAATGAGTAGGCATAAAAATGTATTTGAGTTACTATTTGGATATATAGCCATTTTATATTACAAATTTTACCTAGTGCTAGACATGAGTATTAGATTAATAAATTAAAAATCCTTTTATTCATATAGCCCCATTTAATTTTTCCTTTTAAGATTTAAAATGTCAATGATATTTATATTATTTGTTAATTACAAATTGTCAGCCTCAATCATTTGTTGTATTAAAGTCATCTCCATTTATTATAGTAATTAGTATCTGCCAGGGAATCTTCTTTGAATTTCATAAATGAAAGTCCTTCAATATTTTCAAATACTTGAATCTGTAATCAAGATGTTATGGTTATATTCTAGCCCAACACTCTTCATATGGAAGGCAGTTCATAAATATTTCTTAAATGAAGAGAGAAAATAATGAAACTTCACATTAGAACAGTAAACATATAGAGTAATTATTAATTTTATAATGGTTATTCTATGATGAAGAGTCACCTCCACTGTCTCTACCAATAGCATGAATACTTAACATAGGTAATATGTTCTTAATAGATTAATAAATCATTATATTTTAGGAAAATTTTGCTGAAATAAAGCCATGCAAAATTTATAAATAAAACAGCAAATTGTGCTCCTTATTCACCGCCTGACAAAAACAAAATAAAATGCCATGTACATCCCACCTTACCAGTAATATCTGAATTTAGTAATGTTCATTCACGAGTATTTCTCAATACTTTATTACTTTTAATATAGTGTTATTTTCTATGGCTATAAATATTATATAAATGGTATACTGTATTTTACTAAAACAAGCTTTTTGCACTTCACTGTTTGAGAAATCTAATAATGTTGATGCAATAGCTACATTCATTCATATTCACTGCTGTATTTCATTTAAATACTAGCAAGTTATTTTTCAGTGGTGGCAACCTTCCCATCAGTGGCTTATACATCCTCAGTACCTAACTTACATCCTTGTCAGTATCTGAAACTTTCAGATTTTTTGATCTTTACCAACCTCATGGGTATAAAACATTATCTCATAGTTCTGGTTATTTCACTGCTAACTAGTAAAAGTTCAGATCTTTCACAAGATCTTATCTTGGTATGTTTTTCAATTAGTTTATATGATTTAAAAGTTCCCTTTGTTATATTCATTGTGTTGTCCAATATCATTGGCTAGTCTGTAGTTTTTCTTAAAAAGGCAGCTTTTGATGATTAGAAGTTTCTAATTTTTACATAGCCACATTTACCAGTTTCCTCTTTTATTAGTTTGTGCTTCAAGTGTCCAGAAGTCATAAAGACATCCTATATTTCCCAAGGGAAAAATGTTGTTTATCTTCATAAATAGATGATATTGGAAAAGGCAAGACCCTGCCACTTAACTATATTCCCCAAATTTATTTCCACTATTTTACTTCTCTAATAATCTATATATTAGAAGAAGTTTGCCAAGTCACAGGAAAAAAAACTGCTCCAATATTATTAGAATTAGATTGAATTTATAACTGGGGAGAACAGACGTGCTTTTGATATGGAATCTTTCTCTACATGAGTATGTTGTAGTTCTCTATTAATTTAAATCTTATAAATTTTTTTCAATAATATTTCCACCATATATATAACTTGGTAGATTTTCCTTTGGATATTACTATAATTAGTATCTCTGTTTAAATTAAGCTTCCCACTTGCTCTTTGTTATATAAAAGGCAATTGATTTCCATGAGTCTACCCTGTTTCTAGGATTCTTTTCTGTTCGGTCACTCAGTCATGTCTGACCCTTTGCGACCCCCCATGGACTGCAGCACACCAGGCCTCCCTGTCCCTCACCATCTCCCGAAGTTTGCCCAAGTTCATGTCCATTGCATCGGTGATGTCCTCCAGCCATCTCATCCTCTCACCCCCTCTTCTCTTTCTGCCACCAATCTTTCCCGGCATCAGGGATTTTTCCAATGAGTCGGCTATTTGCATCAGACTGAACTCATTAATTAATATTTAATAATTTGTAGATTTTCTTGCATTTTATGACCAAATCATCTTGTCTTCAGACATTGACAGTTCAATTATTTCTTTCTATTTAATACTTGTATTGACTTATAGTTAATTTACAATATTGTGTGAATTTCAGGTATACAGCAAAGCGATTCAGTTACATAGGTGTATATACGTACATAGTAGTAATAGCGTACCATTAATGTCCGACTCTCGGCAACCCCATGGACTGGAGCCCGCCATGCTCCTCTGTCTATGGAATTCTCCAGGCAAGAATACTGGAGTGGGTTATACACACATACATATTTTTTTCAGGTTACTTTTGATTATAGGTTATTGTAAGATATTGATTATAACTCCCTATGCTATACAGTAGATCCTTGTTGGCTATCTACTTTATGTACAGTAGTCTATAACCCTGAATTCCTAATGTACTCCCCACCCCCACTGTCCACTGTGGTAACCATAATTTTATTGCCTATGTCTGTAAGTCTGTTTCTGTTTTGTAAATAAGCTCACTTGTTTCACATTTTTATATTTCACATGTGTGATATCACATGATATTCTGCTTTCTCTGACTTACTTAAGATGATAATATCTAGGTCCATCCATGTTGCCCAAACGGCATTATTTCATTCCTTCTTATGGTTGAGCAATATTCCATTGTATATACATAGCACATCTTACTTATCCATTCATTTGTCAACAGACATTTAGGTTGCTTCCATGTCTTGACTATAGTAAATTGTGCTGCTATGAATACTGAGACGTCTGTATCTTTTTGAACTGTTTTCCCTGTATATACACCCAGAAGTGGGATTTGCAGGATCATATGATAACTTTAGTATTTATAAAGAACCTCCAGACTCTTCACCATAGTGGCTGTATCAGTTTACATCCCCACCAACAGTGGTACCTTTTTCTCCATACCCTCTCTAGCATTTGTTATTTGCAGATTTGTTTGATGATGGTCATTTTAACTGGTGTGAAGTGATACCTCATATGTAGTTTTGATTTGTATTTCTCAAGTAATTATTCATGAACATCTTCTCATCTGTCTGTTGGAATTTTCTCTTTCCAATTCTTTAAGTGATTATTCCTTTTTCTTATCATACTGAGCTGGCTAGATCTTTCAAAAATATATTGAATAACAGACAATCTTTTTTTAATTTATTTTTTAGATGAAGAATAATTGCTTTACAGAATTTTGTTCTTTTCTGTCAAACCTCAACATGAATCCTGACCTAAAGTGAACCACCATTATGTGTACTGTTGTTTAAAGAAATTTGTAGGTTGTTTTTTTTTTTAATCAGATTAAGGGAGTCTGCTTCAACTATGCTGAAAATATTAATCTAGATGGATACTAAATGTTATCAACTGTTTTCTCCAAATATATTTAAATGAGCATGTTTTTCCTCCCTTCATAGGTTAATGTAGTAAATTAATTAATTTTTAATGCCAAGCTTCACTTGCATTTGTGGGAGAAACTTGATTTGGTTACCATAAGTTATTGTTCTTATAAATAGCTATATTTGGTCTGTTATTATTTTTAAAAACTTAGGCTTATGTTTACTTGTGAGAATGATAAAGTTTTCTTTGTAATGTCCTTTTTAGACTTTGTTTCCTGGCCTCCTCACTTCTATTGACAGAATTCAAAATAAAGATATGTGCCCTCAGATTAAAAACTTAGCATACTGTATATTTAACTTTATATAGCTGTTGACTCTTCTATTCCCACCATCAATTTAAGAGAATGTAAAGAAACTCTTCAAGAATAAGAATTGTGGTTTGCTCAGAGATATAAACCTATTTCTCAGTAGATGAGTACCCAATACAGTTTTATTGGGTTAATGAAAGATTCTTAATTTTAGTTGGTGATGTTTCCTTATTTTATTTTTCTTGATGAATTTATATAATCATGAATTAAATGCATTCATTCACTGAGAACTATGTACTTAATGCCTACAATGTGTTCTGATTAAAAATTCTATATAATATGTCAAAACTATCTTTATTTACTAATACAAGATCAATGTTTATAAATTTTCTATGTGATCTTGACACATAGAATGTGTATTTTTCACAGCTGGATACAGGAAACTATTAGTTCAGGCTTCAAATCAGTTCAATACTTAGTTCCTAAGGTTTTCCTATTTGTGTTTGGACTGGCTGTTTGACCAATTAAAGTCATCTATACTGATAGCAGATTTGTCAGTTTCACCCTCCAGTTCTGTCCAAATTTGCTCTATACTTTTGAATCTATAAGATATACATAAATTTAGAATTGTATTTTTTATCCATTATATGTAATGAATGTTTTATCTCTAATAAATTTTTAAAGACTATTTTATCCAATATGAATATAGTTTAAGTGAGTTTTCTTATATTTTCAAACTGTGTGTGTGCTTGTGTTTTAGGAATATATCTCATAACCTTAGCATCAGTATCATGTTAAACTGTATTCAAGCCTGGGCTGTGCTTAGTCGCTCAGTCCTGTCCAACTCTGTGACCCCATGGACTGTAGTCTACCAGGCTCTTCTGTCCATAGAGATTCTCCATGGATGGAAGAATACCAAAGTAGATTGCCATGCTCTCCACCAGGGGATCTTCCCATCTCAGGGGTCGAACCCAAGTCTCCCACATTGCAGGCCGATTCTTTACCAGCTGAGCCGCCAAAGAAACCCAAGAATGCTGGAGTGGGTAGGTAGCTTATCCCTTCCCCAGGGGATCTTCCAGACCCGGGAATCGAACCAGGGTTTCCTGCATTGCAGGCAAATTCTTTACCAGCTGAGATATCAGGGAAGACCATATGTACTCCAATATATACTATGAGCTCCCCTGGTGGCTCAGTTGCTAAAGAATCTGCCTACAATTCATTTCTTACATGATAGTATACATATTTCAATGCTATTCTCCCAAATCATCCCACCCTCTCCCTCTCCCTCTCCTTCTCCCTCAGAGTCCATATGTCCGCGCCAGTCTATGTTCAATGCAGGATGCAGGATGCTTGGGGCTGGTGTATGGGGATGATCTGGAGAGATGATGTGGGGTGGGAGGTGGGAGGGGGGTTCATGTTTGGGAGTTCGTGTAAAAAAATAAATAAATACAAAAAAAAAAAAAAAGAAAAAAAGAAGCAACATAAAACAAACAAAAAAAAAGAAT
>SJYX01005343.1:53905-73672 GCA_006410675.1 Oreotragus oreotragus
TGGCCACCTCATGCGAAGAGTTGAGTCATTGGAAAAGACCCTGGTGCTGGGAGGGTTTGGGGGCAGGAAGAGAAGAGGATGACAGAGGATGAGATGGCTGGATGGCATCACCGACTCTATGGATATGGGTTTAGGTGGATTCCGGGAGTTGGTAATGGACAGGGAGGCCTGGCATGCTGCGGTTCATGGGGTCGCAAAAAGTCAGACACAACTGAGTGACTGAACTGAACTGAATGTTCAATATATAGGAGGCTCTCAAAAACCTAAAAAGAGAGTTGCTCAGTCGTGTCTCTTTGTGCCCCATGGACTATAGCCTGTTAGGCTCCTTTGTCCATGGAATTCTCCAGGCAAAATACTAGAGAGGGTAACCATTCCCTTTTCCAGGGGAACTTTCCAGCCCAGGATTGAATCCCAGGTCTCCTGCACTGCAGGTGGATTCACCATCTGAGCTGCCTAGGAAGCCCAATAAAACACAGATAAGAAAGATTTTCTACCTTGTATGCCTGTTTTCCTCCCTTTAGCCAGCTTTTGCTGATAGAAAAAGAAATTTTGCAATGGTTTTGGGTCAGAGAGTTTCACTGGTGGCTCAAATGGTAAAGAATCTGCCGCAATGCAGGAGATCTGGGTTTGATCCAGGAGTTGGGAAGATCTCCTGGAGCAGGGAATGCAACCCACCCCAGTATTCTTGCCTGGAGACTTCCATGGACACAGGAGACAAAAGGCTGCAGTCCATGGGGTCACAAAGAGTCAGACACAACTAAAGAATTTCACTCATTCACTGTGCTTGGGTCAGAAGCTTAACCCTCTTCTCAGGCCAGTGGAGATTCTATAGACACTACAGCTCAGAGGGTTGGACGTCTATGGCCAATTTTTCAGATTTAAATAAAAATTCCTAGATTTTACAACATTGAAGTTTCTAGTGTTTGTTCATTTGTTTGGCTGTGCTGCGCCATGCAGCATGCGGGATCACACTTCTCTGGCCAGGAATCACATTTGTGCCCCCTTGCATTGGGAACACAGAGTCTTAACCCCTGGACTGCTGGAGAAGTCCTTGGCGTTTCTGTTTATAACAAAAACCTTTGTCACCAATCCTTATTATATCACGAACAAAAGTGTTCAGCTGACTTGTTGAGTTCCTCTTAACAATCTAGTTTTAAAAAAACAACAGCAAAAACCACACACTTTATTAAACAGCCGTGCCACAAGGATGGCATCTTTCCATCTTTCCCCAAGGAGCTTGCCTGCTAAGGGAACATTATAATTAACTTGTCCCTGTTTGTCAAGCTTAGGCCCTTGCTGAGGGCAGAAAACAAGATGAACGAGTTGTCAAGTCATCTTTAAAAAATTAACTCAAGCCTCTTGGGTTTAACACCTTTAGGAAAGGATTCTTCCTTAAACTGTCCTGCTCCCTCCTCTTGTCTTCTAAAATCAGGACAATGGTATAAAGACGAGAGTCAGGAGGGAGTGAATGCTGGATGCTAAGCCTGGTTCCTGCAGGGCATGTTGGCCCCTAATTTCAAACACAGCCTGAGCGGAAGGCTGTAAACAGAGACAGCACACTATGAAGAAGTCACTTCTTCTCATTCTAAAACAGTTCCCCAAGTGTCTAGGCTATTCCATTTCAAAATCACAGCCCATGGACCTGGAGACGATCATATGAAGTGACCTAAATCAGGCAGAAATAGATAAATATCATATCATATCATTTATACGTAGAGTCTTAAAAAGTGATACAAATGAGCTTATTTACAAAAAGAAGTATACTCACAGACATAGCAAACAAATCTACAGTTTCCAAAGGAGAGAGCAGGGTGAGGGCGGTATAAATTAAGAGTTTGGGATTAACATATACACACTGTTTTGTATCAAATAGGTAAACAACAAGGGCCTACTATATAGTACAGTATACCTACTGTATATACTCAATATCTTGTAATGACCTATAACAGAAAAGAAGCTGAAAAGGAATGAATGTACTTTGCTGTACACTTGAAACTAACGCAACATTGCAAATTAACTATTCTTCAATTAAAAAAACAAAAAAGCACACAGGGCTACATCATGGGGCTCTAGACTCATTTAGTGCCAAAAGCTTCAGTGCTGCTTCTCTATTGAAAAGATCAGCTTCAATGCTCTTTATTATTGAATTCAGTGGTAGCGTAAGAACAGTCAGGAAAGTTTAGAAAAGGCGAAAACATCCATAACCCCATCTTCATAACACAGCAACAGTCTCATGTTTGCCTGTCCCCTCGGGGATCTGCCTCCATGCAAGTCACAGATCTGGGAAATCTGGATCATTCCTGTAGTCACAGTTCCCCCAGTCCCAGCCCGGACGCCATGGCCCTTGAAAGGAGGATACCAGAGCGTCTGGTCCAGTTAATGGCTGGGATTTGGGATGTGAAATATTTAGTAGGTTGAATATGTGCATGCTCAGTGCTTGCCAGACTCTTTGTGACCCCCTGGTCTGTAGCCCACCAGGCTCCTCTGTCCACAGGATTTCCCAGAGGAGAATACTGGAGTGGGTTGCTATTTCCTCCTCCAGGGGGGTCTTCCTGACCCAGGGATCAAGCTCACGTCTCCTGCTTCTCCTGCATTGGCAGGCAGATTCTTTACCACTGCACCCCCTGGGACGCCCTGGGATTTGAATAAACCCCTCTAGATGTCCCTTGCCTATTTCATGATGTACTGCTTCATGTGGACATTTTTGGTAAGACGCATTTATTTAGCGTTTGTGCTTCCTCTAGAGTTGTGTGTGAACTTTTCTCCTTTTACTTATTAGGGTCAGGATGCTTTCCTTCTAAATCTAAATACTCTTTCTTCATCCTGATCAGATGTCCTCAGGACAGGTTTCTCCACCCGGAGAAGATTCAAGGGCCCTGCCTCAAAGTACCAGCACTTCCACCCTGCGGTTCCAGCTGTGGCCCGCATTCCCCGCCTCTCCTGCTTCTGCAGGCTGCTCATGAACTTTTCTCCTTTTACTTATTAGGGTCAGGATGCTTTCCTTCTAAATCTAAATACTCTTTCTTCATCCTGATCAGATGTCCTCAGGACAGGTTTCTCCACCCGGAGAAGGTTCAAGGGCCCTGCCTCAAAGTACCAGCACTTCCACCCTGCGGTTCCAGCTGTGGCCCGCATTCCCCGCCTCTCCTGCTTCTGCAGGCTGCTCTGTTCTGTATCTCACAGTGTTCGGGCAAACACCGTCCTTCCACTGGTTCCCACCAGAAATGCAATAAATCCGAACTCTTGAGGATGCTGGAAACTTACCAAAGATTCACGGGCAACTTACCAAAGGGTGACCATAGAGTATGGTTCCGAGCTCTCACCCCTCCTGCCCTTCCTGCCATCAGCCACATGACCACCCTGCTGCCCTGGAGATTAACACCAGCTCTCCCCTGCTGTCTCCCACGGTGCAGAGCACAGTGCTCTGCTCAAGACAGGCCACACCTGGGCAGCTAGAGGGAAAGATGACTGTCCTGACCTGGGACTCAAGATACAGTAAGGGGGATGAGAGGATAAAAGTGGTGGCTTCGACCTGAGCTCCTCCATTGCTCCTAGAGTAGGAAAGGGCAGCCCACTCCCGAATTCTTATCTGGAAAATTCCATAGATAGAGGAGCCTGGTGGTTGACAGTGGGGTTGCAGAGAGTCAGACAGGGCTAAGCGACTGAGCACACAGCATACATTGCTAATCCTGACAGCTCTTCAACACAGAGAGATTCCTGCTTTACAGGGAAGGAAACTGAAATTCAGATTGTGGCCAACCTGTCCAGAGCTAGCTACTAGGCAACAGAGCTCAGATTCCAAACCTGAGTCTGGCTGATGCCCACATCTGCCATTCTGCTTCCAGAATATCTTCATATCTTGTGAGGTGCTCTCATCCCAACCTGGGATTGTTGAGATCAGTCTTTTAAGGAAATGAAGCTTCTTCAGAAGCCATAGGAAAAGGAAGAAAATGGATTTTGCCCAACAGAATGACATCTCATGATTTTAAGACCTTGAGAAGGGAGACTGAAATATCTATCATTTTGTATCAGGAGAACTTATTGTCCATGAAATCGGTCATGATCCCCAATATCTTAGCTCTGGGTGCTACCAGTGGAGTAAGTAACTTCTAGCTTATTCCTTTGCCAGCAGCAAGGGAGACCTCTTTGAAGTTTCAAAACAGAAGATTCTACAGGATTTTTCTATAGATATGGAAAGCCAGTAGCACATGAATAATGATGTAAATGGTCCACATCTGATCATATCAAAGTGCTTGTCACTGCAAATAGCCAGAGCACTGGTCAAGGTGCAGTAAGAACCGGAAAAAAAATTGGTCAACAAAGGTGAAGGAAGGTGAGGGTAGATGATTAGGAAATAGAATTTCTAAATAATAAGACTTGGAGAGTAGCAGTATCATAAAAGTATTATTAATCAAAAGGATAGATTTCTGTTTCATAGTTAACATCTAACACTCACTGTGTACAAATTTTTTATTGTACAAGGTGACACACGGTTAAATCATAATAATGTGAATCAATAACTAATTAGCATTTATAAATGCAACTACTAGGGAACATATTTCAATTTCATTGCAAGGAAGCTAGAGAATCTATCAACAAAGCCAAATAGGAAATCAGCACATTCTTGGAGAGCCCCCAGTGACTCCAAAGGCAAACGTGGAACTGCAGATTGAGTCAAAGCTGAGTCCCTGAAATGTGTATGTATAACCCCGGGCCACTATCTCCAGCCGGGCTTCCCAGGTGCCTCAGTGGTAAAGAATCTGCCTGCTAACGCAGGATACTCAGGTTTGATCCTTGGGTCAGGAAAGAGCCCCTGGAGGAGGAAATGGCAACCCACTCCGGTATTCTTGCCTGGAGAATCCCACGGACAGAGAAGCCTGGCAGGCTGCAGTCCATAGGGTGCAAAGAGTCCGACACAACTGAGCACGCACACATCACCTCTAGTCACGTCAATAATTAAACACACAGAGAAGATGAAGCATGAGGGGCTTAGGTTCCCCACCCCCCGACCGAGTCCCTGGGGAAATGGATCTTCCCTGGAAAGTTCTCTAGCATGGCCTGATGGAGACGAATGAGACAAAAGGAAGCAAGAGGAAAGAAAATTTGCTAGACAAGAATGGCTGCACATACAGTGTTTTGGGGGAAGACACAAGGATGCATGGACCTGGGATAGCTGTGAAAACTGACTCAAGAAGACAGATGACTTCAAATTTGGCAGGCTTCCCTTCCTTTACATTTGGCAGGTGTTGGGAAGAAAACTGAAATGGAGTAGTTAAAATGAGCAAATGGTCCCATAGCATCCAGTATGTGTTGCTTTCCTGACATACTGTGACTCCTCAACATTCACTGTGCTGTGCTGACTGCCCACATGGTCCATCGCAAACGAGCACAGCAGTCTTCAGTTCCCCAAGGGCCCTGGGAGAATTAAGTGGTCCTCTGAGGCCAGAGCCAGGGATCAGGGGGCAAGAAGAAAGGAAAGGATTAACACGCTAAGAGTGGAAGAGGAAAAGGGGGTGAATGAGAAGAAAAGGCAGGAGGAGTAAAAAGTAGCATGTGAGCGGGAAAATGGGCTTCCCTGGTGGCTCAGAGGGTAAAGAATCTGCCTGCAATGTGGGAGACCCAGGTTCGATCCCTGGGTTGGGAAGAAGGGAATGGCAACCCACTCCAATACTCTTGCCTGGAGTATTCCATGGACAGAGGAGCCTGGCGGGCTACAGTCCTTGGGGTCAGAAAGAGTCAGATACGACTGAGACTAACCTTCACTTTTCACATTGAGATCCTGGAAAGCCTTGAGCATCACTAGAGAAGAGAACAAGTCTTTTCCTGATCTAGCACAACCACTTGCTTCCGTATCAGTTGCCTCCTTCAAGGCAGAAACCAACGTTTCATTGTCACAGATTTATTCCAGTGAAGCTCTAAAAATCTCTGACCTATCGGGTTGTCAACATACATGAAACTCACATTATGGTTCGGCTCAATTTCCAAGGTCTTCTCCCGAGGATCTCTCGACTCTCTTAGCATTGCACATCATCCGCCACGTTAATTCTCCAGTCTGGCAGGTGCGACCATCTATCTTCTTACCAGATTCACCTTTGAGAGACTGCAAGTTACTTGCCTCTAAGTTAAAAGTGGGGATGGATACTCTATAACCACTTTTGGAGTCATGCAGCCCCCCTCCCATCCTGTTTGATTTCCTTTCTAGAACTTCTGTGATCCCTAAGATTGGGTCCAATGGCCTCCTTGCTATTCCTACAGCATTCTGTAGATGTCCAAGCCCTGGAACTCACCACACTCTTACTAGGATGGCTCTCCAGTGAAATGAAGATTCCTTCAGGGCAAGAAGAATATCCAAGATCATGCATGCATGCTAAGTCACTTCAGTCGTGTCCAGCTCTGTGCAACTGTATGGACTGGAGCCCACCAGGCTCCTCTGTTCATGTGATTCTCCAGGGAAGAATACTGGAGTGGATTGCCATGCCCTTTTCCAGGGGATCTTCTCAATCCAGGGATAGAACCTGTGTCTCCTACATCTCCTGCATTGGCAGGCAGGTTCTTTACCACTAGCGCCACCTGGGAAGCCCATGGTACCCGCAGTGCTTGGTAAAATTCCTAGCACATAGTTGGTGCTGCAAACAATTGAATGAATGTTATTCATCTTTGAAAAAGATAGAATCATATTCTAGAAGCCAGGGAGCTAATAAAGCTCTCTACATGACAAGATTTTGTGCCAGTGGAGAAAAAAGAAATTCTCCAACTGCCCCTCAAAGTTAATATTTTATTAAATGAAGAATAATTTGGACCAGCAATTGGGATATGTAACACTGAAGTGGTATTTTGTACCAATCTTGTTGTTCTGTTGTGTCCAACTCTTTGCGACCCCATGGACTGCAGCACGCCAGGCTTCCCTGTTCTTCACCATCTCCTGGAGCTTGCTCAAACTCATGTCCATTGAGTTGGTGATGCCATGCAACCATC
Organism: Oreotragus oreotragus; assembly: GCA_006410675.1. Lineage (NCBI taxonomy): Eukaryota > Metazoa > Chordata > Mammalia > Artiodactyla > Bovidae > Oreotragus > Oreotragus oreotragus. Next base: position 60,881 of record SJYX01005343.1, read on the forward strand.
TCATTCTCTGTCGTCCCCTTCCCCTCCTGCAGCATCAAGGTCTTCTCTAGTGAGTCGGCTCTTTGTATCACGTGGCCAAGCTCCAGCAGGTGGTGGAGCTTCAGCTTCAGCATCAGTCTTTCCAATGAATATTCAGGAATTGATTTCCTTTAGGACTGACTGATCTCCTTGCAGGCCAAGGGACTGTACCAATCTACCTCAGACTTACTGACAGTTGGAAAACAATAGGTGTATTTTGGTCAACGGTTAAGTCCCACTATCAATGTCCCACCATCAAAAAAATAAAATTACCATTTTTTTCTTTGTAACCTCTGCTATTAATATTTCTTTTCTCCTTCTATCCTGTTACAACCATCAAGACACATTTATCCACAAATGGCAAGTGCCTTGAATTATAGCTTCCCTTGTCTTCCCAAGCATTCATTTTCTTCTGTCTCATGTGGAGTAATCAACACAGGATTGATGGCCCCCTCACATAAATTTCCATGCGGACAAGCATCTGTCCTGTTAGTTAACATCCTGTCCTGTTCACAGTGCTAACAGGCACTTTAGTGCTTCTGTTATTGTATCCTTCCTAGTGAAGGACACAATGTTCAGGGGTTCCTCCAGGTCAAATGATTGTTCTGTGGGGCCTTATGAACTTGTGCAAAGCACTATTTTTTTCTCACAATGTAAGCATAACATTTTTTTTTTTCTTTTCTGAGTGGTAAAGTCTCTAGGTTCTGGCTACAGTCTTGCATACAAATCCCTTGTAAATTATTTTTCAAATTCTGAGGTTCATTAATTTAACTGAATCTGTTCCTAATTTTAATTAAATCTGCATTTCTCCCTACTGGGAGAAATAACTTTTGGAAAGATAGAAGCCACATTACCATATTGGAGAGAAAGGATCACAGAGCAAGACAGACATAAAAGAGAAACACAAAATCACAAGGCAGGTTTTCCTATAAATTTATTTTCATACCAAAAAAATAACATTCAAAGGCAATGTTTTTATTGTATAGTATAAAATAACTTCCACTAAATTAAAATGGAATTTCTTTGCCATAAGCCATTGATAACTTTTTCATTAAAAAAATTTACAATTTGCAGCACTTGTAGGAAAAAAACACCTGCTTAATAATTATATAAATACTCTTGACAGAGCCCAGTAGCCCATTATGTGTCTTTTTGGCAATGTCAGCTTTCTAAAGTCAATTAGCTTCTAAATTTGAAAGGCACCTGGTGGCCAACATTCTGCTTATTATTCAAGGGATCCACTTTAATTTTTTTGCACAGACTTAACAAGTCTGAAAAATCTATTAAGTTAAAAAGAATGGAGAAATATAATACAATTGATATTAGCAAACAACATTTCTTCCCCTTAGCCGCAAGTTTTCCCCCAGGGGATTTACAAAGTGCACCAGTTAAATATGTCTGTACATTTAAAACATTAAATACATCAACAGCAAGACAGTTTTAAATATTTTGAATCAAATACTATAGCACAAATATAATTTACAATACTTTGCACAGGAAACATTACATCTGAAATATAACTTTAGATATTATATAAAAATACATATATTCTTCTCTCCTCATTAGAAAAAGTATTTATTTGCAGGTTCCAGCAAGATGTAACAATTCACAAGAATTTAACCCTTCAGATAGATGGTCATCAGTTTGCAATCAGAAGACACTCTCTCCACTTCAACTACATGGTGGTATATAACCAACAGATTATAGAGCCAGAGATTTAACCCCTCCCATTGCCCAAAGGCAGTTTTTCATAAAGGTAGCCACAACTGCTCCAATCTGCTTTAATTCTAGGAATTCATTACAAAATTTATGAACCATTATGTAAGAAAACCCTTAGATTTTTATACACCTCGAGTCCAACATCTCCTATTGGCTGTAAATATATTTGTTCCCTACAGAGTCAAAGGCATGGGTAGGGTCTTCTTGTACCCTGTGGGTCATAGCTCTGAGTAGTTTCACATACCTATATACATCTTTCTTGGCTTGTTTTGGAAGTTTTCTATACATCCTTGGAAACACGGGAAAACTCTCCCCGACATGGGGCTCAATCTATATCTCGAACTTTAAAAGCCCCAAAGTATGTTGCATCTTGATCTGGATCCAGTAGTGAAGGGTTGGAGACCTCAATGCTTATTTTCTCACCAGACCGTAGTTTAAAAAATCCTCCCACGTTTATGGAGTAAAAATGGAATTCAGAATTCCCCGACCAGTACTTGGTGCTTCCTCCTTTCATCAGAGTGTGAGAACTGGGGATTTTGATGCTGGTTTTGGTGACATATACCATCAGCTGAAGATAATTCGCACTGAGGTTTCCGGAAGTCTCATGATGTCGAAAGCAGATGTTGGCGTACAGGTAGTAGAAGCCGTCTTGGTTAACTATCAGTTTCCCATTGCTGAAGGTCATGTTGGAGATCTTGGCCCAACCTCGGTCATGGTACCAGCAGGACAGAGTCACTTTGTGGGAACCTGAGGGAAGGAGAGGCAAGTGATTTGAAACTTACTGCTGCAACGAGAAGCATATCTTCACAGTTCTGTGAGGTTGCAGAAAGACGTACTGAGACAGTCATTGTTCCAATGGGAGAATGACCTCTCAAAATTTATTTTCTAAAAGGAAAGTACAAGTACATTAATACGTCCCTGTGTTGTCTGCTGGGCACCTGAGAGGGGTCAAAGACACAATCTCACTTTTTCAAGGAGCCTACAGCACACAAAGGATGAGCATAGTATATGTTCAGACAGGAAGCAAAGCACAGGCCCTGATAAGAAGGGTGCAGATGTTGCAAAGGGAATTCAAAGGAAAGAGATTACTTCCTTCCAGAAGGATCAAGAATGGTTTTATTGGGCTTGTGTGCTCAGACGCTTCAAGCCGAGTCCAACTCTTTGCAACCCCATGGACTGTGGCCCTCCAGGCTCCTCTGTCCATGGGATTTTCCTGGCAAGAATACTGGAGTGGGTTGCCGTTTCCTCCTCTGGGGGATCTTCCCAACCCACAGATCGAACCCGAGCCTCCTGCCTTGTGGACAGATTCTTTACCACTGAGCCACTATCTACTGAGCTTAATAAGCTAAAGAAGTAATAGGATTCAGCCTACAGAGCATAAAGGTCGAAGGAAGAGAATCAGCCAAAGGCAGCTGAATCAAGAAAGCAAAAAACAAGTATAGGAAGAGAATATCCAGATTTCACACAGCCCCACCTTCTCTTTTAATTCACAGAGAGAGGTATATAGAAGGAGCTGAAAATCTGGGTCACAGCAACTTTGACTAAAAAGTCAAACTCTTAAACTATATTCTCATCACCATTGACTCTCTCCTCCTCCAACAGCCCAAATGCCTCCCAAGTTCACACGATTGAAAAGACTCCCCGAGAGAAGTTCACAGAGAAAACATCCTTGGTATTGCCCTCCCCAGGTTCACAACTTCATGCAGTCTTTTGTGAAGACCAAAGGATGGTTTAAATGTCTTCTGAGAAGCCAGAATTCTCCTTTAGCCCCTTCTCACACTTGAAATGTGACAACCGATCTTCATGCCACTGTTTTTGGAGGAGTGGAAGTTTCTAGAAGTCGTCTAAATGTGTCCAATGCTTTGAATATTTCAGGTCTTTTAGTGTATTTTACTAGGTCTTTAGAAATTGTTGTTGTTGCTGTTTAGTTGATTGCTTTATGGCCCCATGAACTGTAGCCCACCAAGTTCCTGTCCATGGGATTTCCCAGGCAAGAATACTAGAGTGGGTTGACATTTTCTTCTCCACAGGATCTTCCCAACGCAGGGATCAAACCCGTACCTCCTGCATTGGCAGGCTGATTTTTTGCCACTGAGCCACCAGGGAAGCCCTCCTTTAAAAATTGTGACATGATAAATCCATGACAAACCCCATTAATCAAATATTTATATTTATGTGGATACCCACTGTCCAACTGGAAAAGGTCTCATCTAGTGGAGAAAAAAGCTGTTATACTGTGGAAAATCCAAAGTTTTCCTCCAGAGGATTTTGTAAATACTTATGCTAAATCAAAGTTGTCATCTGCTAGAATTCCAACAAGGCGGAACAGAGCCAAGGAGTCTCAGAATGGGGTTAGGAGTAGTTTCTGCAGCCAGGGAGAAGTTCTTTGCTGCCTGCCAGCCAAGAGAAATCAGGCCATGGAACTTACACTTAAAGTAAATTCCATGAATCCATCAGAGCTGACAGCCCATTGGTTAGAGTGGGTCTTTGGGTGAACCCTGTAGAATCAGAAACCCACACTAGCTGCCTTTCAAGACTGGCCTGAATCCTGGGGAAACTTGAACACCTACATCATCTTTTTCTAGAACACCTCCAGAGGGCCACTGGGCAGCTGGAATATGGTCTGGGGACCTCACCACCAGGCTCTTCCTCCACCAGGAAGAAAAAAACGCAGGAGGATCCAAGCTACAGTAGGGCCACTCATTCTTAGGCCTCAAAGGCAAAGAAGTCAATGCTTCCAATCCCTCTGTTCAGAAATAGGACAGACTTCCTGAACTGCACATCTTATCCACAGGAGGGCGCTAGAGTGAGTCTGAGAAGCCATCCCAGGCACCGTGGCCTCCAGAACCAGCAGAGCACTCACCCTTTTTCATCCAAGGTCCTACTTCAGATCATCCCAGATGAAAGCACCCCAAATATNCTCTGTTCAGAAATAGGATAGACTTCCTGAACTGCACATCTTATCCACAGGAGGGCGCTAGAGTGAGTCTGAGAAGCCATCCCAGGCACCGTGGCCTCCAGAACCAGCAGAGCACTCACCCTTTTTCATCCAAGGTCCTACTTCAGATCATCCCAGATGAAAGCATCCCAAATATAAGTATCATCCCATGGTCCCAACTGAGTCAGAAATGAGACTCTCAGCGACTCATCACATCGTCATAAACACTAGCAAATTTACTTCTCCGGGCTCATAAACAGCCACCTAGTCCACTGACAAAGCTAATAAAACTCAAGGTGTTTCCTATCTGAGATCAACACATGGTTACCTTCTTCTTCCCCTACTCGTGTATTCAATCCTTTATCCAATCAATTATTGGCCTTATACTTCATCTTCCTTCCATGATGGTCCTTAACAGAGAGCAAAGGAATGTCTAAGGTGAGGTCTATCCTCTCAATGGGATGGATCTGCTAGCCTTAGACCCAGGGCTGGGAGACTGGTCTGGGAAGGCAGGGAAGAATGTGGAAACCTTGACCGCCTGCCACTCTCACTGCTACCTCAAGTGGAAGGAGTATCCTAATTTCCTGCTTTACAGACTTACTTTTATCCATTCCCTGATCGATTCAGTCATTCAGTAAATATTTGATTAGTGCTTCCTATCGGGATTCATTCTACCCATAATTAAGAATTCTATCAAGCAGAGTACCCACGAGGAGCTTACAACTTAGAAGTGAAGAAAATAAGAAATGGGCACGCAAAATGAAAAACGTAACATTTTCATCTCTGCGTGTCACATAACACATGGTTGAACTTCAGTTAAAGCAACTTGCAAGTGGAAGCTGCAGAAATTAATGGCGATCAGGTGAGTTCAACCCGGTGACAGAAAACAGGGAGAACTTGGATCAAATGTGAGTGGGCTGAGAAGAGGCAGAGTATTGTGAGCGAGAGAAACTGTTCAAGCGAAGAATGGAATGCACACAGTATGCAGAGGAGAAAGGAGAAAAACCATCAGTGTGAACTGGAGGGTTCATGAGGAGATGCCCAAGGGGGAAAACACAAGAAGAGCGCCCCCATCAGGTTGGAGGACCTCACACGCAAGCCTGAGCTTCCGTCACTAGAAGACCTTCAGCCTTCCCAGCCTCCCCAACCCCTAGAATCACTCTTTAGCTGTTAGAGAAGCCTCTCCAGATATTTAGCCTCAGCTCCCCTTAAGAAAGCCATGAATCTCGACCTCACAAAATACCCTCCAATAAAAATTCACGAAGCTTTGAAATATATCAGTATAAGGCAGATTCTGATTCCTTTCATATATGTAAATAAGTACAAATAAGTATGAAACGGCTTCTCTATCCACAGAATTCTCCAGGCCTCCTGCACGACAGGCAGATTCTTTACCATCTGTGCCACAAGAGAAGCCCATGGCTCAGATGGTAAAGAATCCACCTGCAGTGCGGGAAACCAGGACTTGATCTCTGGGTTGGGAAGATCCGCTGGAAGAGGAAATGGCACCACACTGCAGAATTCTGCTGGAGAATCCCCATGGACAGAGGACCCTGGCAGGCACAGTCCATGGGGTTGCAAAGAGCAGGACACGGCTAAACAAGTAATCACAAGTATGCAAAAGAGACCCCAGATGAACATGCAAACGTAAAGCCATCTTTCTCCAAAGTATCCAATCCTGGTCCAAACTAGGAGATAAGCGAACTCGAGGAGTCACTGACCAATCCAGAAGATCAAATTCTATTTTCTTAAACAGAAGCATACACCAGTTCATTTCACTCCGTCTCAAGCTCAATAACCATGAGAAAGTGTCCAGGAGTTTTGCCTTCTTTTTGGCAATGATTTGATGCTAGGTGCCTGGAGGGAGAGCTTTATAAGTAAAACATGCTTGTCATTGCCAAATAGACTTTGGCACACAGTCTAATGCAATGTTTATCATATGCCATTTAAAATGAACCGAAAAGATAAATGCAGAGTGCATTCACAGCACACACAGATGATAGATCAATATTAATTTGATTGCCTCTGCTAACATGCAAAATAGTTTTCCACTCAGAAAATTAGAACAGTTCCATAAGGCACATACACGCAGAGATAGAGAGAGACAGAGTAAATTTGTTTATGAAGCAAATATCTGGGACAGGAGAGTTAGTTGAGGAAAATCTGAAAATCAAACAGTTGGTTGCTCATTTTCTATGTCTGCAGTCAGGCAAAATTCCTTTGTGGTCCATACTATTAAATAATAGTGGCTTCAAAACTGTTTATTAAAACTTGGATTTTTTAAAAATTTAGCACTTCCCATGTGGTCTTGATTCCTGGTTTTCATCCAGAGGGCCCAGGTTCAACTCCTGGTACGGGAGTGGTAACCTTTTGGGAAGGTTACCTCCTGCTTCCCAGGTGGCTCAATGGGTAAAGAATCTGCCTGCAATGCAGGAGACTCAGGTTTAACCCCTGGGTTGGGAAGATACTCTGGAAAAGGGAATGGCAACCCACTCCAGTGTTCTTGCCTGGAGAATCCCATGGACAGGGGAGCCTGGCAGGCTACAGTCCAAAGAGTGTGCCCTGGCGGGGTCACAAAGAGTCGGACACGATTGAAGTGATTGAGCACAGCACAGCACAAGAAAAATCTACCTTGAATAATTTTTTTGGAAAAAAAGAATATGTATAATTATTTAATTAAACTTTAAATAAATTACATTCATTTCCACATAAGCATGTTAGTACATGAGCTGGTTAAATCTTCATAGCTGCTGCAGGAAGTAGATACTATTACCATCCCCATGAAGAAGCTGACACACAAAGGATTTCGATAATATACACAAGGTCACCCAATCAGGAACTAGTACAGTGGGGCCTCAAACCCAAGCAGTCAGACCTGAGACATCCGCTATTAAAACTGCATTCATTTGCTTCTTACAGGAAAAGAGGAACATAAGAACACTGAATGTATTTCCCTCTGACAAAGCCAACTGGCCACAAGGTACTTATGTGATAATCTACAAAGTAAAAAGCACAGACTTGGGAATCAACTAGAGTGGAATTCAGTTTCTAAGCCTGCCATGTTGTAGCCTGGATCAGGTAGGTGCATCTTGGTTTCCCTATTTGCAAAATCTGAATGATAATTGCTATTTTGCAGGGTTGTAGAATTAGAGATAATTAGAAGTAAAGATAATGAACACAAAGCAAAATGCTTGACACATAGTGTGTATTCAATAAATAGTATAACGATAGTAATGTTCCTTGTTAACTCTACTGTTGACTTAAAAAATTTCACAATTGTGAGAGTTGCAAGTTAAGTTTTATGCGAGTTAAGCTTTATTTGGGGCAAAAATGAGGCCTGCAGCCTGGGAGACAGTACCTCAGGCAGCTCCGAAAAACGGCTCCAAAGAGGTAGGGGGAAGGTCAATATATATGATTTTGGTGAAGGGGGAGGTCAGTGCAATCAAGCACGTATCTTTGCAAAAGTTATCTGTTAGTCACAAGGAGCTGAGGTCACCATGAAGGGATTTAGTGCTTTCCTAGATATGAGAAGATACAAGGATCGAGCTCATAAAGTCAGATCCTGAAAATATCTATCTATCTAAAGACCTGTTCTGCCAATTTTCCCAGAGCACAGAGCGCCTCATTCCTGATCTCCACCCTGAACTCCCTTCAGGGGGTGTTGAAGGCCAACAACTGTAACAGCACGTGATCTAATCCTTGCAGAGGCAGATGGCAAGTGCCAATATGGAGTCGAAACTGTCATAAGGTTCTCTGTAGTCTTTTTTATGCTCACCTAGCCTGATGTGTAGCAACCACTGGGGATTATATGATGGACTACATTGGGTAGATGTAGATGCAGAGCTCGGAGTCTCCTCTTTCCAAAAGAAAATCAGGTCTCCAGTCCACTGAGCTAAATACCTTGCCTGAAAAAAGGTGATAGCCCCCTGGAGAAGGAGTGTGTCTCATTTTCTAGAGGGCTCCTGCCTCTGAAATATCACTCTGCTTAGCTTCTACCTGGCACTCCGCAGGAGACGGCTGAATAAATGACTGTGTGTCTCAGTCAGTTCGACTCTCTGCGACCCTGTGGACCGCAGCCCACCAGGCTCCTCTGTCACGGGATTCTCCAGGCAAGAATACTGGAGTGGGTTGCCATGCTCTGCTCCAGGGGATCATCCCGGGCCAGGGATCAAACCCACATCTCCTACTTCTCCTGCATTACAGGTGGATTCTTTACCCACTGAGCCACCTGGGAAGCCCCGAGTATATGACTGCTGCTGCTAAGTCGCTTCAGTCGTGTCCGACTCTGTGCGACCCCATAGATGGCAGCCCACCAGGCTCCCCCATCCCTGGGATTCTCCAGGCACGAACACTGGAGTGGGTTGCCATTTCCTTCTCCAATACATGAAAGTTAAAAGTGAAAGTGAAGTCGCTCAGTCGTGTCCAACTCTTAGCGACCCCATGGACTGCAGCCCACCAGGCTCCTCTGTCCATGGGATTTTCCAGGCAAGAGTACTGGAGTGGAGTGCCATCTACCTGGAGGAATTCATGCACCTCACAGGCCAGCCATGGGGATTTGTCAACTTTGACCTGGATAAACAGAGATGAGTATACCAAGAGACCATTCTTCTCAGCTATGCCATCTCACCTGGCAGTTGTTTAACATAAAGTCACTCTGATGGTCTGAAAATGAATATAGTGATGATGTGCATTCCTGCATGATTGAGAATCACTGTTTCCATGGTGTGGATGACAAACCGAAGACCAGACTGACTTTTCTTCTGGTCTAGAAGTTACGGGCTCTCAAAATTTTGGTAACAGGCTAAGAATAGGTCTGAGTATTCATTTGGGCTGACAAATGACTCTTGAAATATTGTTCAAGCTAGATGCAAATGGAACTTACCTGATGGGATGTCAGTGGCGTTAATCGTGAGATGGGCAAAGGGCTGAATCTCAGGCTTGTTCCTTCTGGCCAGATCTAACCATGAACCTTCCACCATGGCTGGAGATAAGAGAAGACACGTTAGCCCAAGGAGGGGGTCACCCTAGGGGTTTTCAAATATTTGTACAGGTCCACGCTTACCTTTTTCTGCTCTAATATGCTGTGATTTAACAATATGTTGCATTTCCTGCAATAAAAAAAATATTATTTATACACTTACTCTTTTGATAAGGCAGTTAAGAATTCAGGACTGTTAGATACACAATAAATTAATCCTCTTTCCCTCAAAATATGCCAAAAATACATAGGTAGTAAAATTTCTTGATGTTCTAAGTAGCCGTCAGGGAAGTTCATCTCCAAAGAATTATCAGATGTGCTTAAAAAGTAGATTACACACATACTATCCAACAAAATACTTCGGACAGTAAGAGGAAATAAAAGAGTGTAAAGTATAAAACATGGAATCACCAACCATAATTAAACATTTGTAGCAGGTACACAAACGAAGATGAAGTTAACTAGGAAAATAACAATTACCACAGAATATATGACCCTCTTAAATCTTTAGGGAGGCTCTTTTTATGTCTATTTCATTAGTGAATTCCTGTTAAAACGTTGAAGCTCAGCCCATAAGAAAGAGAAAGATGCCTGGCTCCCAGTGGTTAATTTTTTATTTTAAAAAGTCACAGTGTATTTAAAGTACTACATGGATGTCCAGGAGCTTTTAGATTACCAGTAATTAACTGAAAATATTGCCACAAATCGAGGTGTAGAAGCTCAAGGCAGAAACAAAAAGAGCTCAAGTACATAAAAAGCATTGTCGTTCAGTCGCTAAGTCGTGTCTGACTCCTGGCAATGTCATGGACTGTAGCCCGCCAGGCTCCTCTGCCCACGGGATTTCTCAGACAAGAATGCAGAGTGAGTTGCCATTCCCTTCTCCAGGGGATCTTCCCGACCCAGGGATCGAACTCACGTCTCCTGCACTGGCAGGCAGATTCTTTACCGCTGGCTACTGGGGAAACCCCACACAAAGAGAACAGTAATTCCATATTTGAGCCCTGACAGTGAAGGGTCCAGTCAGTAACTGCAGGCCCACCTAAATCAAGACCTTAGCTCCTCTTAAATAGTAAAGTGATGTGGATGAAACTTCAGGCTTTGACTTCAGATCAAGTCCCTTCCCAGTCTCCTGGATGTACTAACGTACATATTAACAGCACCCCGATCACAGGGGGCCTCTATCATAGCTGGTTGTGAAGATTCAGTGAGCTCACACATGTAGGCACTAAGGGTCTGGTAAAACCATACATGTAAATACTACTAGAGGGACTTGCCTGGTGGTTGGATGGTTAAGAATCTGCCTTGCAATGCAGGGGACACGGGTTCGATCCCTAGTCGGGGAAGTAAGATCCCACATGCTGAGAGGCAACTAAGGCCTTGTGCCACAACTATGCAGCCTGTTGCCACAAGGAAAGATCCCACATGACACGATGACTAAGACCCACAGACAAATAAATAGATATTTTTAAAATAAATAATTAGTAATATTAACACTAGAAACACTCTGGAGAGAATCTGAATTTCTGTGTTATTGGAGTGATGATTCATGCTAACTACCCCACCCTCCACAATGATCAAAAGATGAGCCAGATAGCTCAAGTTCTTTGAGTGTCTGGAGACAAGGGCTTTGAGACAGATGATGGGTGGGTAGAGAGAGGCAGAAACACAGTTTCAACTGCAAATAGTTAGAAGTGATAAAATTACGCTGATTCCTCTGTCTGCCTTCAGGACCCCCAAGAGAGAAGAGAATCCACGCTACTTTTTTCTTATTTTTATTTTTTTAAACTGGAGGATAATTGCTTTACAGTAGTGTGTTGGCCTCTGCCACATATTAACATGAGTCAGCCACAGGCATACACAGGTGCCCTCCCTCCTGAACACCCCTCCCTCCTCCCTCCCCACCGCACCCCTCTAGGTCATCGCAGAGCATGTATCTGGGTGGAGCTCCCTGTGTCACCCGGCACATTCCCGCTTGCGATCTATTCTACATGTGGTCACGTATCTGTTTCCGTGCTACTCTCTCAATCCACCCCACTCCCTTCTTCCCCTGAGAGAAAGACAAATATCACTTATTAACGCATGCACGTGGAATCTAGAAAGATGGTACTGATAAACCCATTTGCAGGGCAGCAGTGGAGACATGGAGCATCTTATTTTTAAAGGCCCTTGGAGGACACAGCAGAGCTGTCTTCAATGACCTGTTCTAATGGCCTAAAGAAGTTACACACAGTGTGACTTTCTTTTTTTGCGCATTGGGATCGTTTTTTAAACTTACACACAGTGTGACTTTCTTTTTTTTGCGCATTGGGATCGTTTTTTAAACTTACACACAGCGTGACTTTCTTTTTGTGCGCATTGGGATCGCTTTTAAACATTCTATTGGCGGATAGCTGCTTTATGCTGCTGTGTTAATTTCTCCTGTATGGCAAAATGAACACATACCCATATATCCCCTCCCTTTGGGACGTCCTCCCCTTCAGGTCACCACAGAGCATTAAGTAGAGTCCCCTGCGCTGTACAGCGGGCTCTCATCATTTTATACACAGTGCTGACAGTGTATATATGTCAGTCCCAGCCTCCCAATTCCTCCCATCTCCCCCTTTCCCCTTCGGTAACCACAGATTTGTTCTCTTTTAGTGGAAACTTTTCAGCCTCATCCAGGACTGCCTGCTGCCCTTATTGCTCAGGGCACTGCCCTGCACAGTGCCGGGGCAAATGGTGGCTGGTCCTTTGGGGTTGTGCAGTGGTCCTCACCAGGCCCTTTCCCTCTCCCCACTTCATCCAAGATTTATTTCTCTCCTCTGCTGACTGCGCATCCCTTGACTCTTTTTTCATGATCTCTGGGTTCCCAATGGGACCCTGATTTCTGGAATTTCCTAACCTTCCTTGCAATCTCAACAAAGATTTATATATGCACAACCTACCTATTTTACAGTGGGTGTGTATTTATGCATTTATATATACACAATGATACACTGTATACATCTCTTACAAATGTGTAATATATTGCATACATCAGTTCAGTCGCTCAGTCGTGTCCGACTCTTTGCGACCCCATGAATCGCAGCACGCCAGGCCTCCCTGTTCATCACCATTTCCCGGAGTTCACTCAGACTCGCATCCATCAAGTCCGTGATGC
>SJYX01005344.1:0-14044 GCA_006410675.1 Oreotragus oreotragus
GCCTTGACTAGATGGACCTTTGTTGGCAAAATAATGTCTCTGCTTTTCAATATGCTATCTAGGTTGGTCAAAATTTTTTTTCCAAGGAGTAAGTGTCTTTTAATTTCATGGCTGCAGTCACCATCTGCAGCGATTATGGAGCCCCCAAAAATAAAGTCTGACACTGTTTCCCCATCTATTTCCCATGAAGTGATGGGACCAGATGCCATGATCTTCATTTTCTGAATGTTGAGCTTTAAGCCAATTTTTTCACTCTCCACTTTCACTTTCATCAAGAGGCTTTTTAGCCTCTTCACTTTCTGCCATAAGGGTGGTGTCATCTGCATATCTGAGGTTATTAATATTTCTCCTGGCAATCTTGATTCCAGCTTGTGCTTCTTCCAGCCCAGACGTTAAATAAGCAGGGTGACAATATACAGTCTTGACATACTCCTTTTCCTATTTGGCACCAGTCTGTTGTTCCATGTCCAGTTCTAACTGTTGCTTCCTGACCTGCATATCGGTTTCTCAAGAGGAAGGTCAGGTGGTCTGCTATTCCCATCTCTTTCAGAATTTTCCACTGTTTATTGTGACCCACACAGTCAAAGGCTTTGGGATAGTCAATAAAACAGATTTTTTTCTGGAATTCTCTTGCTTTTTCGATGATCCAGCAGATGTTGGCAATTTGATCTCTGGTTCTTCTGCCTTTTCTAAAACCAGCTTGAACATCTGGGAGTTCATGGTTCACGTATTGCTGAAGCCTGGCTTGGAGTTTGTGTGTGGTTGTATATAAAAAATTTTATTAAAGGTATTAGATCGCATGATTATCAAGTCTGAGAAGTCCCATAGTCTGCCATCTGCAAGATGGAAACACAGGAAGGCTAGTGGTGTATTTGGAATGCCTGAAAGCAGAGCATCAATTCTATAAATTCCAGTCTGAGTCTACCAACCTGAGAACAAAGAAGGAGAAGAAGACATCATGTTCCAGTTCTTGCAGACACTAACTGAATTAATACCATAAGGCTCACCTACATTGAGGAAGATAATCTGCTTTACTAGGTCTACTAATTAAAATGTTAATCTCTTCCAGGATCATTTTCAGATACACTGGAAACAGTGAGAGACTTTATTTTAGGGGGCTCCAAAATCACTTCAGGTGGTGACTGCAGCCATGAAATTAAAAGATGCTTGCTCCCTGGAAGAAAAGATATGACCAATCTAGACACCATATTAAAGAGCAGAGACATTACTTTGTCAACAAAGGTCCGCCTAGTTATTTTTTCAGTAGTCTTGTATGGATGTGAGAGGTGGACTATAAAGAAAGCTGAGCACTGAAGAGTTGATGCTTTTGAACTGTGGTGTTGGGGAAGACTCTTGAGAGTCCTTTGGACTCCAAGGAGATCAAACCAGTCCATCCTAAAAGAAATCAGTCCTGAATATTCATTGGAAGGACTGATGCTGAAGTTTCCTGAAACTGCAATACTTTGGCCACCTGATGCAAAGAACTGACTCATTGGAAAAGACCTGATTCTGGGAATGACTGAAGGTGTGAGAAGAAGGAGATGACAGGATGAGATGGTTGGATGGCATCACCAACTCGACGGACATGAGTTTGAATAAGCTCTGGAGTTGGCCATGGACAGGGAAGCCTGGCATGCTGCAATCCATGGGGTTGAAAGATTCAGACGTGACTGAGTGAGTGAACTGAACTATGTTATCTAGGTTGGTAAGCAGCTCTTCTTCCAAGGAGCAAGTATCTTTTAATTTCATGGCAGCAGTCACCATCTGAAGTGATTTTGGAGCCCAAGAAAATAACTTCTGTCACAGTTTCCATTTTTTCCCCCATCTATTTGCCATGAAGTGATGAGACCGGATGCCATGGTCTTTGTTTTTTGATTGCTGAGTTTTAAGCCAGGTTTCTCACTCTAGTCTTTCACTTTCTTCAAGAGGCTCTTTAGTTCATCTTCACTTTCTGCCATAAGAGTGCTATCATCAGCATATCTGAGGTTATTGATATTTCTCCCAAAAATCTTGATTTCAGCTTGTGCCTCATCCAGTCTGGCATTTTAAATGATGTACTGTGCATATAAGTTAAATAAGCAAGGTGACAATATACAGCCTTGATGTACTCCTTTCCCAATTTAGAACCTGTGTGTTATTCCATGTCCATTTCTAACTGTTGCTTCTTGATTTGCATACAGATCCCTCAGGAGGCAGTTAAGGTGGCCTGATAATCACATCTTTAAGAAGTTTCCACAGTTTGTTGTGATCCACACAGTCAAAGGTTTTAGTGTAGTCAACAAAGCAGAATAGATGGTGTTTTTTGGAATTCTTTTGCTTTTTCTTTGATCCAACAGATATTGGTGATTTGATCTTTGGTTCTTCTACCTTTTCTAAATCCAGCTTGAACATCTGGAAGTTCTTGGTTCACACAGTGCTGAAGCGTGGCTTGTAGAATTTTCAGCATGAGTCAGCAAGCATGTGATGTGAGTGCAAGTGTGCAGTACTCCAAACAATCTTTGGCATTTCCTTAATGAAAACTGACTTTTTCCAGTCTTGTGGCCACTGCTGAGTTTTCCAGATTTGCTGGCATACTGAGTTCAGCACCTTAATAGCACCATCTTTTAAGATTTGAAACGACTTAGCTAGAATTACATCACTTCCACTAGCCTTGTTCATAGTGATGCTTCCCAAGGCCTACATAACTTCGCATTCCAGGATGTCTGGCTCTAGGTGGGTGATCACACCATCATGGTTATCTCAGTCATTAAGATCTTATGCCACCTTTTCTTAAAATATCTTCTGTTTCTGTTATATTCATACCACTTCTGTCTTTACATGAAATGTTCCCTTGGTATCTCGAATTTTCTTGAAGAGATCTCTAGTCTTTCCCATTCTATTGTTTTCCTCTATTTATTTGCATTGATCACATAAGACTTTCTTATGTCTCCTTGCTATTCTTTGGAACCTTGCATTCAGATAGACATATGTTCTCTTATCTCCTTTGCCTTTCCCTTCGCTTCTTTGTTCAGCTATTTGTAATGCCTCCTCAGACAACCATGTTTCCTTTTTTCATTTCTTTTTCCTGGTTTAGATCACCTCCTCCTATACAATGTTATGCACCTCCATCTGTAGTTCTTCAGGCACTTTATCTAGCAGATCTAATATTTTGAATCTGTCATTTCCACTGTAAGTGGATTTGATTTAGGTCATTATAACACCTGACTTGCAGTGTATGTGGGAAATCATTCTATGATTACCTTAAATCATACAATGTTGTAGGACTATTTCTATATCTCAGCAATTAATGAACATTTACTAGATGTTTTTTAGTACTATTATTAACAGATTTTTACATGAGCCTTTCTTGTTAGCTCAGTTGGTAGCTAAAGAATCCACCTGCAATGCAGGGGACCCCAGTGGATTCCTGGGTCAGGAAGATCTGCTGGAGAAGGGATAGTCTACCCACTCCAGTATTCTTGGGTTCCCCTTGTGGGTCAGCTAGCAAACAATCCACCTGCAATGTGGGAGACATGGGTTCAATCCCTAAGTTGGGGAAATCCCTTGGAGACGGGAAAGGCTATGGACTCCAGTATTCTGGCCTGGAGAATTCCATGGACTATATAGTCCATGGGGTCACAAAGAGTTGGATATGACTAAGCAACTTTCACTTTCACATAAGCCTTGGCTTCCTAGGGAGCAGAGTGGAAAAACCCAACTGCCAATGCAGGAGATGCAAGAAATGTGGGTTCAGTTTGGGTCAGGAAGCTCCCGTGAAGAAGGAAATGCCAACCCACCCCAGTATTCTTGCCTGGAATATCTTATGAATAGAGGGGCCTTCTGGGCTAGAGTCTAGGGGAGTCACGAAGAGTTGGATACAACTGAGAATGCAGGCATGCATAAGAAACCACAATCTCTATTTATATTTATCAAATAAATTATTTACATTAAGAGAGTATGGAGAAAAATATGCTATGCAATAATAAAAGGTTAATTTATCAGGACACTGAAGTCTAAATGTAACCAACAAAGCCTCAATGGGAATACTGAAAATTTTAATTACAGGGAAAAATTAATTCCACCAACACAGTAGAGATTTCAATGTATTCACTCAATTATTATTTGGCATACAGTTAATATGCTGGTCTACTTGGCATATATTCTTCATTCATTAACTGGTTTAAAGATCTGATGCACTTACTAAATATAACAGTAAATATGTTTTCAGCAATAACGTAAACCTCAATAAATGTCATTTATTATCTAATTTTAATGCTTTGTGATATTTGTAGCTTTCCCACAGAGTCAAAAATCTGCATCTGAGATCCATATTGCAGTTCAGACCTCTATTCTCTCACAGTCACATCAGTACTACAGTATTCTAGTTATTACTTTATAATAAGCTTGGTAGGAGCAAGTTTCCTCTTCATATTCATAACTGCCTTAGTTATTTCAAATAAATATTAGGGACACTTTGACTACCACCACAAAAACTATATTGGAATTAAAATAAGAATGACATAGTATTTAGAAATTAATTAAAGGAATGTCTATATTTTTATGAACATTGTACATTTTTATATTTACTCAGTCATTTTATATCTTTCAGTAGTTTTTCTTTTTTTTTTTTCTCTTGCAAAGGATTTACTGAGCTAGGTTGGAAATATTCTTAGAAACTTAATGTGTTTCATTGCCACTTTGAAAGTGATAATCTTTGTCATAACTATCCTTTTTCCATAGGATTGCTGCTGGCTGACACATAGCCCCAGAAAACTTCAACTTCTTATGCTGGTTTGATTTAAACAAGCCTACTAAACTCTCTCATTAATTCTAAGTTTGTCTGCAATTTTTCTCAGATATCACATGCAAAAAATATATGAGCTACAAAAAACAGCAACTTTATTTTCTTTTATTACAACATATTTTTTGCACATTTCATTCCTATGACTCATTATTTTGTAACTGGAGTTTTGAAGCTCTTCATTTCCCTTCTTTTACAATGCTACAGAAAGAAATGCTGATAGAAATTAACTGCTATTTCTGACTTCAATAGAAATATTTTTAAATCATCACATTTTAAGGATGCAGTTTGGCTTTGATTTTTGTGTACCCTGTCAGCTTAACAGCATTTCTTCCTACCATTGGTTCTTTAAGAAAAATTTTGTAAATGACTATTAAGTTTCAGTGAATTTTTATACATATATTAAGATAAAATGTGTAGGCTGTTTTCTGTTTTAAATGAGTTAAAATCCTTTAAATTTTAAAACTCACTTCTTGGGGAAATTCTATAATTTTACCATAATATTTTATGAGTATACATAAAAGAATTGCTAATTTTGTAAAACTGTTTTGAAAAATGTCTTCCTTTTTTCAAATTTAATAGTTAATATAATTATTTTGTTATCTTGTCATCTTTTGATCTGGAAAAAATGTTCACGTAAGAAAAACGTGCTCAAATAATTCAATATTATTGGTGCTTTCTCCTCTTTCTACTTCCTATTGAGTGATTTTAGCTATTTGTGTTTTCCATAAACTTTACCATTTCATGTATCTTTTCAAATATTTTGGAACAAAGCTTATCATTCACTTCATTACCTGTATCTCTCTACCATTTTTCATTAATATGCATATATGCATGATTGTGTGTATAGGGGTATGTGTTTGTGTGCACACATAAATTTGTTCTTTATATATTCATCAGTATTTTGGAAATTTTGGAAATTTACTTTTCCTCAGAGCACTATTTCTTTGCTGTATTGATTTGCTTTGTGAATTTTAAAAGCTTCATTTTATGAGATCTTTTCTTGAAATGTTTTAATTCAATATATCTAAACTAACAAAAGTTTCTTGAGATATTTAACATTTATTTTCCCTTCTCTCTCTCTCTATATATATATATGTAAATATATACAAAGAGTTTTCCTTTACTTCAAAAATAAATTTTAGGTATTTTTTAAATAAATATTTTTAATATCTATAAACTGAAGATAAAATTTTAATTTATTCAGAAGCACTTTGCAGGTTTTCCTTTTTATAGTTTTATTTTTACTTGCAACATTATATGATGCCCATTATCTCTTTGTTTCATAGATTATGTATTTAGAAATGTGTTTTTAATTTCCAAATATATGTGTTTAAAAATTTACCATATTTTTATCTCTATTATATTCTGATAACAGAATTTGGTCTGGATGATATTATTTTATTCATTTTATTATTACCTACCTTAAGGCATATGATGATGTGATTTTTAAAATATTTAACGTATGCCATACTGACCATTTTTTTCTAAGAATTGTGACTATAAGCCTTTCCATAATACATGCTTTGTAAATAATTTCCTGGAGTATGTGGCCTGTTTTTTCATTCTCTCAATGATGTCTCTTCAAGAGTAAAAGATTTTCAAATGCATAATTTTTGAATTGATTATACTTTTAAAAACCTGGCATACTGAGATCTGATCACAAATAAAAATTATATACATATACATATTTGATATATATATTTTTTTTTTGAAGTGATCACCACAAAATTTACTGTGCTATTTCATTTAGTGTCTAAAAACTGATTTCTCAAAGTTTACCAAGATTCACTCCTACATTGTCTTCTAGGTATTTTATATTATACAATTATGTCTTGTCAAGACTTTGGAGAGTCAGCAATATTACACTATTTGCAAGCTAACAAGTTAGCATGCTGTAGATTCATTTTGATACCAAAAATAGTTAGAAAAGAAAGCTGCATCAATCCTTATTTTGAACATTCATTATTTTTCCAACATCAGAAATACAGTTCATACATTGAATGTTTAAGTTTATTTGAGTTGTCATGATTATGAAATGTTAAAATATGTCTCATGGGGAAAAGTCATCTGTGTCACTTTTAAAACTGAAAGAAAAAAATAATTCTCAAATTTATTTATTGACAAGAACAATATAAGATTTCAAGCACCAAACTGAAGCACAAAATCAAAACAGAAGAAGCTACATACCATTTTAACCAAAGACTGGAATATTGACTTCCAAAATTTTTTTAAATTTAATTTTATTATTATTATTTTACTTTACAATATTGTATTGGTTTTGCTATACATCAACTGCTTGATATGAGGTAAGTTCTAGTTCTTGGGTATTATTAAAATGGGAGTATAGTGTGGTTATTGGAGAGTGTAGAATTATTCAAGTCTTGCTGGGAACTAGGACATCAAACATAGGGCAAACACACCCATCAATGAAATACACCTGAGAATAAAAGCTGGATACTTCTATTTTAAAAATTCTTAGTAAATACTATTAACTCTGACTTGATACATATGCACACACACAGTTTAGTAAAAATTACAAATGATGAGAGAGAATTACTTTGTTGTTGTTATTGTTTATTCACTAAGTCTTATCTGGTACACTGAGATATACCACTTCTTTGCGACACCATGGACTATAGCCTGTCAGGCTCCTCCATCCATAGGTTTTTCCAGGTAAGAATACTGGAATGGGTTGCCATTTCCTTCGCCAGGAGATCGTCCCATGTCAGGGATCTAACCCACGCCTCCTGATTGGCAAATGGATTCTTTACTGCTGAGCCATCAGGGAAGTGTATATATATATATATATATATGATATGACACACATTTCAGGTTAAGTTGCCTTATAATGGGCCTTAATGGATCTTTGGTTCTATGTCCTTTAACTTTAAAAAGATAAATTGTACAGTCTCTCTTCTTTCAGGGAAAAACGCTTAATGGAATCTAAACACATTTCATCATAGGGATTTACAATAGTTTTTAAGGAATTAGAGTCCAGCATGAAACCAAGAGAGGCAATGCACCCCACTCCAGTACTCTTGCCTGGAAAATCCCATGAACAGAGGAGCCTGGTAGGCTGCAGTCCATGGGGTCACTAAGAGTCAGATACGACTGAGCGATTTCCCTTTCACTTTTCACTTTTGAGAAGGAAATGGCAACCCATTCCAGTGTTCTTGCCTGGAGAATCCCAGGGATGGAGGAGCCTGGTGGGCTGCCGTCTATGGGGTTGCATAGAGTCGGACACGACTGAAGTGACTTAGCAGCAGCATGAAACCAAGAATATCCTGCTATTATAGAAATACACGGGTTAACTTGTCATATATATAACATCATGGGTTAACTTGTCATATATATCACATCATATATATCACATATTAACACTTGAGAATGACAAACCTTCAAACACCTTTGTCCTTAGCTAATGTACCAAAATGAAATTTAAGTATCTTCTATTTTAACCTGCAAATATTGTTTTCTACTTTAGTGATAATTTTCTGGATGCATTACCATTAAGGTTTGCATAACATAATCTTACAAAAGAAAGCATAACAAAGGTGGTTCAAATGACATAGATGTCCATCAGCAGATGAATGGATAAGAAAGTGTGGTACATACACACAATGGAGTGTTACTCAGCCATTAAAAAGAATACATTTGAATCAGTTCTAATGAGGTGGATGAAACTGGGACCTATTATACAGAGTGAAGTAAGCCAGAAAGAAAAACACCAGTACAGTATACTAACCCATATATATATATATAGAATTTAGAAAGATGGTAACGATAACCTTGTATGTGAGACAGCATAAGAGACACAGATGTATATAATAGTCTTTTGGACTCTGTGGGAGAGGGAGAGGGTGGGATATTTGGGAGAATGGCATTGAAATATGTATAATATCATATAAGAAACTAATTGCCAGTCCAGGTTCGATGCATGATACTGGATGCTTGGGGCTAGTGCACTGAGATGACCCAGAGGGATGGTATGGGGAGGGAGAAAGGAAGGAGTTCAAGTTGGGGAACATGTGCAGACCTGTGGCGGATTCATGTTGATGTATGGCAAAACCAATATAATATAAAGTAATTAACCTCCAATTTAAATAAATTTATATTAAAATTTTTTTTTCAGTAATCCAAACGAGTTTCTGGGTTTTACAATCAATTTTTATAACTTGATTATGTTAAAATATACTCAAGTTGCTGTTAACAATACAGTCTCTTGACCTCCTTAAGAAAATGATAAAAACTGACTTGTATGTATTATTTTCCTTTCTAAGTATGCTATAGCTTGCACAACAGAACACTAACTACATTGTACATAATCTAGTATTACAATCATATGCAATTTTAGATGATGACAGATCACTAAATCACATCACATTAATTTTTTTCTCTGTGAGTATCTAGAGGTAAATCATAAGTCAATCCTTTTAGAATGCTGGAGGCATTATTTTCTCAAGTCAACATATCTTAGGGCAAATAAGATTTCTGCACTTGTTAAGCTGATTGATCTTGATTGTTATTACTTGATAAGACTATGAGAGAAGTATATAAAGTATGAATGAAATCCCATGAAGCATTGCTTAATACAGCCAGGTCATGTAATAAAAATCGATATGCAATTGGAACCCCTCAATACAGAAAAGGAAAAGGACTGCAGTAGACAGATGCTTCAGGAGAATGGCTTCCCTGGTAGCTCAGCTGATAAAGAATTCACCTATAAATACAGGAGACCCCAGTTCAATTTCTGGGATGGGAAGATCCCCTGGAGAATGGATAGGGTACCCACTCCAATATTCTTTGGCTTCTCTGGTGGCGCAGATAGTAAAGAATCCACGTACAATACAGGATACCTGGGTGTGATCTCTGGATTGGGAAGATACCCTGGAGAGAGGATGGCTACTCACTCCAGTATTTGGGCCTGGAGAGTTCCATGGACAGAGGAGCCTGGCAGGCTACAATCTATGGAGTTGCAAAGAGTCAAACATGACTTAGCAACTTTCATTTTCACTTTCACTTTAGGAGAATAACTTTGGAACCAAGACCAGACAAGGTACTGGCCAAAAACTAAAAGAATATAAAATGAGTAACAGAAGAAGGAAATTATAAATACTAGCTACAATGTGACAAATTGCACCAATAATAATGTAAGCATTATGGGTATATATTCCTGACTTTGATACATACACACCTGTATGTATTTCATTATTTTCTAATTTTATGCTTCTTTGTCACACTCCATCCAGTAATTGAAATATGTTAAAATATAGTAGCTTCAAGCAACTTCAAACAATACCTTAACCCTATAAGAATGCCTAGCACTATGAAATTATTCATTGTTAATCTAAGACTGTATTTTCCTCATTTCTTTTTTCTCATAAGGTTGTTCCTAAAACAAATAGCTTAGAGTCTTCTCTATTATACATTCCTTACAATGTAGAAATAAGCATAATAAATTCAGAGTTTTAAGAAATAGTTATTTGAGAAATTATATATAAATAGTGATAAAATATTTTAATGTATAAACATTTATAGATAGAGCTTAAAATTGAAAATAAATGACTTTGATATTAGCATCATTATCTCAGTGATAGAATTAAGAAACTCTCTAGTTTCAAGTAGGTTTATGATAGAGACACAGTCATGGAAAAGTAATCTGAGGGTTAAGATAAAATACATACAAGGAGGTCCAAAAGAATAGCCAACAGATGACACATCAGATGCTATCCATCAAAGAGATACTCTAGGACCATACATTATACTAATATTTGGTAGGCAACTGGAATTAAAAATGACTGGCTGTAAATAACAAAATTGAGTACCCCTTTGGTGGAACTCAATAAAATAATTTCCAACAGGAACAACTTCCCACTGCTCTCATCTTGGAGTAATGGAACCACTACTTGGGTCTGGCACCTATTTACATGGATAGTCCATGATTCCAGTTATGAAACTGGGGCTCAGGTATAAATTTTAAAAGGCTCCATACTTTAAAAAAATGATAACTCTTGTTATATCTGATGTTTGATAGGAACTTCATTGACATGATTCTTCCAAATTAAAAAAATAATAAATTTTTCAATTAAATACTAATTTACACTTAGTACAAACACACTTTTGTAATCAGTGGTCTCATAATCTGTGCTTTGTTTAAATTTTCAATCACAACTTAAATGGATTAGTCTGTGGCAACTGAAGAAATCAGGAGTCACAAAGGTATGGTAATTTAGGAAGTAGGACAGGAAAAATAGGAAACAGCTTCTTGGAGAGAAAAAAAAAGCATTTTCTCCTGTTTTCTGAATAGAATATATTCACTCTAATTTTCTTTACTTTGTAATGATTTTTTTCAATTGAGTTTTCAGAATATAGTGTGTTAGTTTTTGAAGAAAAAATTCTAGCTCTATTATAAGACAAAGATATATTGCAAAACACATTAGTTTCCTCATTGTTAAGTACTATGCTTATGATAATTAATTTACAGTTCTAATATGCATTTACTTTATTACAATAACTCTCTTATACAATTATATAAATAACCTAGTTCAAAGATAAATACTGAGCAAAAACACTTTAAACTCTCCACTTTTGCTTACCTTGATATCTATCCCTTCCTGTCATTTAGATGAGGGATTTTGTGCATCTTAGTAAAATTATGGAACTCTTAGTTTGATCTCTCAGGGATAATGCCGTATTAAATATAATTCCAAAATATGAAATCTTTGGGCTGACATTTTCTTTGCAGAAGGATTTTGTCCAACACATAATTCTCAGGATATGTAAGGTACAGCAGTAATCTTTTGGTTAAATAAGCCAACAAAGATATGGTAAAAGAAATTTACCAATATAATGTTCTATTTTCTGCTGCTTTCTGACTTAGAATATTTATACCATTAAATAATGTATATAATTGTGTTAAATGTGAAAAACTAATTAACTTTTATTTTTATAAAGTCAGTTGAATGTGAAGGGTCTTTAATGCTAGACCCAGGTTATTTTAGACTATAAACTATATTCCCTAATGATTACTTAATTGACAATTATTATTGAAGAAAATGACAGCAGGAGCAAAAGGAAGATTATCTGTCAATAGATGACTTCATATGCTATGGAGAAGCTTATTTAATCTCAGTGACAATTTTTCTGAAAATGAAGGTCAAGTCATTTCTGCCACAAATTAAGTGGTACAGAGTGATTGACAGTTTGATAGATAATTAATAAGACAGTTTCTACGCTACAATGCTTTATATGGTGAGGAATTAAGACTTTTGGGGACTCTGCTGTTGGAGACCACACATTCATCAAGGAAGATTCTTAAAACTGTTAGTCCAAGATATTTTTCTACATTTATCTGAATCTTAACGTGTTTGGGTACAAACGGCATTTTGAGGGATATATTTATCTTTCAATATTAATGACCATGGATATTTCATGTCATTACTCTGTTTACTTATTCTGTCAAATGATAATGTCTGTCATCTTAAATTGGGTTTTTGTTTGCTTGTTTGTTTCTTCTTTTACAGTCTTATATTGTTAATGTACAGTTATATTTTTTAAAAAGCATAAAAAGTTAAAACGGCATTTTGAGGGATATATTTATCTTTCAATATTAATGACCATGGATATTTCATGTCATTACTCTGTTTACTTATTCTGTCAAATGATAATGTCTGTCATCTTAAATTGGGTTTTTGTTTGCTTGTTTGTTTCTTCTTTTACAGTCTTATATTGTTAATGTACAGTTATATTTTTTAAAAAGCATAAAAAGTTATGAATATGGAGAAAGAAGAGTGGAGTTGTGTATATAGCAAGGCAGCAAGAACAACCAGAGGCTCCATGTCTTCATATTGAAAAAGAAAATGTCATACATATGTATTAATATATATATATTTTTTCTCTTTCTGACTTACTTCACTCTGTATAATAGGCTCTTGGTTCATCCACCTCATAGAACTGGGGAAGGAGAGGATGGGATGAATAGAGAGAGGAGCACTGAAATATATACATTACTATATGTAAAAATAGATAGCCAGTGGTAATTTGCTGTAAGATGCAAGGGACTCAAACCTAGTGTTCTGTGGTAACCTAGAGGGGTAGAGTGAGGTGGGATGTGAGAGTGAGAATCAGGAAGGAGGGTACATATATATGACTATGGCTGATTCATGTTGATTATAGCAGAAATCAACACAATATTGTAAACCTGCTGCTGCTGCTAAGTCACTTCAATAGTGTTCAACTCTGTGCAACCCCTCAGACAGCAACCCACCAGGCTCCCCCATCCCTGGGATTCTCCAAGCAAGAACACTGGAGTGAGTTGCCATTGCCTTCTCCGATTGTAAACCTAGTATCCTCCAATTAAAAATAAATAATATTTTTTTAAAAAGCAAACATCATTACACATTAGTCAGCAAAGATAGAATTCAAGTGAGATTGTATATCTAATATTATAAGCTATTAATTAAATTATACAGGATTCAAATGTTAAAAATTTGGGGACTAGCCAGGTAGCTTTCTTTTTGCATTTCTTTTCCATGGGGATGGTCTTACTCCCTGTCTCCTGTACAATGTCACAAACCTCCATCCATAATTCATCAGGCACTCTATCTATCAGATATAGTCCCTTAAATCTATTTCTCACTTCCACTATATAATCATAAGAGATTTGATTTAGGTCATACCTGTGAAAAACTGTGAAAAGAAGAGAAGTGAAAAGGAAAAGAGGAAAGGAAAGATATAAGCATCTGAATGCAAAGTTCCAAAGAATAGCAAGAAGAGATAAGAAAGCCGTCCTCAGCGATCAATGCAAAGAAACAGAGGCAAAGAACAGAATGGGAAAGACTAGAGATCTCTTCAAGAAAGTTAGAGATACCATGGGAACATTTCATGCAAAGATGGGCTTGATAAGGGACAGAAATGCTATGAAACTAACAGAAACAGAAGATATTAAGAAGAGGTGGCAAGAATACACAGAAGAACTGTACAAAAAAAGATCTTCATGATCAAGATAATCATGATGGTGTGATCACTCACCTAGAGCCAGACATCCTGGAATGTGAAGTCAAGTGGGCCTTAGAGTGTATCACTATGAACAAAGCTAGTGCAGGTGACGGAATTCCAGTTGAACTATTTCAAATCCTGGAAGATGATGCTGTGAAAGTGCTGCACTCAACATGCCAGCAAATTTGGAAAACTCAGCAGTGGCCACAGAACTGGAAAAGGTCAGTTTTCATTCCAATTCCAAAGAAAGGCAATGCCAAAGAA
>SJYX01005344.1:26569-49977 GCA_006410675.1 Oreotragus oreotragus
CTGGATGGCATCACGGACTCGATGGACGTGAGTCTGAGTGAACTCCGGGAGATGGTGATGGACAGGGAGGCCTGCCGTGCTGCGATTCATGGGGTCGCAAAGAGTCGGACAAGACTGAGCGACTGAACTGAACTGAACTGATATTTATTCATCCATGTCTGTGATGAAAATTTGGTTAGTTTCCAATTTTAAGCTACCATAAATAAAGTGCACTACATTTTTTAATTGAAATCTTTTTGAGATAAAATTTGAGGTATTATTAGCTTGGTAGTTTTTATTTTTTTGTAGTTATTGGGGGGATCGTCAACATGAATAATCACATAATCTGCAAAAAAGAATGATATTTTATGATTTTCTTTCTTTATACATTTTTAATCTTTTTCTGTCCTATTGAAACAGTGAGGGTCTTAAGGACAATACTGAATAAAAACAATACAAACAAGCTTCTTTGATACATTCCAGATGTGAGGGGCAATGCATAGTCTCTCACTATTAACCTGTCTTAGTTCATTCTGGCTGGTATAACAAAATACCAGAGACTGGGTGGCTTATAAGTGATAGAAACATATTTCTTACATTTCTGCAGGCTGGGGAGTCTAAGATCAAGGCACCAGCAGATTTGTGTCTGATGAAAAGTAGATTTCTAATTCATAGATTGAACCTTCTAACTGTAATCTTACAGAAGGAAGGGGCTAGAGTTTGTAGCGCTTTGTGTGGTCTTTTTTATTAGAATATTAATAAAATTCAGAAGGGCTCCACTCTCATGATCTAATCACATACCAAATTCCCTATATCCTAATATATCACATTGGGTATTAGGTTTCAACATATGAATATGGAAGGACAAAATATTCAAACTATAGCAAAATATATATATATATATGCATGCATATATACACGTTAGTTTTATTAACATTACCATTTTTATTTTTTGGTAGAATACCATTTACTAGATTGAAGTTTCCTACTAGTCCTCTAGTTTGATAAGAATTTTTATTGTGAAAAACTAGTTTTCTTTCACATGCTTTTTTCTTCCAGTGGAGATGATGATTTTTTTTCTTTATTCTCTTAAGATGAATTTCACTGATTAATTTAAAATGATAACTCAATCTCACATTACTGATATGAAGCCTACTTCTTTATGGAATATTTTCTTTTTCATATATATTGCTGTGTTCAATTCACTTATATCTTGTTAAGCATGTTTATCTATGTTCAACAGAGATATTTTCCAGAATTCTTTCTGATATAGCTGCAATATGTAAATATTAAGACTTGTGGTGGTATACCTACTAAGGCATATCGAACTATTGTGACCCCATTGACTGTAGCCCACCAGACTCCTCTGTCCATATGATTTCCCGGGCAAGAATGCTGGAGTGGGTTGCTATTTCCTTCTCCAGGGTATTTTCCCAACCCAGGCATCAAACCTGGGTCTCCTGCATTACAGGCAGATTCTTTAACATCTCAGCCACCAGGGAAGCCCTATTAAGATTTAGCTGGCTACTCCATAAATAAGTTGGGTAGTAGTCTTTTCTGCATGTAAATTTGTTAATTTTTCTTTCTTGAAAGTCTGATAAAATTCACCAGTGAAAGTATCTGGGCCTGGAGTTTTCTTTATTTGAATTTTGCTTGTTTGTTATGAATTCCATTTCCTTAGTAAAACTATTAAGATATTCTATTTATTCTTATGTCAATTTTGTTCAACTGTATTTTTAAAAGAATTTGTCATTTAAATTGTCAATTAACTTCTTAAATAAGTTACTCACATTATTCTATAGTTATTTTTTAATTCTGTAGGATTTGTAGTGAAAAATTCTTTCTCTACTGATGTCAAAAATTTGTGATCTCATTTTTCTTAATCATCCTATCTAAAATATTAATTTTGTTGACATCTAAAAAACACCAACTATTATTTGTTCATTTTGGCAGTATAGATAAAAAGTAGAGAGTATTACCTCTCTCTAAAGATATTTCACACTTTCCTCTACAAACAGATGAAGAGATGGCTAATTACCTGAATTCAATCTGAAGAGGGGCAATATAGCACCCTAGTAACAATCAATGCACTTTTCCTCTTTTAAGCGTTTTCATTTGAGAACCCTGTATATTCTTTGATTCTTTCCTCTGGCGTGACTCTAACTCTAATCTGTTCTCCTTAAGCAAAGAGAGATCTACTCTGAGTTTCAGAGTTTCCTGATTATGTTTACTGCTTTCTGCCCAGTTCAGTCCTAGTATTCAACTTCATTTCTTGGGTAAAAACTCATGGCAAAAAATGCTTGAGGTCTGCCACATGTTCTTTTAATTTCTCTCATCTCTGCACCTTGCCTTTAATTGGTTTTAAAACTGTTGTCATATGAAAAGCAGCAACAGAGAAGCTGTTTTTCTCTAAAAATCGTACTTTCTTCTTTGCTTTAGCTCTTTTAGTTATTTTGTCTCATTAATCTTCTCCATCTTCCAGCAAAAAAATGTCTATAATTTTGTTTACGTTAGTCTATGTGTCATAACAGTTGATATTTAGCTACTAAAATAAACCCAGAACAAGGGGATAAAAAATGTCTACATTTTTAACAAATTGGATTTTTTTTTTTTTTGCCATTTTGCATTGGCTAAAAGAGAAAAACAAATATAAAATTAACATATATATTTTTTAAAATAATTTCATCTGTAAATATTTCAGTGTTTGAAATCCTTATCTCCAGGCATAAAAGAACCACTTTTAAAATTGATATTAGGTACTCTTTATTACTTCAATTGTTTTTACTTTTGATAAGTACATGAGATAGTAAGTACATTTAGTTTTATCACTATTTTCTAAATAATTTTTAAGTCAATTCTCATAATTTTTGGATTACTATGTGTCTCTGTTTTTCTTATACTTTTTCATTTAGACAAGAACACTAGTTTTTGTCCTATTTTTACCTAATTTAATTTTTACTTTTGGAAGTCCAATATTTTTTATTTTAAATGATAGTAATTTAATCTGTTGCCTAACTCAGGCACAACTTTGAATTCTACCCAGAGTTACTCTGACATAGGAAGTCTCCAAGAGTCCTAGTTTTAAATAAGGGTACTTTTAAATTAAAGAACACAGCCGTGTAGTTGGATATACACTGTTATGGATCAATAGATGCATTTTTGTTTAGCTATGCACATATATTTTTCTTTAAAAAAACCCAAAACAATATTTTAAGTTAATTTTGAGTACATACTGAGCCAAAAAAATGAAAATGAAAGCAAATGAGTAATTTTATTGTCAAGTATCATTAATTATTTAAAACTACTTTAGCATATGAATAAATTCTAAATCTAAATATCATTGAGTATTTAAAGTCTATATATACAAACATATACTGTTTGAAGCTACTTCCATTAAATCACAACTAAGTACTTGAAAAAACATTCCTAATTTTAAAAAATTATCTCAGGAAAAATAAAAGGTATACAGCTTAAATGCATGACTAATATATTCAATCTACCACAATTATATATTTAAAAATTAAGGAAAATAAGACTATAGAAATATACTAGCAAGTCAAATATTTTGGTTTTCTATTCTTCCAAAGTAACTGCATTCTATAATTGGTAATTTGAATTGGTGTTTCGTCACACTCAAAGTTACCAAATAAATAAATAAGACAAAATAATACAAATGAGGTTCAAAGCTACTTCAAAAATATTGCAACTTGGTATACTGAATAATTCAGACTACGGGAATTTGGGAAACAGCAGGTAAGGCAGTATTTTCTGACTTTGCCCTGAAGCAGGTTATAAAACCATCAGATGAGAGATCTCTCCCTATTCCTGGGGAAAGGAGCAAACTCCTAAAGAGACAGGGAGAGGGCTCTGAAGTTATAAGCCATGTTGTTTCTTCCAGACTGCAGCACTCAGTTCACACTTTTAGAACACTTTTTTTTTTTTTTTTGCTTTTCCATGACTTTCCATTCTTCATTAAATCTAGAATACAAACTTTCCAGTTCAACTGCTTCTTCAGGTCTAATTTCCTCATGAAGACTCCACATCACCAAAAAAGCATGCAATAAATTTGTATGCCTTTCTTTTTTTATTCAGATTTTTGGTACAGACACCAGCCAAAAACTACCAAAAACAGTTAAGGCGTATTTTTCAATTGTGTGTAGAAATAATAAAATGATTCTGAAAACCAAGTACAGTTACTAACATTGTTATTTTTTAGTGTGCTCCTACAATTCTTCTCATAGGTTAGCAGAGTGCATCTTTGTAAGTCTGGCCTCTATAATTCCACATCTTACCTGAGTCACAGATGGCATTTAATCATGGTCATTCTGATATTCAGCACTACTGTACTTTGAGGAGTAAATTTAGAATTCAATTAGGGAAAAGATATAGAAGGCTATTTTCTGTATTGCGTTAGTCTCCCTAGGAATCACTTTTACTGAATTTCTTTGGCTTGATGGCATTAGTGTACCAGAAAGAGACCTATGAAACGCATTGTTGAACTTACTGTAACAATTCAGTTCAGATTGTTTACTATATTACACAGTGTTCACTACAAGAGCTCTCAGGAGAAATTTCTCTCTTGTCTGAGGCCAGGCATATTATTCTTCTATAGAACATCTGGTTTGCTTTCATCTTAAGTGTACTATAAATAAACAGAGTGATAATGTTCTCCTGTTTGCATTGGCTGCTGAAAAGCCTAGTGCTAAAATTTGTTACACTGCTCCAGCAAGTGTACTGGAATTAATAGCATATATTTAATGGTCCAATCTCCCTCTTAGCTCACTTTGACTTTACTTAAAAATATTTGCTCAGTGTAAAAACACAGTTTTTTGAAAATAATCTTAAACATTATATTGTGAATTCATGAGGTACTACATAAGGAGCCTTATAATTAAAGGTTTGAAAATCAGAGAAAAGAGAAACGCAGATTTTAGGCTAATTTTCATAGTCTTTTGTTCATAGTCATCTAAAGCTTTAAAAGACAATGAATGTTGAATTTTTCTCAAGAAAAAAAATTTAATTGAATAGTTGGCTTCAAATGGCTGCTTTTATATTGCAACTTGAACATTAAAAAAAAATATGCCAGCAGCAGAGCAAAGCAGCTTGGTACAAATACAATATTGTATTTTTTGTTTGTTTATTTTAATTTAGTATAATATTCCTCATAAAGCTTTCACCACATGTGTATCTAGCATATGGACTAGAGGATTTATCTGTGCCTCAGGCCAAAAGAAAAAAGAAGAAGACTGCTGTGAAGTTTAGTATAAACAGTAATAATGAAAGTTAGATGTGAACTAAGGTTAAAATGAAAGATAGAGATTATTGCATCAGACATTTTTAAGTCTTATAGGCTTCAAAGGCCCTCAGGTTTAAGACATATTACTTCAGCTCTCAAATATGTCCTGAGTTTTCTCATATGTAAAGTAGAATATAAACAGATAAAACATCTAACAACAATGCTAAACACACAACACTTAAGTATTATTCTCATCCCTCCCTTTTTTGTTCTTATGATTGATTCACAAGACTCTCTAAATATGTTCTCTAGAGATTTTTAAAAGTTATCAATGTATATCCCTATATGAAGCCTAGTTGAACATCTCTCTTGGTGGAGTCAAGAAATCTGTGATTTTCAAGCTTTCCATGCAGTTCTATTTCTATCCAGTCATTACTTTCTCAAATGACCTTCTGAAGCATCCAGAATAGTATTTATCATTTGGTAGAACTTTTGAGTTTGAATATTGATTGAATAAATCTGTGGATCTGACAATATCAGAATATTTAGCTCATGACACAGTTCGGAAAGAGTGACTATCATAATTTCAGCAGCAGGATACCAGATGATTCAATGGCTGTTTTGAATAGGTCAGGTCCTCTTGGGGATATATAGGCTCTTTTGGGGAGAATGTAAGCCCCTTCTCATCCATTTCTTTTCCTTTCAGGCTTCCACACCTATAATTTTCCTAAACCAATGTACTTAAATGTTACTGATGATTTCATTGCTGACAAATTAAAAGCTTTTTCTTGTCTTCTTGATCTTAGAATCACTTGAAACAATCAATCATTGTTTCCTTTTGTAAGGATTTTTCTACTTTTTCTTCTGGAAAAATCTCACATAAGTCAATGATTATATATATATATATATTTAAAGTATTTTGAGAATACTTTACTAAGTGTGATTTTAGTTCCAATATTTCCTTCATCCTGGTTCTTGCTTCAAGTTATCTTGCTAAGATAGGTCACCTAATCAAATGAAATGATCCTCTGACTCATTTCTTTATTTTCACTGGATCCAACAAATCCATTCACCACATAGCACGTCAAATAATCTTTTTGTTTTACTTCCAGGAACTCAGTGAGGTTCTCATAGTAAATATCTGAGACAAATGCCCTTGTGATTCTCTTAGTTTTTCTCTGATTTCATGGGCTGTTTTCCTGATTCACCTTTGCTGGAATGTTCCTAACCACCACCAACATGGTGGGTGCACCTAGTATGCACCAGGGCTTAATGCTCTCCGACCTCTTCTCTTCCTTATTTTAACATACTCTATACAGGATCACTGCAAAGAGATCCAACCAGTCCATCCTAAAGGAGATAGTCCAGTGTTCATTGGAAGAACTGATGCCGAAGCTGAAACTCCAATACTTTGGCCACCTCATGAGACGAGCTGGCTCATTGGAAAAGACTCTGATGCTGGGAGGGATTGAGGGAGGGAGGAGAAAGGGATGACAGAAGATGAGATGGCTGGATGGCATCACCAACTCAATGGACATGAGTTTGAGTGAACTCTGGGAGTTGGTGATGGACAGGGAGGCCTGGCATGCTGCAATTCATGGGGTCACAAAGAGTTGGACATGACTGAGCGACTGAACTGAACTGATACAGGATCACATGTAGGTACATGACCTTAAATGTCTATTCTGATGACTCCAAAATAGTTATCCTTAGCCATGACATTTCCCCTATATTCTGACTCACATTTCAATGTCTCATTATCCCCTCTTTAATGTCCCAAAGGCATTTCACACCTAACATTGTCTAAAACCAAATTCTTTATCTCTTCCTTCAAACTTGATTATTCTCATGTTTATTAAATTAGTGATTATCGAGATCAATTTCCTCAGGTTAGAAAACTTGGAGCCACCTTGGAATCCTTTCATCCACACACCATATATAAAACATCATCAAATAGTGTCAGAGCTATTTCCAAATTAATTCCAGAATTAGACTATTTTTAATTACTTCCATCTTAGACCAAAGCTCCATTATACTTCATTTGAACTAAAACTGTAAGCTCTCAATAAAAGTTTTCTTGTGTATTTTTAGGCTGTATCCTGTGATCATTATGAGTGTAAGTTAATTCATGCTCTCCCCATTAAACACAGACACTTTTCTCTTGGGTTTCTTCTAAACAAATATTATGATCATGGAACTCCAAGTGATCTGCCCCTCTACCATCCATTAATATTTCTCAAATATTTATCCCAAGTTGGTATCTAATATTTGTATTGCCCAAAACACTTCTCACATATGTATCTGTAAGACTGCTCATTCACTTCCTTTGCATCTCTGCTCAGAAATCACTTTCTTAGAGAGATCTATGATTCCCTAATTGGATTCTATCTTATCCTATTTACTGTATCTTCACAGCACTTATTTAGATGGAATTTTGTTATGTAAGAATCCTTTTTCATTTATTGATTTTTCTTTTGCATTTGACCTACCGACTAGAATGTAGGAGGCAAAAAAAACAAATATTATGATCATGGAACTCCAAGTGATCTGCCCCTCTACCATCCATTAATATTTCTCAAATATTTATCCCAAGTTGGTATCTAATATTTGTATTGCCCAAAACACTTCTCACATATGTATCTGTAAGACTGCTCATTCACTTCCTTTGCATCTCTGCTCAGAAATCACTTTCTTAGAGAGATCTATGATTCCCTAATTGGATTCTATCTTATCCTATTTACTGTATCTTCACAGCACTTATTTAGATGGAATTTTGTTATGTAAGAATCCTTTTTCATTTATTGATTTTTCTTTTGCATTTGACCTACCGACTAGAATGTAGGAGGCAAAAAAACAGAGAATGTGTCTGTTCTTTGTTTTATGCCAAGTATTAACAACAGTTCTTTCCATAAGGTAGGCATTCAGAAAGCACTTAATTTGGTGAATTCCAACTGAACTATTTTAAATCCTAAAAGATGATGCTGCACTCAATACACCAGCAAATTTGGAAAACTCAGCAGTGGTCACAGGACTGGAAAAGGTAAGTTTTCATTTCGATCCCAAGGACAATGGCAAAGAACATTCAAACTACTGCACAATTGCACTCATATCACATGCTAGCAAGGTAATGCCCAAAAATCCTTCAAATGAGGCTTTAATGGTACATGAACAGAGAACTTTCAGATGTACAAGCTGGATTTAGAAAAGGCATAGGAACCAGAGATTAAATTGTCAACATCTGTTGGATCACAGAAAAAGCAAGAGAGTTCCAGAAAAACATCTACTTCTGCTTTATAGACTACTCAAAGCTTTGGACTGTGTGGATCACAGCAAACTGTGGAAAATTCTAAAAGAGATAGGAACACCAGATCACCTTATCTGCCTCTGTGAAACCTGTATGCAGGTCAACAAGCAACAGTTAGAACTGGACATGGAACAACAGACTGGTTCCAAACTGGGAAAGGAGGATGTCAAGGCTATATATTGTCATCCTACAAAATGCTGAGCTGGATGAAGCACAAGCTGGAGTCAAGATCTCGGAGAAATATCAACAACCTCAGATATGCAGGTGACTTATAGGAGAAAGTGAAGAGGAACTAAAGAGCCTCTTGATGATGGTGAAAGAGGAGAGTGTAAAAGCTGGCTTAAAACTCAACATCCAAAACACTGAAATCCTGGAATCCAGTCCTATCAGTTCATAGCAAATGGTTGGGGAAGCAATGCACAAAGTGAGAGACTTTATTTTTTTGGACTCCGAAATCACTGCAGATGGTGACTGCAGCCATGAAATTAAAAGACACTTGTTCCTTGGAAGAAAAGCTGTGACCAACCTAGACAGCATATTAAAAAAACAGAGGTGTTACCTTGATGACAAAGGTCTGTATCATCAAAGCTATGATTTTTCCAGTAGTCATGGATGGATGTGAGAGCTGGACCATAAAGAAGGCTGAGTGCTGAAGAACTGATGCTTTTGGACTGTGGTGTTGGAGAAGACTCTTGATAGTCCCTTGGACTGAAAAGAGATCAAACCAGTCAAACCTAAAGAAAATCAACCCTGAATATTCATTGGAAGGACTAATGCTGAAACTCCAATACTTTGGCCATCTGATGGCAAAAGCCAACTCATTAGAAAAGACCCTGAGGTTGGGAAAGATTAAAGGTAGGAGGAGAAGTGGATGACAGGACAAGATGGTTGGATGACATATTCAACTCAATGGAAATGAGTATGAGCAAACTGGGAAATGGTGAAGGACAGGGAAGCCCAGCTTTTCAGTACATAGGGTCGCAGAGTCAGACGACTGAGCGACTGAACAACCACAGTTTGTTGAAAGACCGTATGTTAGACTGACCTCTATTTTCTGATATTTCCATAGTTGAAACAATCCATTCATTAGGATTTCATACTATTTGCTCTGAGCCTCTATTTGGGAGTTATTACATAGTTATCTCACAGAACACTTTCGACCTCTATATGAAGCAACTGACTTTGACAATATATGTTGGCATTTTCAAGTTTATTAAGCTTTCAGTTAAATTTTTGCCCACTGTTTGGCTTCCTTGGACTGCAAGGAGATCCAACCAGTCCATTCTGAAGGAGATCAGCCCTGGGATTTCTTTGGAGGGAATGATGCTGAAGCTACTCCAGTACTTTGGCCACCTCATGCGAAGAGTTGACTCATTGGAAAAGACTCTGATGCTGGGAGGGATTGGAGTTTATTAAGCTTTCAGTTAAATTTTTGCCCACTGTTTGGCTTCCTTGGACTGCAAGGAGATCCAACCAGTCCATTCTGAAGGAGATCAGCCCTGGGATTTCTTTGGAGGGAATGATGCTGAAGCTACTCCAGTACTTTGGCCACCTCATGCGAAGAGTTGACTCATTGGAAAAGACTCTGATGCTGGGAGGGATTGGAGCCAGGAGGAGTAAGGGACAACAGAGGATGAGATGGCTGGATGGCACCACTGACTTGATGGACATGAGTCTGAGTGAACTCCGGGAGTTGGTGATGGACAGGGAGGCCTGGCATGCTGTGATTCATGGGGTCACAAAGAGTCAGACATGACTGAGCAACTGAACTGAACTGGCTTCCTTTATATTTGCTGTCCTTGTTTCTTTACTTATTGAATTTATATTTTATTTTATAAATTTATTTTATCTAATAAAGAATTATTTATATCAATGTGTGTGTGTGTGAGTATTCACCTTATGCCATAGGATGGCCATGCCCCAATGTTTGAGATGGCATGAGGAATGTAGTGTTTCTTTTGGTAGGAAATTGTTTACAAGAACACAATAAAGCTCAATTTAACTATTACAGAGGTCACATCTTTACTGACTTTAAAAAATATTTGTCTAAAGCTGTTAAATTAAATTCAGGGTACATTTAACTTTGTAATAAAACCAAGGCTTTATGAGACATTTTTCTGTTCTTGTTGAATGTTTATGAGCTGTCAAACATGGTTGTAATTTAAAGTGATTTTTATTTTTGGCAATACAAATATAAGCTTATGTTGAGAATATTCCAATGCTTTCCTCTGAACATAATTAACATGAACTATATTTAAAATAACAATAATTTAGAAGTTGTAAAACTAAGTAATCAGAAAACTCTCCAGTACTGTCTGAATTAGCATTTTTTAATGGTCAAGTCTCTTGGAATACAAACAATTTTATTTTAGCTACTTATATTTTAAAAGTATTATACAAATGAAGGTTAGTGTAATCATGTTTTACTCCTCCATCTAATAATGCACAGACACTTCCTTGGCTGCAGTGAAAGAATTTTCCTGGTAGAATGTTGGGTTAGCATAGCTATGACAAATATGAAGCCAACGAATCAGTTTCACATCAGTTATGTTTTTCTTTCATACGATTTGAGAAATAAAATATGAGTGGTAAGTTTTCTTTCCAACTCTTCACAAATAAATCCATTGCCTGGAATACTACATGTCATAGTTGATATTCAGATGCCATCTTTCTCTCAGTAGAAAGCAGTCTTAGCATGCTAAGTTTGTGGTTCTCATTCCACTTTGTCTATAGCCATGTCCTAACCCTTTCCTGCCTGTTAAAATCCAACAATGAGTTTATGACAAATTATTGCTGTACTGTGAAATTCTTTCAAATTATAATAAGTAATAGCAGTCTGTTGTGATTAATGATTAATTTACATATTTTTAAAACACGGAGATATGTTTAAACATATATTTTAAAATTATTTTGTTTTTATTTTATTATTATTTCCATTTTTTGATATACAAGTCTGGTATCTGAATTCCAGTTATGGCAGCCCAGGAAACTGACATCTCAAATCTATCCTTAATTATCACCTTTGTTTCTCTATGTCTCTGGAGATTCATAGAATGGGTAGTCAAGTGACTTTCAAATCTGATCACTTTCTTAAAATCATTTGCTTTACTTAAGCAGGAATGCTGCATTTATATTTAACCATTCATGCAGATTTGGATATGACTGAAGTGACTTAGCAGCAGCAGCAGCAGCAGGAACAGCAGCATGAACATAATATTAGAGTTTAAGCTAGAATTCCAAGTGATAAATGGCTATTCTTCTAGAAGAAGGAAATTGTTCTATTCCAGGACAGCTTTTTCCACCAATGAGCAGCCCTATTCATCAAAAAGATCTATAGTAAATGCAAGTACGTCTTTAGTTTCAACTTATTTGTCCTAGCCTTACGCAGGGAAACGAGTATTCTCTGTTACCACATTTTTACAATGATACTTCAAACATACATAGACCTACCTTATGTTTCTTCTCATTCTTCTTTTCTCCATAGTACACACAGGCAGACTTGCAACTTCTTTTCATATAACAATCTTACTATCATTTTGATCTCACCAATTTTTCATATCTTCCCCCAAATCAAAGCAACAAAAACTGAAAACAACTCTGACATGCAATTAATAAACATTACTCTTAATCTGGGTCAAAGTATTCGGTATCTAGTTAGTGCTTCTTGAATACATGATGCTCAGTCTTTCCTAGTTTCTATATTAATATTATTATATATTATTCTATATTCTAGAATAATATTTAATATAAATATTCTATATTTCACATAATGTATAAGTTAAATAAGCAGGGTGACTTTATACAGCCTTGAAGTATTCCTTTTCCTATTTGGAACCAGTCTGCTGTTCCATGTACAGTTCTAACTGCTGTTTCTTGACCTGTATACAAATTTCTAAGCAGGCAAGTCAGGTGGTCTGGCATTCCTATCTCTTTAAGTATTTTCCACAGTTTGTTGTGATCCACACAGTCAATGGCTTTGGCATAGGCAATAAAGCAGATGTTTTCCTGTAACTTTCTTGGTTTTTCTATGATCCAGTGGATTTTGGCAACTAGATCTCTGGTTCCTCTGCCTTTTCTAAATCCAGCTTGAACATCTGGAAGTTCATGGTTCACATACTTTTTAAGCTTGGCTTGGAGGATTTTGAAAATTACTTTGCTAGCATGTGAGATGAGTGCAATTGTGCAGTAGCTTGAACATTTTTGGCATTGTCTTCCTTGGGATTGAAAAGAAAACTGACCTTTTCCAGTCTTGTGAACACTGCTGAGTTTTCCAGATTTTCTGGCATGTTTGGTGCAGCACTTTTACAGCATCATATCTTAGGATTTGAAATAGCTCAACTGGGATTCCATCACCTCCACTAGCTTTGTTCATAGTGACACTTCCTAAGGCCCACTTGACTTCATATTCCAGGATGCCTGGCTCTAGTTGAGTGATCATATCATCGAGATTATCTGGGTCATGAAGGTCTTTTTTGTATAGTTCTTCTATGTATTCTTGCTACCTCTTGTTAATTATATCTTCTGCTTCTGTTAGGTCCATACTATTTCTGCCATTTATTGTGCCCATCTTTACATTAAAATTTTCCTTAGCATCTCTAATTGTCTTGAAAGGATCTATAGTCTTTCCCATTCTATTGTTTTCCTCTATTTCTTTGCATTGATCATTGAAGAAGGCTTTCTTATCTCTCCTTGCTATTCTTTGGAATTCTGCATTCAAATGGATATATCTTTCCTTTTCTCCTTTGCCTCTCACTTCTCTTTGCACAGCTATTTATAAGGCCTCCTCAAACAACCATTTTGCATTTTTGCATTTTTTTTTCAGGGGGGAAGAAATGCAAAACACAAGAGAAGACTCTACACATGGACATCACCAGATGGTCAACACCGAAATCAGATTGATTATATTCTTGCAGCCAGAGATGGAGAAGCTCTATAAAGTCAAGAAAAACAAAACCAGGCACTGACTGTGGCTCATATCATGATCTTAAGTTTATTTTACAGTTATTTCAACACCTATCCTATTTGTGTATCTTTCTTCATATACTGATCTTTTGATTCAGGATTACACTTTCTCTTTATTCTCACCCTATTAAATTTTAATATTAAATTGGGTGATATATCATGATATGATATTTTGATTATGTAACTCTTCTCTGAAAATTGAGTTTTATGGTTAATGGGCTCTGAAATATCCAGGAGATTTCCTTGACTTAGTAGATATTCGATTTCATACTTTGTATGGTGAATCTATATAAATTCTGTGCATAGGAAACTTTATATTTTAGTTTTCTATCAATCCCACTCATGGGTATATGTCTGGAGAAACCATAATTCAAAAAGATATATAATATTTATAGTAGCACTATTTATAATAGCCAAGACAAGGAAGCAACCTAAATGTCTACCAACAGAGTAATGTATAAAGAAGATGTGATACATATATACCGTGGAATATTACTTAGCCATAAAAAGAATTAAATAATGCCACTTGCAGCAACATGGATGGACCTAGAAATTATCATCATAAATGAAGCAATTCAGAGCAAGACAAATATCATATGATATCACTTATATGTGAAATCTAAAACAATGATACAAATAAACTTATTTACAAAACAGCAACAGACTCATAGACTTCAAAAACAACTTATGGTTACCAAGGAGGAATGGTGGGGGGGGACAGAAAAATCTGAACATTTTGATTAACAAATACACATTTCTATATATAAAATAATGAACAAGGTCCTACTATATAGAACAGGAAACTCTATTCAATATTTTATAATAACCTAAATTGAAGTCTGAGTGAACTCCAGGAGTTGGTGATGGACAGGGAGGCCTGGCATGCTGCAATTCATGGGGTCGCAAAGAGTCAGACACGACTGAGCGACTGAACTGAACTGAACTGACTGAAATGGAAAATAATCTATAAAACAAGTTATGTATGCAAGAATAACTGAATCACTTTGTTGTACACCTGAAACACAACAGTGTATATCAACTATAATTAAAAATAAAATTTCAAAAAATAGTATTTAGTGCTAAGGATAATGCCTCAGTCATAATGCAGTGCAGCCCTCCTGGAACAATAAAGGAAAGCTCAAGGTATTTGGCACATTTCTCTATGTTATCAAGTCAGCTCCAAACTGCATTGAGAAGCGGCTGAGACCTCTGCTCAGGTATTTTAGCTTTCCAACTGAAGTTTTCTTCCTCTCATCTTTGAAATCTTAACTTCAGTTCTGAGGTCACTAGAAAATCTGTGGGAATTTATGTGCATATTTTTGGCTTATAAATGTATGGCTCTCTCATATCCCAACATTCCTCTCACTTTCCAGTCTCTCTTAATGTCACTTATTCCTCAGGCCAGTAAGAGTGTAACTTTCAATTGTGTTCTGCTCAGTGAGCCTAAGAAATGACCTTAGGAGAAAGCTGTATAAATGAAGATCTCACCCAAA
The DNA here is from genome assembly GCA_006410675.1 of Oreotragus oreotragus. NCBI lineage: Eukaryota > Metazoa > Chordata > Mammalia > Artiodactyla > Bovidae > Oreotragus > Oreotragus oreotragus. Next base: position 41,544 of record SJYX01005344.1, read on the forward strand.
TTAAGCCCTTCCATTCAGGAGTTAAATTCCTTCACATATCTGTAAGCCTCTGTTCACACTTCACTACCTTTAACTATGATATTTTATATTTGCCCACCAGTTGGTAATGTTTCCCGCAGGAGGGTTAATTTGATAAAGGCGACTCTACCATTATTTGAACAAGCTTTGTAATTTCTAGCTGTGTGATTATGGGAAAGCTTTTTTTTTTTTTTTTAGAAGACTCTACACATGGACATCACCAGATGGTCAACACCGAAATCAGATTGATTATATTCTTGCAGCCAGAGATGGAGAAGCTCTATAAAGTCAAGAAAAACAAAACCAGGCACTGACTGTGGCTCATATCATGATCTTAAGTTTATTTTACAGTTATTTCAACACCTATCCTATTTGTGTATATTTCTTCATATACTGATCTTTTGATTCAGGATTACACTTTCTCTTTATTCTCACCCTATTAAATTTTAATATTAAATTGGGTGATATATCATGATATGATATTTTGATTATGTAACTCTTCTCTGAAAATTGAGTTTTATGGTTAATGGGCTCTGAAATATCCAGGAGATTTCCTTGACTTAGTAGATATTCGATTTCATACTTTGTATGGTGAATCTATATAAATTCTGTGCATAGGAAACTTTATATTTTAGTTTTCTATCAATCCCACTCATGGGTATATGTCTGGAGAAACCATAATTCAAAAAGATATATAATATTTATAGTAGCACTATTTATAATAGCCAAGACAAGGAAGCAACCTAAATGTCTACCAACAGAGTAATGTATAAAGAAGATGTGATACATATATACAGTGGAATATTACTTAGCCATAAAAAGAATTAAATAATGCCACTTGCAGCAACATGGATGGACCTAGAAATTATCATCATAAATGAAGCAATTCAGAGCAAGACAAATATCATATGATATCACTTATATGTGAAATCTAAAACAATGATACAAATGAACTTATTTACAAAACAGCAACAGACTCATAGACTTCAAAAACAACTTATGGTTACCAAGGAGGAATGGTGGGGGGGGACAGAAAAATCTGAACATTTTGATTAACAAATACACATTTCTATATATAAAATAATGAACAAGGTCCTACTATATAGAACAGGAAACTCTATTCAATATTTTATAATAACCTAAATTGAAGTCTGAGTGAACTCCAGGAGTTGGTGATGGACAGGGAGGCCTGGCATGCTGCAATTCATGGGGTCGCAAAGAGTCAGACACGACTGAGCGACTGAACTGAACTGAACTGACTGAAATGGAAAATAATCTATAAAACAAGTTATGTATGCAAGAATAACTGAATCACTTTGTTGTACACCTGAAACACAACAGTGTATATCAACTATAATTAAAAATAAAATTTCAAAAAATAGTATTTAGTGCTAAGGATAATGCCTCAGTCATAATGCAGTGCAGCCCTCCTGGAACAATAAAGGAAAGCTCAAGGTATTTGGCACATTTCTCTATGTTATCAAGTCAGCTCCAAACTGCATTGAGAAGCGGCTGAGACCTCTGCTCAGGTATTTTAGCTTTCCAACTGAAGTTTTCTTCCTCTCATCTTTGAAATCTTAACTTCAGTTCTGAGGTCACTAGAAAATCTGTGGGAATTTATGTGCATATTTTTGGCTTATAAATGTATGGCTCTCTCATATCCCAACATTCCTCTCACTTTCCAGTCTCTCTTAATGTCACTTATTCCTCAGGCCAGTAAGAGTGTAACTTTCAATTGTGTTCTGCTCAGTGAGCCTAAGAAATGACCTTAGGAGAAAGCTGTATAAATGAAGATCTCACCCAAATTAAGCCCTTCCATTCAGGAGTTAAATTCCTTCACATATCTGTAAGCCTCTGTTCACACTTCACTACCTTTAACTATGATATTTTATATTTGCCCACCAGTTGGTAATGTTTCCCGCAGGAGGGTTAATTTGATAAAGGCGACTCTACCATTATTTGAACAAGCTTTGTAATTTCTAGCTGTGTGATTATGGGAAAGCTTTTTTTTTTTTTTTTATTTTAATGTGCTTTTCTCTCATTTTTAAATTAGGAGTGCTAAGGATATATACTCCCTAAGGTTGTTGTGACTTTAAATTTTGAACATTAATGCAAAGCGCTGAAAAGAAGTTTTGTACTTCATAAGCACACAAATGTTTTACTATTATGTTTAGTGGAAACAACTTTCACAAAAATCTCAGGACTAATACGCTTAGGTTAGCAATAAAATAAACCTATTTTTATTGATTTGGGGGCTACTGTCTCGATTGCAAGCTTTCTAAAATCTATCTTCATATGATAACGGGAAATATTTCATTCCTGTCACCAAAATGTTCTACTTAAAGAGATGAATAAAATAACTGCTACACAATAGGTTTATCATTTTTTTATTTGGAGGTGCTCTTTCTACAGCAGTTGCAGGGATGATTTTTTTAATTAATTTACCTGGAGATCATCAGCTTCTTCCATTTTGGAACTTGTCAGTTTGGCACTGATACTTATATATTAGCTTATACTGCACACTTGGACTACTAAATACTGATAATGATACTTAAAGTAAATGTTTATGTGATACTTATAATGGGAACAGTTTTGCCCTAAGATCTTTTCATGTATCAATCCATTGAATCTCCTGAACCATTTTATCAGGTGGACATTTATTATTATTTCCACAAACAACAACAATTATGATTTATCCACATATTGAATTATAAAGTCAGGAAATATAGCTTCAGAGAATGTGCTCTTATTTTGCTATCCTACCTCTCTATTAAAAGAAATTAAAAACCCATCAAAAGTAAATTTAATAAGCTGATTTAAACTTTAAAACAAAACAAAAAATGTTACAACTATTATCCTGACAAGATTATAAGCCCTCATTGACTTTCTTGATGTATATAAATCATTCATCTTTTAAAAAGTTTCCTCCAGGAAAGATTCTCTATCACTAAGCTTTCTTTAAGACTATTTCTTCTGACATTTCCTCCATAGCTAGTTTCTATAATTCTAAAACTTATCTCAACCCTTGGAATTCTAATTTTGCTGATAAGAAATCTGCTAATAAGATCCTTTCAGATATTCAGAATAAGAGATCTCATAATTTTAAGTATTGCATCACTGTTATATAAGGCTGAAGTTATATTGTTATGGAACCAAATGTGGGTCAATTTGTCTGACACACAGCAAAGGCATTCTACTGACACCAGGTTGTAGCAAAGGCAAGTACAGTTTTATCATAAGCCCAAGCAAGAAGAAGTGCATGCTAAGAAATGCCTGATGGCTTTCAGGGAAGAATTTTTAAAGACAGTGTGAGAGAGAGTGTGTGATCAGCTTGTGTAGAATCCTCTGATTGGTTATTGTTGTGTGCTTGGTCACGAAGTAATGTCCAACTCTTTGCAACCCCATGGACTGCGATATGACAGGCTTCCCTATTCTTCACCATCTCCCGGAGTTTGCTCAAATTTATGTCCATTGAGTTACTGATGCTATCTAACCATCTCATCTTCTGCAGCCCCCTTTCCTTCTTGCCTTCAATCTTTCCCAGCATCAGAGTCTTTTCCATTGTATGGTTTCTTCACATCTGGTGGCCAAAGTATTGGAGCTTCAGCATCAGTCCTTCTAGTGAATATTCTGGATCAATATTCTTTAGGATTGACTGGTATGAACTCCTTGTTGTCCAAAAGACTCTCATTTGATTGGTTGATGGTAAAGTNGATATGACAGGCTTCCCTATTCTTCACCATCTCCCGGAGTTTGCTCAAATTTATGTCCATTGAGTTACTGATGCTATCTAACCATCTCATCTTCTGCAGCCCCCTTTCCTTCTTGCCTTCAATCTTTCCCAGCATCAGAGTCTTTTCCATTGTATGGTTTCTTCACATCTGGTAGCCAAAGTATTGGAGCTTCAGCATCAGTCCTTCTAGTGAATATTCTGGATCAATATTCTTTAGGATTGACTGGTATGAACTCCTTGTTGTCCAAAAGACTCTCATTTGATTGGTTGATGGTAAAGTAACAAAGTGATGTTTTGGGACTCTCAGTCATCAAACTTCTGCTGATCTGGAGCCTACCTGCTGGTGGTCAGCATGCAATTAACTTATTCTACCTCACGAGGGCTTTAGTACCTGCAAAACTCAAGGATATGGCTCAGGAAATTATCTATAGCCCTCAAGAAGAAATAAACTGTGGCTCAGATCAAGAACTCCTTATTACAAAATTCAGACTTAAATTGAAGAAAGTAGGGAAAACCGCTAGATCATTCAGGTATGACCTAAATCAAATCCCTTATGATTATAAAGTGGAAGTGAGAAAAAGATTTAAGGGCCTAGATCTGACAGATAGAGTGCTTGATGAACTGTGGAATAAGGTTCCTGACATTGTAAAGGAGGCAAGGATCAAGATCATCCCCATGGAAAAGAAATGTAAAAAAGCAAAATGGCTCTCTGGGGAGGCCTTACAAATAGCAGTGAAAAGAAGAGAGGCTAAAAACAAAGGAGAAAATGAAAGATATAGCCATCTGAATGCAGAGTTCCAAAGAATAGCAAGAAGAGATAAGAAAGCCTTCTTCAGCGATCAATGCAAAGAAATAGAGGAAAAGAACAGAATGGGAAAGACTACAGATCCCTTCAAGAAAATTAGAGACACCAAGGGAACATTTCATACAAAGATGGGCTTGATAAAGGACAGAAATGGTATGGACCTAACAGAAGCAGAAGATATTNTTAATGTATCTATGAATCAGAAACAGACCTCACAGACACAGAGAACAGACTTGTGATTGTTAAGGGAGAGGGTGTTGGGGAAGGGATGAACTGGGAGGTTGGGGTTAGCAGATATAAGCTATTATATATGAATAAACAGCAAGGTCCTAGACTTAGCATAGAGAAATACATTCAGTACCCTATGATAAACCATAATGGAAAAGAGTATTTTAAAAAATAAGATACATATACACATATATATGAATCACTTTGCTGTCCTGCAGAAGTTAACATTGTTAATCAACTATAATTTAAAACATTTTTTTTTAAAGAAGGTTGTGTGTATGCACTTTGGAAATAAATGTGGAAATAATTTTGACAATCCTGGGGAGTTCATTAAAAAAAAATTATAAAGTAGAACAATAAAGTAGAGCTTAGGAAAACAGACAGGCTGACATTTTGCCTTTTAAGTTTTATTACACAGAAAACTCAATTAAAACTCTCTTTCACATCTTTTACACGATGATTTTCATTTACTTTAAATTGATGAAAACTACACCTAATCCCAGCTGGTTTTTGAATGCTGAAACTTTCCCCTACAGAGCACCACATTTATATACTCCTTTTTCATCCTACCGAAGTTGCACAGAGAATCAATAGCAGTTGTAAGCTGCTGTGACCCAGATATTTTATATCTGCCTGTCCTGTAGATCTCTAATAAACCTTTGAAACTGTAGAAGCAGAAAGATTATATGGATGATGATTAGCAATCTCAAAATATGAAATTGCTACAAAATGTCTTATTTGCAGCTTTTTTTGTCACTGAATTTGCAACTTAGCACTATGAAAATGTTTCCATTTGATCATCAGCTGAGCTAAAGCACAGATAATTTGTTCAGATTCCAAAGACAATAATTAAGGTTATTATAGTGATAACCCCAAGCAGCGTATCTATAGACTTACTAGGCAATTATAATAACCAGCTCATCATTTTTTTAAATTAAAATGGTAGTCATTTTGTTTTCTAAAAATAAAATTGGATTTCATTTCATTTTCAGTTCAATAATATATTTACATTTATTTCAGTTTTCATTTGACATTAAGTTACTTTTTGTCTTACATGACCCATATTATCAAACTAAATGTAAAATAATATTATGCCTATAGTAACCATTAAAACATAGTAATGTACTTTTAAGGAAGCATTTGGCTTTTCTAAGATAATCATGACTACTGCAATTTTATGTTCTTAATAAACAGAAAAAGTCCAGATATTACTCTTTTGCAAATTTTAAACAAGTAAATGGATCTATAAAATGTAATTTAATCAAGGCAATGCTCTAAGTGGATAATTTTGTGTTTATAATTATACCTTTTATTTCTCATTATTATCATTATAAATTGCAAATTAGATTTTTATGTATTTAAGGGAAGCCTAAAGGAGAAGGGGATGACAGAAGATGAGATGGCTGGATGGCATCACTGACTCGACAGACATGAGTCTGAGTGAACTCCGGGAGTTGGTGATGGACAGGGAGGCCTGGCATGCTGCGATTCATGGGGTCGCAAAGAGTTGGACACGACTGAGTGACTGAACTGAACTGAACTGAACCGAAAGACTAATAGATACTTAAGTAACGTCATAGGTGAGGAAAAGATTGCTGGATCATGATTAATAAACCCAAGATTTGCTTAGAATATATGAAATAGAGAAGATTAGGGGTATTCTTTGAACTACAGAGTATAGTTTGATTTGAATAGATTGAGACTTTGTCCATTAAATGCTTTGCTTCCTTGACAAAATTCCTTGATGATTAGAACAGTTTCATATTGTTTTTCTCTTTTTTTTTTTTACATATTATTCAAACCAAGTGTGTGACTGTAATCACTCTTCATTTTCTCTTTAACAATTGATGTGGTAAAGGTTTGAAATCACCATTAAATTTATTCTTCTTAATACTTCATTTCAAAATAACAANCTTTCTTTACCTGTCTCTTATACACATCAAGATGTGTATAAGAGACAGGATTGAGACTTTGTCCATTAAATGCTTTGCTTCCTTGACAAAATTTCTTGATGATTAGAACAGTTTCATATTGTTTTTCTCTTTTTTTTTTTTACATATTATTCAAACCAAGTGTGTGACTGTAATCACTCTTCATTTTCTCTTTAACAATTGATGTGGTAAAGGTTTGAAATCACCATTAAATTTATTCTTCTTAATACTTCATTTCAAAATAACAATATTCTTTTAACTTTCATTTTTACATTCAAAATATTGGATAGAAAGTGGCAGACTTCATGAAAGAGAAATGGCAATTTAGGGCAAACTATTTTTTTATATTTAATATCCTATTATTCTTAGAGTCATTTAAATGGGCAATTGTTGAAATTTAGTTTTGTTCTATTGTGTGACTTGAAATTAAGTTACATTAATTTCTATTTGTTTCTTTAATTACAAAATAAAAAACGAGATAAATGATGTTATAAGGCAATAGTTTATATTTACCTTTTGGAATATGTTTTTGATACTTTGTGTGCATGCTAAGTCACTTCAGTTGTGTCCAATTCTTCCCAACCCTATGGACCATAGCGCACCAGGCTCCATTGTCCATGGGATTCTCCAGGCAAGAATATTGGAGTGGGTTGTCATGCTCTTCTCCAGGGGATCTTCCAAACCCAGGGATGGAACCCATATCTCTTAAGTCTCCTGCATTGGCAGGCAGGTTCTTTACCACTAGACAACTAGGAAGCTCTGTGTTACTTTACTCTGTAATTACTAATGCAAACAAAAGTATCACTTTATATGGCTTCTATCAGTAGAATCTGAATGAAAAGGATGTTGTTTCTCTCTTCCTTCCATATGGGCAGAAGTGTCAGTTCTTGGGATGGAAGAACTAAAGAGAAGGATCCCCAATGTATACTTATATATATGCTTATGTTTATGTATATGTGTTTGTGCACATGTACGTCTACACACATGTACACATACATATAAATACACATACAATATACAGTATACATATGGTAACAGGTACTGATGTACTGAGTACAATTAAAGTGGTGCACACATGTGCTGAGATGAGAACGAACAGAGCCCTGTGAATACCTGCTTAACTAGAGTTTTGGGAACATGTCTGAGTGAGGAATTATCTTGGCATTTATGAGAAAAAAAAAGATGTGGCTGGAACAAAGTAAGCAAGGATGGGGAGAGGAAGAGAAGGTTGATTGGCTTGGGAGGACTAGATAATATATAGCTATGTTACCATATTGAAAGGGGGATGAGTTTGCTACCTTTGAAACAAACAAACAAACAAAATAAACATAAAGAAAAACAAAACCTTTTCTTTTTTTTTTTCTTTTTCTAAACTTTAACTAGGGAAGCAGTGAAACAAAAATTGTCTTACAAAAAGTTCACTATGGTTCTGGGAACAAGGTTAGCCAAAGTGGAAGTAGATTGATTATCATGAACCCACTGATAGAAGTCCAGGGTGAGGCCATGGTGTCTCTGGTGGATGGTTACACTTAAGTTTGAGAAATGTAGGTAGTAATTAAGGTTCAGTGAATGCAGGGGATAAAAACCTCCAGGACGTGAAATACTAGTAATTACATTTTCAATAGCAAGTGTTTAGTTCCACCTTAGATTTTTATAATTTTTTTTTTCCCTAAATCAGATTTTCTCAGTCAGAGAGGGACTGAAAGAGGATCATGATAC
>SJYX01005345.1:7285-19251 GCA_006410675.1 Oreotragus oreotragus
CCCAAGAATACTGGAGTAGGTAGCCTATCCCTTCTTCCATGGATCTTCCTGAGCCAGGAATTGAACCAGGGTCTCCTGTATTGCAGGTGGATTCTTTACAAACGGAGCTATCAGTTCAGTTCAGTTCAGTCGCTCAGTCGTGTCCGACTCTTTGCGACCCCATGAATCGCAGCAAGCCAGGCCTCCCTGTTCATCACCATCTCTCAAAGTTCACTCAGACTCACGTCCATCGAGTCCGTGATGCCATCTAGCCATCTCATCCTCTGTCATCCCCTTCTCCTCTCGCCTTCAATTTTTCCCAGCATCAGGGTCTTTTCTAATGAGTCAGTTCTTCACATCAGGTGGCCAAAGTATTGGAGCTTCAGCGTCAGCATCAGTCCTTCCAATGAATATTCAGGACTCATTTCCTTTAGGATGGACTGGTTGGATCTCTTTGCAGTCCAAGGGACTCTCAGAAACCTTCTCCAACACCACAGTTCAAAAGCATCAATTCTCCAGCACTCAGCTTGCTTTATATTCCAACTCTCACATCCATACAGACTAGTAGAAAAACCATAGCTTTGACTAGATGGACCTTTGTTGACAAAGTAATGTCTCTGCTTTTTAATACGCCGTCTAGGTTTGTCATAGCTTCCCTCTGGGATTTGTAATTTCCCAGTCCTCTTGGGCTTCCCACGTGGCTCTACTGGTAAAGAATTTGCCTGCCAATGCAGGAGACATAAGAGAACAGGGTTCAATCCCTGGGCTGGGCAGATCCTCAGGAGGAGGGCACAGCAACCCACTCCAATATTCATACCTGGAGAATCCCATGGACAGAGACGCCTGGTGAGCTATGGTCCATGGACAGAAGAGCCTGGTGGGTTACACAGTTTGTAGGGTCACAAAGGATCAGACATGACTGAAGCAACTGAGCATGAACTTGGGTTTCGCCCTCTGGGAACAGCCAATGCAGAAGACACGGGTTCATCCTTGGGTCAGGAAGATCCCCTGGAGTAGGGGAATGGCAACCCACTCTAGTATTCTTTGCCTAGAAAATTCCATGGACAGAGGAGCCTGGTGGGCTATAGTCCGTGGGGTTGCAGAGTTGGACACAACTAAGCACCCACCTATGCACTGGGAAAGGTAAGCACTTTTTCGGGTTCCCGAGCAGGTTCCTCCTGTCTACTCTGTAAATGTTGGGTGCTCCTCAGGGTTCCACCTTTGCTCTCCCCACAGCATTCTTACTATTTCTATGACTTCAGTCATCATCTGAAGATTCCCAAGTTCATAGCCTGTCATCTCACTCCGAAGTATAGATCTTTACATCTAATAATACATGAGACAGACTCCTCATGTGACTGTTTCAACTTACATGCACCAGGTCTAAAACCTGTTTATTCCTCCCTCTCCACATCAATCTGTCTAAGGCAGAAACCTGGGCCTGTTCTCAAATTCCTTTTTTCCCTCATTCAGTCACCACATACTACTTTCCAAATAACTGATTTGTCCATGTACATTCCTACTGTTCTATCCGAATTTAAGCTATCTTCAATTCTCACCTCTAATACCGAAAAGAGTCTCCAAGCCCTTAGTCACAACTGTCATCTTCAGTCCACTCTCCTCACTGCAGGAAGTAGGAATGACTTTCTAAACTGTAGATCTGGAAAGTTTCTGAACCTTAAACCCATTGCTTGAGGCAGATTTTTCCAGCCAGTCTTGCCACTCCCTACTTTGGATAGGCCCCACCTTCCACATATAAGTGCTTTGTTACCCTGCAGCAAAATGCTCTCTTTTCCCTCTGGGTCTTCAAATGTTTTCTTTTCAGCCCTACAAGCAAACACTTTCCAGGCTATCCACTTGGTTAACAAATACTAAGCTCAGTCATTCTTAAGGTTTTAGCTCAGATGTTACTACATCTAGAAGCCATCCCTGACTTAATATCCTCCCAGTGTTAAAGTGTTCCATAACAAACATTATTCTAATCACCCATTAACTACTCTGTATTCCCATTATATATGTACTTAGTTGGATTCCCTGGCAGCTTGGTGGTAAAGAACCCACCTGCCAATTCAGGAGACACAGGTTCAACCCCTGGGTCAGGAAGATCCCCTGGAGAAGGAAATTGCAACCTACTCCAGTACTCTTCAGTTGCTTCACTGTGGCTCAGACAGTTAAGCGTCTGTCTACAATGCGGGAGACCCAGATTCAATCCCTGGGTTGGAAAGATCCCCTGGAGAAGGAAATGGCAATCCACTCCAGTACTATTGCCTGGAAAATCCCATGGACAGAGGAGCCTGGCAGGCTACATTCCATGGGATCACGAAGAGTTGGATACGACTGAGCAACTTCACCTTCTTTCCAGTACGCTTGCTTGGGAAATCCCATAGACAGAGCAAACTGGCAGGCTATAGTCCACCAGGCTGCAAAGAGTCAGACATGACTCACTGACTCCCTGGGCAGGATCCTTGTTTGTCTTATTCTTAAAATATCACCCATGCCCAGCAGGGGTTCCCTGCTCACCTGGTAAAGAATCCACCTGCAATGCAGGAGACCCAGGTTTGATCCCTGGGATGGGAAGATCCCCTGGAGAAGGGAAAGGCTACCCACTCCAGTATTCTAGCCTGGAGAATCCCATGGACTATACAGTCCATGGGGTTGCAGAGTCAGACACAACTGAATGACTTTCACTTTCAGTGTTTATAAAACCAAGATAAATGATGATGACGATAATGGGCTTTTAAAATTTCATTCATGATTTTAAAGTGTTTGCTTGTTCACTTTTATGCCTAGCAGTGTCTTGCATTAGTTAAATCTTAGGGAATGGATTTAAGATTATAATTTCTGAGGCTACAGATGACAGAAACAGCTAAATCTTTGTTCAATAACTGGAACACTGTGAATGTTTGATAAGAACAAAACAAAGTTTGAATTAGTATCTAAAATCCAATGGTTCAAAACTTGAAAAGGAGAAAAATGTGTAAGAACAAGAACTAGTTTAAGGATTACATAACTTGAAACTACAGGGATTTGACATAAAATTCGTATTTTACGACAAGATAAAAATTTAAACGTAGAAAAAAACTTTTCTCTGCCCTTTGGCTCCCCCTTTCCCCTCCATTATTTATTATATATCTGCATTATGCATCATGACCAAATCTTCCCCATCAGGAAAACTACCTGCCTAAGGGTTTCCTTGATGGCTCAGCTGGTAAAGAATCCACCTACAATGCAGGAGACCTGGGTTCGATCCCTGGGTTAGGAAGATCCCCTGGAGAAGGGAATGGCTACCCACTCCAATATTCTGGCCTGGAGAATTCCATGGACTGTATAGTCCATAGGGTCGCAAAGAGTAGGACACGACTGAGCAACTTTCACTTTTCAATCCTAAAGCTCAATACTTTCCTAGTATCAAGACAACTCCTAAAAAGATAAACTTCTTTCTTGATCCTGTAAGGCATCACATGACATCACTTTGTTCCTGTAGAACTGAGTTGTGCAAACTGTCGATATTACATCATTTGATGTACTGCTCCCATCTCAAAAAACTTATACTACTGTGCTTTGACTTCTAATGGGCAGAACAGTTCTCCTCAATTTGCTTGAATACAATCTTCCATTTCTTTCTCAGATAGACTGATTAATTTTTATCGACATGCATGGTTTAGCTGGCAGGATGTCAGAGATGCCCACTAAATGACACTTGGGAGTCCACACAGAACCCATGCTCAGTGCCAAGCATGGGCCCACAGAGCCCCACCAGCTTACCAGGACTCCTCAGGTGTTCTGGTGAGCGCTCCTAGCATCCAAACCTCATAGTTTGAAGGACAATCCTGAAAATTTTACTCATGCTATTTTACTTAAGATTTGGAGTCTCAAGGGCCACCTGTGCACTTCTTAGGCAGGACCTAGGGATTCTGGACAAGGGGCCCAGGGAAACACAGATGGCTAGGTATTTGTTAAATTTGGCTTAAATTGGAAAAAAAAAAAAAAGGTTGCTTTATGGTCTGAACAAAGCTTTTGTTAGTGAAACAAGAGAATGAATTACTCAGCTCTGAGAATAAGGGAGCTCCACTACAATCATTAAGTAAATTATTAAGTAAATACTACTCATGGGGGGAACTGAGGGGGAAGCACAAGCGAGGTTGATCACCTATGGTCCAGGCACCAGTGGTAGCTGCAGACTGCCACAGGAAGAACCACGCCCTGCGAGGTGGGCTTCTTGGGGCCAGACTCAGAGCAAGCACACATCTGATCTGCCACACTGTCCTCAGAATGTCATTCAGATCTCATATCCCACATCTGAATTAGGCTACAAAATAGTGAGAAATTGTGTCCTACAGCCAAACCCTTTGGATGGACAGTCACCAATGGGAATACCGCTTGCAAGTTCTTAAATGCAACGAGAGGACTTTGGCCCTGAAATGGTCGCAATAGGTTCTTTCCGCACTTCCAAACTGATTTTTTTGCAGCAGCAGTTTTTCTTTTCTAAAATTATATTAGCAGGAAAAAATATTCATCAGGCTAGCTTCTTAGACCCTTTGAGTGAGAAAGTCTACTAAATTGTTAAAATTTTACAGAGTTCTCATCTTAAATATCGTATCTATTTTAATTGGTATACATAAGCCCTCAAAGATTTCAAAATTTCAAGTCTCATTGAAAGATCTGTTGTAAAAGGCTAAAGAAAAGATTAATGATATAAAAGGTACCTAAAATTTTAACTACTGTTCCCCTCTATTAATAATCTTCCATCTGAATTGCCCTTCTACTCACAAAACACTATCAAATGGTTACTTTTAGGAACGGGAACACATGAGGCTTGTAGGCAAGCCTCTTCAGATCAAAGGCCAAACAAGGGCCATAGTTAGAACTTCTTAAACCCAGAGAGAATCCTCAAAATTGTTTACAAATGGATTACCGAAGTTGGGAGGCCAATGGTTTGACTAAACTGACCATAGGTGATACTTGAAGCCTGACAGAATTCGAGAGGGCTAGCTGGGAAGAGGCTCTTCCCCCACCCCGCCCCCCATAAGCTAAATGAGGGAAAGAAAGATTCCAACATAAGCAAATGGGTATATCAGTCCTTTGGTGTCACTGAGATGGCCACGCAATTCTTTGAGAAAGGGGGGGAAAGAAAAAGCCAAACTGAAAAACTTATTATACAAATCTAGCCTTCACAGCACTAGAAGTGTGGCTCCAGAAATAATCCAAAGCCCACCGATCCTTTTACCACTCCTCAAATTCCCCTAATTATCTTAAGAGGTTTGTAAGTAGAGGGAAAAAAAATAATTCTGGCCTTGAGACGGGGTAGATAACTTGTTACTTGACTTCTCAAATAGAAATGTGAAGTGTCTCTCATCAGTCAGTGTAGTTCAGTTCAGTCGCTCAGTCGTGTCTGACTCTTTGGGACTCCATGAATTGCAGCACGCCAGGCCTTCCTGTCCATCACCAACTCCCAGAGTTCATCCAGACTCACATCCATCGAGTTGGTGATGTCTCTCATAAATACTAGTAAAAAGGGTTTAGCAATCTAAACAGGTGATCTTGATTTGTTCCATTTGGCAGAAACCAAATTAGAATTCAACCTCTTTTATAACTGATGGATTTTGACGCTTACTCCTTGGAAGAAAAGTTATGACCGACCTAGACAGTATATTCAGAAGCAAAGACATTACTTTGCCAACAAAGGTCCGTCTAGTCAAGGCTATGGTTTTTCCAGTAGTCATGTATGGATGTGAGAGTTGGACTGTGAAGAAGGCTGAGTGCCGAAGAATTGATGCTTTTGAACTGCGGTGTTGGAGAAGACTCTTGAGATTCCCTTGGACTGCAAGGAGATCCAACCAGTCCATTCTGAAGGAGATCAACCCTGGGATTTCTTTGGAAGGAATAATGCTGAAGCTGAAACTCCAGTACTTTGGCCACCTCATGCGAAGAGCTGACTCACTGGAAAAGACTCTGATGCTGGGAAGGATNCCGAAGAATTGATGCTTTTGAACTGCGGTGTTGGAGAAGACTCTTGAGATTCCCTTGGACTGCAAGGAGATCCAACCAGTCCATTCTGAAGGAGATCAACCCTGGGATTTCTTTGGAAGGAATAATGCTGAAGCTGAAACTCCAGTACTTTGGCCACCTCATGCGAAGAGCTGACTCACTGGAAAAGACTCTGATGCTGGGAAGGATTGGGGGCAGGAGGGGAAGGGGACGACCAAGGATGAGATGGCTGGATGGCATCACGGACTCAATGGACATGAGTCTGAGTGAACTCCGGGAGTTGGTGATGGACAGGGAGGCCTTGCGTGCTGCGATTCATGGGGTCGCAGAGTCGTACATGGCTGAGCGACTGAACTGAACTGAACACCTGATTTCTGGCTGAAATTCAGTAATAGGTGTGTTTCCTTGTTATCTACACATGAGTGCTGTAGATGTGTGGTACTGTCAGAATTATTTGGTAAAATAGCTCTATTTAATTGGTTTAAAGGCAATTAAGCTCTTATGTAAGTACTCAGAAATATATAAGAACCTGGTCAGAATGAATTTCAGGTTTATATGGTCCACAATGTATTTAGTACTGACTTAATATCTGTTATTAAGTTAGCTTAATAACAGATATTAAGTTAAGCTCGTTTGCTTAAGTAATACAGACATGTCTTTAGAGCATAATACTTTTATTATACTTAAATTTACTAGAAATCAAATAAAATCTTACTATTCCTGTTAGAAAATTGTTCAGCAAGGAAAAATAACAACATGATGAAACTTTTAACCCTTTAGGAACAATTTATGTTTTGGGAATGTTTATAAAATACTCCTTCTGGATTTTGGTAACTTGAACTTTAGAGTTGTGCTTAATTAACATAAATAACGGGAATCCACTGAATACCCAAGTCATTTCCAAGTAAGATATTGGAACATTATTTGCAGAACACAGGTTTCCTTTTCCAGAGAAACTCCTAAAAGGTATTTAGAGGATTATTAATATGATGCCACATCAACACATTTTCTGTAAGAAAGTGAATGTTTTCTAGGAACAAACAGTATTTATAAACTTGCCAATCTAAAGAATAACGTAAAACAGTTTGTAAGTGCTTACTTTTTGCTAGAAACTAGGTTTTAAGGTTAAGAATTATAATATGTATAACTAAAGCTACTAAAATAGTAAGGGAAACATTTTAGTATGCAAGGAAGATGGGAAGCATGTTTTCACTAAAAGACTATGAGACGGACTTCGGGGGTGGTTCAGTGCCTAAGAATCCACACTCCCAATGCAGGGAACCGGATCCAAGATGCTGCAACTAAGAGTTCACAGGCCACAACTAAAGATTACGTGTGCTCCAACTAAGACCTGGTGCAGCCAAATGAATACATACATAAAAAAGTTTAAATACGTGAGTAAAAAGTATGAGGACAGTTTTGTCTTAGAGCTAGCTGGTTGTTTCTGAATGGAAATAACGGAAAAAATAGCATGGATACAGAAAGTTGTTAAAGGGTTGAGGAAAAGGAACACTGAGAAAGGAGTTTTGTACATGGTTGGGAACGGCTAAGATATGACTGAATTAAGAAAATGATTTTTAAAGGTAAAGTATATGAAACTTGAATTTAGTTTTCTCTCTGAGAAGACAGAGTTTCCTTAAAATACTGAGCTGCTTTTAGTAAGAGATAGTGTGAGTTTCTTTGCCTTTTGGTGATTTATGACAACCTTTGAGCTCTTTTACTGTCATGCTGGTTAAATGACACTGACCTATGATCCTATTTAACCAGGTTTTGAAAGTTTTTGGTATTTTTGACAAACTTTCCAAAGATCAACTTCTAAATGAAGTTCACTGGACCTTTAGTTAACTTTGAGGTTTTTCAAAGGGTCCCTGGTATATCTCAAATTATTTGTTTTCTCTCCATCTCAGAGAGAAGAGTAATTAACTATTAGGCCTATTTGGTATGTTAAATTACATGGGAGGTATTGTCAAATTTGAGTGGTGATACAACTTTTGCGGTCCTAATAAATGGGTAAATATTACTAGAAAATCTAGCTTCCCTGGCGGCTCAAACAGTAAAGAACATGCCTGCGATGCAGGAGACGCAGGTTTGATCCCTGGGTTGGGAAGATCCCCTGGAGGAGGACATTCCAGTATTCTTGCCTGGAAAGTTCCATGGACAGAGGAGCCTGGTGGGCTACAGTCAGTGGGTAGTCTGGTGGGCTATAGTCAATGGGGTTGCAAAGAGTTGTTTACGACTGAGCAGCTAACACTTTTTTCCTTTTATAGATTTTGGAAATTATATAGAACTCCTAAAATGTCCTGGTAACGTGATCAGTTATAATTCTAGAAATTATCTTAAATTGTTTTATGTCACAGCAGTAACAAAGTTTGTCAATTGGACTGGAATCAGGTGTTTAACTTTTCAAATCTTTTGTCATTTATGGACAGTTATTGTTTTACTCCAATGTTTGGGCAAAAAATACTTCATCGTCAAGAATATTCATAAAAAGAACTTTTTTACAAGTATAGGTTTCTGATAACTTTCAGATCATACCACTGAACTGGATAAGAAATTAAAGACTTCTGATGGAAAACTGGATGGTTTCATAAAACTGCTAACTGAAGATTAAGATCTAGGATTAGTCTCACAGGACTGAATGAACTTATGAGTATGGTTATAATTTTTGGGTTTTTTTTTTGTCTGAAATGCTATTCATTTTAATCTGTTTTCCAGATATAAAGAAACCCTTAATCTATACCTCTCTATATAGAACTAAAACATTTATCTTTTCTATCTGAGCTCTTCAGAATCTGTAAACTCTTAGTTTCCCAACAAGTTACCCAGGTATACAAGGAAGGCCACCTACTAACAGGTGCAGGAATCTCAAGGTATTCAGGGAATCTAGAGAAGAGAGAAATTCACCTAAACCCAGCACCCAAATCTACATTTATCACCGGCAGAATCCATAACATGCCTTTGGTGTGGCTTTCCTGGCCTCGAGAGTTTAAGTTCAACTGAGATTCATTATGAAAAGTTCATCAGAGCCAATTTAAAGAGTCTATGTGGTCAGACATTTTGTGAACAAATCAGTCTTAATGTGGCTCTATTTGGTAGAAATTATGGTAATTTTAGAGAAAGATAATGTTTAAATGGATATTAAATTCTAATTTTATTAAATGAGGTCTTCACTACTGCCTCAGATTCTTTTCCAAGATAGTTTCCTTGTTGTCATATTATTGTAAAGTTTAATTATTAAAAGGGCACTCGAAGTATGTTTCTGAAGCTTATCACAGTAATTTAACTTTGGATGAAGATCACATGTGCCATGACCTGCAACCAGGAGATTATTCCTACTGGAAAAGGTCTCAGATAAAGGACTCAGTCACATAAGAAGGGACTGTATTGGGCCTCCTCTCCTGAATAAACTGCAACTCCTGTTTCTGACAACTGACTTCAACTAAAAACAGTATTATCAGACCAGCACAAGAAGACATCTGAAGGAGACAGCTAATGCAAGATGCTGGACCAGGTCTGCATACTGGTAACTTTGGTAACTGCTTACACTCGTTTTTTGGTGGGGTAGGGGGAACTCATATCTTTGCTTATGAATCAAAGGTATTTCTTTTTTAGTTCAGTCACTCAGTCATGTCTAACTCTTTGTAACCCTATGGACTGCAGAACGCCAGGGACAGGCTTCCCTCTCCATCACCAATGCTGGGAGCTCGCTCAAACTCACATCCATCGAGTTGGTGATGCCATCCAACCATCTCATCCTCTGTCGTCCCCTTCTCCTCCTGCCTTCAATCTTTCCCGGCATCAGGGTCTTTTCTAATGAGTCGGTTTTTTGGTTTCAGTTTCTTTCTTGGGCTCAATATTTGCAGGTTTAGAATTAATCTAATCACTGGGTTTGGGGCCAATTACCTATGGCCCAGGTTGTCCTGCTGGATTTCTCCTCTCCAAGGCTCTAACTGGATGGCCCTTGGATATTTTATTTTAAAGAAACTCTAGCACCATGCAAGCTAACATCACTGCCAATATCCCTAAGTGAGATGTTCTTACCTGGCCAAGTAAAGATGCCTATTCTGAATCTGGGCATAAACAGCCCATTTCATTAGATGGTGAATACTGGGTAACTCCTACAAGGACCCAATGGATTTACAGAACAAATTCATGACCTTGGTTTTTCCCAGGTTGGTTAGGAAAACACATAATTCATTTGCCTTGGGCTTAAGATCCCTTATGGGTAGTTTCTGTTAATCTGTAATGTGGGTACACTGGTTTCTATGAGGTATCCAATGGTATGACCATTTGGCCACAATATGTGGTAACTCATTTTAGGACACATGAAGAGCTAAATTTCCACTTTGAACAATCTTCTTCCCAGTTCAGGGGAAACACTAGGAAAAGAGTTCAGTTTCGGAGGATCTTGGCTTAAATCTCTATTAATGATGTCGTTGGTACTCCTGACAATTTAAGTTACAGTTTGTGGAGTTACAAAGTGATAGTTTCTTGCCTTCCATACTGTGTGTCACCTGCTAAGAGTAAAACAACTTGAATTTGTAGATCACATCTATATCGTGCTCTATAAAATAATGGGCATGCATAATGCTCCTGTGAGGAAAGTTGGGTTAAGTAATATTGGACAACCTGGAGTCAGCTCTCAGTACCCACTTAACATTCTGCTAGTATAACTCCCCCCGCCAAAAGAGAACTGAGCTATGGGGACCCAGCACTGACAGACATGAGGGACTGATCAAGGGCAGGTGAGCAACAACCCTGGCATCAAGGGACCAAATATTTGACTGCCTGATGCTTTCTATCAAAAGGTTAAAGATCAAAAGAGGGAAATTGTGAAATAAAATTAATATTTTATGGCAAGACAAGAAACATTTAAATGTTTAAAAAAAAAAAACCTTTCTCTGCCCTTTGGCCTCCCCTTTCCCTGCTACTGTATACTGTATTATCTGCATCTTGCATCATGACCAAATTTTCCCCATCGACAAAAAAACCTGCCCAATCCTAAAACACAACGTTCTCCTAGCATCAGCTCCTNAAAAAAAAAAAACCTTTCTCTGCCCTTTGGCCTCCCCTTTCCCTGCTACTGTATACTGTATTATCTGCATCTTGCATCATGACCAAATTTTCCCCATCGACAAAAAAACCTGCCCAATCCTAAAACACAACGTTCTCCTAGCATCTGCTCCTCAAAAGATAACCTTCTTTCTTGATCTTGGAGTGAGTCATGTTACCTACCAGTTTATACTTGCAGAAGAGAGCTGTGTAAACTGTCAGCATTACATCATCTGATTTGATGTAGAGCCTTCTGTCTCAAAAACACTTCTAATGGATGAAACAGTATCTCAGAACTTTCTGAGATACTGTTCCTAGGACAAATTTTTGACAAAGTTTGTCAAAAATACCAAAAACTTTCAAAACCTGGTTAAACAGGATCATAGGTCAGTGTCATTTTTCATCAACAGAGAATTGATGAGAAAAAAACTGAAGTCCCCTTAACTATTAAAAGAGAAAGAGGGAGGTGCATTTCAACTAGGTGAGAAAAAGATGGTTTAGTCAACAATGCCAACTGGAATATAAAATTACAGATTCCTCCATTACATCATAATTTTAAAAAATCAGATGTGTTAATATATTTAGAAGAGATCATTTAAAAAAAGAACAGAAAATATAGATAATTATTTGAAGTACAGTGTGAAAGGATTTCGATCTAAAATGGAATCTGAGGATGTGAAATGGGAATCACATGCCTGTACCTAAAGAATGGAACTTAACTAAGAGAATGATTTCCCGTAAATGCCAGATCAACAGAAGACAGAGCCTTATCTCCAGACCAATGACCATCTGCCAAGTATCTCTCCCCAACTCCAAGCTAATGAACTTACTTGCTTGGACTCTGGCTGGACTTCCCTTGTCTGCACTCCTTGCCTATAAAATACAGCTTGCCCCACAGCTGCTACAAAACTCGTTATTTGACATGCATTTCCCAAATTATAATCTCT
>SJYX01005346.1:0-14173 GCA_006410675.1 Oreotragus oreotragus
ACCCCAACACAAAATAAAAAGTTTTTAAAAAGTTATACCCCAACACAAAATAAAAAGTTTTTAAAAAGTGTATGTATATCAAAATGGAGAACTTGATGATTGAATACATCTGGACTGGTAAGCTCTTGATAGGGTTCATAAAATGAGTTGGGGAATGGTATACAGCTGGAGTTTTTGGAGAACTTTTTACTTCCACAGTTCTTGAGACTCACCATATTTTTGTCTTTCTTGAGCTGTTTCATTGTTAAGCAGTCCAATCAGCTTCTCCCCTTTTGCTCTTTTCTCCATGCTGCACAAGACTCAGCACTTCTCTCACTGTGGACTTTTTTCCATTAACCTATTTTGCATTTGATTAACTTGCTTTGGGCAGCCTTTCATGAATCAATTTTTTGACTGGAGTATGCAGTTACACCCTCTCCTCTAGTGGAAAAATTCCAGTGACCTTAAAGGTATTCATTGCACTTGGGTTCAGAATTTTCTTGAGCACTGATAGTTTGGCTTTTCCTCATATTCATCATATGGTGAGTTATGAGTATACACCAAGTACTAGGCTATTTCACCTGTTCCTTTGTGAGCATCCAAGCTGATAAACTCTTAAGTCCCATTATGGCCTTTATTAGGATTTTCCAGATACTGTTTGTGGTTCTCAGTGGGACAATACCCGTAGGAAAAGCCATAATCTGTAAGATAAACCTTATCTGGATTTCTGTAACCCGGAAGTAGATTCGCTGCTTTTGTATCACCGTGAGCACATTCATTTTCATGTATATTTTCCAGTACATCCAGCATTTGGATACCTAGCTGCAAGACAGTTGCCTTTTTTAAAGTACCATTTTAGTCTGAGATCTTCTATGAGTCCACTTCCCCTGGAGGAGGGCATGGCTACCCACTCCAGTATTCTTGCCTGGAGAATCCCATGGACAGAGGAGCCTGGGGGACTATAGTCCATAAGGTTGTAAAGAGTCGGACACGACTGAGTGACTAAGCACAGAGCACAGTCTTTCCATTACCCTAAATCTGTAACGTCTTCCCTTGAATTCCATAATACCAGATCTGTAAAACAGAGGAATTCCTAAATAAGGATGTAGTTTGGGTTCTATCCACCTTTTGATAGTATTTTTTGGGGAGCTCTTTGAAAAAATTTAAATTCTGATAATAGCCGTTTTCTTGATATTCTGCTTTTATTATGTATATCTAGTCTTCATCTGGTTTACTTATGCATACATGCTCAGTCGCTTCAATTGTGTCTGACTCTCTGAGACGCTATGGACTATAGCCTGCCAGGCTCCTCTGTCCATGGGATTCTCCAGGCAAGAATACTGGAGTGGGTTGCCATACCCTCCTCCAGGGGCTTTTCCCAACCCAGGAATCAAACTGATGTCTCCTGTGTCTCCTGCATTGCAGGTGGATTCTTTACACACTGAGCCACCTGGGAAGCCCAGTTTTTTTGTGAGAAAAGCTAAATATATCAAACCAAATTCTCCAGAGCCAGTCATCTTGCTCAGTACCCATTGTTCTCCTATGTCATGTAGAACCTTGCCTTTTGGAAGTGGAACAGGCGTTTGTATCTCCCATTTCTTCTTGGTGGCGTCACTTCAACCATGGAAGCAGGCACCAGGGCAGCAGAGTGTGGTGTCTCACTCCGGTGGAGCTCCTCCCTGAGTCTGGGGCACAGGCAGACTGCAGGGACCAGAAGTGAGAGAAGGACCCGGGACTCAGGATGAGAGAAGGCCAAGCAGTCCCTTCCGTCCCCACTGCCAGGGGCCTGGCAGGCTTGAGGACCAGAATTTTATATTCTTCAGACCTGTGTGACTAGCTCAAAGTTTCTCAATCTGTTGAGATACCTGCTATGTAAAAACGTTTTTTTGTTTGGGGAATTCCCTGGTGGTCCAGTGATTAGGATTTGGTGCTTTCGATGCCACTGCCTGGGTTCAATCCCTGGTCAGGGAACTGAGATCCTGCAAGACCCACAGTGTGGGGGAAAAAAATTTTTTTTTTAATTTTGACTTTATGTCTCTAATCATTTCTGAATATAAAGATCCAGAAACTGTGATCCTAAACATCCAATAACTGTCATGACCCTTCAGAGTCAACAGTGGAATGCTGGATACCGTGGGGTCTGTCTCAGAGAGGGAGAAAGAGAACCAGCATGCGAAAGGGAGAGAAAGATGACTGTGTTTCTCTCTTATCCAAAATGATCATCCAAGGACTTCCCTGGTGATTAAGAATCCACCTGCCAGTGCGGGGGACATGAATCTGAGCCCTGTTCCAGGAAGGTCCCACATGCCGTGGAGCAGCCGAGTCCATGCACCACAACTATCCAAGACTGCGCTCCCCAAGAGAAGCCGCCACAGTGAGAAGGCCACGCCCTGCAAGGAGAGCGCAGCTACAAGTCACTGCAACTAGAGAAAGCCCACAGGTAGCAGCGAAGACTCAGGGCCGCCAGAAATAAATATGCATAAATAAACGGTCATCCAAGGTGGAAAGTCTTTCTTCAAATGAAGAAAGGACTGGAGTCTAGCTGATCGGGATAGCTGAGAGGAGGGGCTTGTGAGAAAGGAGTACCATTTATTGTGTGACATGCATCTACCAAGCAGTGGTTTCCAGATGAAGAGGCCAAGTCTCAGGCGAGTCAAGTAACTTGTCCAAGGTACACAAATAGCCATTTGTGATTGAAACCAATGACTGACTCCTCCTACAATCCTACGCACACTCCTGGACCAAGAATGTGTGAGAATTTATGATTTGAGCAACCTGGATTTTTCACCCCATGGCCAACCAAACCACCCACAAAATCTGCAGGAAGGTGGGATTCTATTTTGTGACATATTCAGTGCAGCTCCAAGCCAAATTGGGACAGTTTTGTACCTTGCATCTTATTAAAATTTGGGCTAACACAGTGGGATTGATTTGAGGAGCCCTGCCTTAGGATATTCAAACTGGGTCCTCTCTGGATGAGTCTCTGAGAGTTCCTAGAACCTGGAGAGAGTAAGGGAGGATCTAGAGCCTTCCTTCTACACCAGGAAATCCTGGTTTTGCTAAGAACTTGGTCAAAGCTTTGGTGGTATCAACACGAAAGACAATCCACAGTTGCTGTTACTGCTTGATAGTCTGAAGAACTGTGTCTGTACGCCAGAATATTTAATAGGAGCCTCCTTCCTTTATGACATCACCAGGCAGGTAGCTATGGGGACTAGTAGAGACACCTGGAGAACAACAGCCACTTTCGTGGGAGTGCAAGAACAGCAGCTTTTAAAACTGAGGATAAATATTCAGGCTTTGTTAGGATCCTGAATACAAGCCAGCCGGTAAAACATGGGCTCTACCCAAAGAGGCACAACGTATCATGTGGTCAAGACAAATAAAACTGGGTCCAGTGTAGCAGTTTCAACACAGAAAGGGGCCGAGGTTGCTAGCATGACCCCTCAGCGGGGACAGGGGTACCTTGTCTCCTCAAGCCAGCGGAGTGGCCCAGCCTCCACGATCCCGATAGGCCATCGAAGATCAGAAGCTGGGCACGCCACGGCTCTCCATTTATCATCAGACTACCTTCGCTCTAGCTCCCCTCAGTCAGGGCCCGGCCCCTCTGGAGCACCCAACCCTCGAACTGAGACCCGATCCAGAGCTGATACATCCCGCCGGGCCTCTCCTCCTCGAAAGCTGACTCAGGGCGAGTCGATGCTCTACACCGGTCAGATGCAGCGGAATGTCAGTCCGTCCAGAGAGGAAGCAACTAGAAGAGGGGTTGAGGTCAGGCCAGGGCGTGACATCAGTCATCGTTTCTCGTTAATTCCAGAGGCCAAATCCTCTCACCGGTTGAGTTTTGTCGACCAGAAGGATGACTTCACACTCTTAGAAGACGAGCCACCCTCCAAGGTCCAAAACCCACAAGGGGTCAGAGTTCCCCGGAGGCCTTTGATTTGCCCAAAGGATGAAGCAGTCCAAACTGAGCCCACTCTAAAGAGTGTGACTGCTGGGGATATCAGATCTCCAAGGAGACCCCCTAGCCCAGAACGTGGCGGCAACCCCACCTATCCAGACTCTCGGTCAACCCAGAGAAGAATTCCTGGGCCAGAATCTGAAATGGGCCGTCCGAACTCAATTTATGCAGAACCTAAGGCCTTGCGTAGAAGTGTGAACTTGGAATCATCCCTCACACTCTCTGTCCTTAAAGATTTGAACAGTGGACACAAGGCTTCTATGCGCCCTGAGCCTGAGCCTGGCCACAGGTCCTCTGTGTACAACGAAACCAAGTTCCCCCCAAAGGTTTTAATACCATCAGAAGTGGAGCCCAGCATGAAGCCCTCAACACGCAGAGAGAGTGAGGGTGGCCGCAGGGTCACCATCTCCCCCGGGGCACAGTCAGCTTCCCGCAGAACGTCTCGAGGAGCATCTGAGAGCCCCCGCAAATCCTCCGTCTTTGTCACTCCGGAGCCCGAATATAAGCAAGATACCGCAAAACCCTCAGACAGTATCTACGAGTTCCCACGACCCACACTTAGGCCTCCAGAGCCCTCTTCTAGAAAGCACTCTGTCCACACAGAGCTGGAACTGACCCCTCGGCCCTTGCCCCCTCGGTGCTTACCAACATACGGGCCAGACTCCACATGGTGGGCCTTACTCAGCCCTGAAGGTGAAATGCCCAACAGTCGGCCGACAACACCTGATTTCGAGCCCAAATCCCCTCCTCCCCCAGACCCTTCACTGCCTTTTTTTGAAATGGAAACCAGCCCTTTCTGTGAGGCTCTGATGTTCCAGAGAGAGAAGGCAAGTCCATCACCACTATCATCACCAAAGGAGTCTCCGAGCCCATCACCATTGAGGGAAGTGCCACAGGCCCCCAGGCACACCTCCAGACATCCCACTCAAAGGTTTAGTGTTTTCTTCATGGGTATGTTCAGAAGCAGACTGCCCAGGTGCAGCCCCGATTTAGTGAGGTGGGACGCCAGGGTGGGAGAAAGTCCCCCCTTCTCATTCTGGGCCTCAGAGCTGCTCTCCCGCCAGTGCCAAAGCTAGACCCATCCTTTTGCCCATTGCTCCCTTCCTTCCCCACCAGCTTCTCAGCTCCAAGCTAATGACGCCGATGACGATGCTTGGGCCGGCGTCAGGCATTGACTCTTCCAGGCAACGCTGCTTAACCTTTCAATGGAAGGTAGTAGAGAGTGGTCTGCAGGGTGGGAAGCTACTTCCCAGGGGCGGAGACGAAGAACTGAGCTGGGTGAGGGCTGGTAGAGAGAATAAAGGTCCTCGGGTAAATATTCTGGCAACCAAGTGGAGAAGGTGGGGCGTAAATGAGCTGGGACTTAGGCTTCCGAGAGGGGGCACGAGGGAGGGTGGGGAGAATGGGGGACAGCAGAGCGGGAACACAGCATTTGGTCTTAGGTCGGAGGAGCTTCTTGGGGAAAGCGCCAAGGGCTGAGGGCAGCTTTGGGTGGAGAAGAGTAGAGCTAGGAAGGGGGCCGTGAAGTAGTGAGGGGCGGGGAGCGCATCCCACAGAGAGAGGAAAAAAAAGCAACGATCTCTGTTACTTTCAGATGTCTCTGAGGAAATGTACAATCGTGTCTTCTGGTGGCTAAAAGGTCTGTGCTTTTCCCTCCCATGGGTCTGCTTTCGGGGGCTCGGGGGCAGGAGGACAGGTGGGAGGGCGGCCTCTGAGTCCCAGAGCTAGGTCTGTCAGCACGGTGCCTGCCTGCTGGCGCTCTGACCCCAGGGGCAGAGATGCTCCTCACCTTGCCTAAAATCCTACCATTAGAGTCATTCCTTTGGGACTTGGAATCTCTTTTCATTTTCAAGAGTCTCCTTTTGATAGGAAGTAGTCACATTGGGAATGGAGAATGATGTAAGCCCATAGCCTTTCAGACAAGCTGGTCTTAACCTATCATGTGATTAGAAAGCAAATGTCAAAAGCCCCATTAACACAAACTGCCTGATCACAGTCTTACTCAGGACTAACTCCAAACTAATGCAGCTTGAGGGGTCTCCTCGTGTGTCTGCTTCCTCAGAATCCTCCTCAAGATCCCCACCCCAGGACCGGGGAAGTACTTACTGGCTGTGGGCGAAGCAGGATCTCCAGGGATGTCTAGGCGAAAGCTTTTAAGAACATCAGTGGGTCTTCAGCCAACTGGAGGACCCCCAGGAGCTGAGCCCACCCCCTATTCACTTTGTGCTCTTGACCTCTCTGGTGGGAGGAAAGGCCGGGGTCAGTCTTAATACAGAGTGTCTTAGTGGCAAGGAATTCCTGCTTCAAGTGTTGTGGACAACAGACTCCAGCCTGTGAGTGTGAGGGAGGCCAGGGCTCTGGATGAAGACATTTCTAGAGAGGAGAGAGCCCTGGGATGCAGTCCCACTCCCCACCAGCAGCTCTGCCCCTCAGAGGGAGCAAAGCTTCACAAAGGAGAGGTTTTTAGAATAAGGACTTGAGCTATATTACTGGGTGTGAGCCCTGGTCTCTCTGTTTTCTGACTGTGACCTTGGGTAAGTCATTTTACCTTTCCAGTCATTAGTTCCCCCATCTATTATTGGCTTCCTTTGAAGGTTCTTGCAAGGACTTGCTAAGCTATTACATGTAAAGCATAGTGCTCATGGTGCCTGGAAACACATGCTAGCTGTTTTTATTTGGGCCACTTTGGACTAGGAAGGAATTTGGGCCAGGTTATGCTCAAGTCCACTGGACGTCTTTAGTAAAATTCTCTTTTTCCCCTCCTGTTGGCACTCTCTGAATTCCATTTGCTGCCCCCTGGGAATGCCTGGCTTCTACTCTCTCCATTATGACAGATGAGGAGGTAAGAGCGCCCCTGGAAAGTTACTTCCAGCCTTCCTGTGCTCCCCCTGACCCAAGTGCCCCCTCTCACCCTTTCATGGAAGCAGATATGAAAGGAGACAGACAGAGGTGCTCCCTGTGGTTGGGCAGGTTGTTCTCGGCACGTGGGTACCTGGCAGCGAGGCAGGGGCTGAAATCCAGCCTGTGTTCCACTTGCCAGGCTGGGCACCTATGGGGTGGCATCTCCAGACAGACGTCCGCATGAAGGCACCAGAGCCTGCTGCAACCCTGGCGAGAAAGAGTAGAGATCTTTTGGCAAATGACAAATCCTGCCAGGCTCTTTGTGGGAAGACTGTCTGGGGAGCCATAGGTTGGATCCATTCCCACTTGGCTGTCCCGTCTCTGGCCTAGGGCTCTCCACAAAGGGGCTGCTTTTCTGGGTTACACACTATTTGAGTCCTTAACTTGGAAAGGGACAAGGTGAACTCTACTCTCGGCAGCCCCGTGTCCTGAATTTGGCAAAGAATGTCCTGATTTCACAGCGTGTTGTTCCTCTGAGTACTTTCATTCTTCTTGACCCATGTTTGATAAGATAGTCCAAGCTCTCTTGCCTTTATTCTTTCTCTTGCCTTAATCTCTCCCTTATCCAAAGCCCAGCATGGCCTGTAATGGGTCCCGTTCGTGGACTAGCCCAGGATGGACAGTTGACTGCAGATGGGAAACAAACGAGATGTGTGTCTATATAAAATTGCGGGGCGGAACAGCCTGAACTCCGATAACGGCACGGCTGCAGGGGAGGTGCCAGGAATGGGGCTGCCACCCCCTCTGCCATGCTGCTTATCTGGCCCTCTACCCTGAGCTCAGCTCTGGGTGGGAGCAGCTTCTTTGAGATTATCTCCATGCAAGACAGTACTCCTTCTCTCTCTCCTGCCTTTCTCCCTCCCTTCCTTCCATCAGCAATTTTTATCAGAAGCTTAGCACTCTGCTAGGCACTATTGGGGAAACCATCGAAGCCACACAACACACATGTTCTTTGGCTTACTGTCTGGATGGGGAGATGAGACATGGACAGGAAATATTTCAACAACAATACAGAATCATCTGTGCTCAAATGTCCAAAGAAATGCAACAGCCTGAGGAAGTGCTCTTGGGGGCGGGGTCTTAGGTGAGAGGGAGTTAGCAGGGAATTTGGCGGGGAGGTGGTCAGGTTACCCACTCTTTCCCATAGCCAGGGCTCAGAGAGCTTAACAGCCAGCCTCTTGATCCCTCCTTGATGCAAATCTATAGCTCTGGGAAGGGGTTATATTTCCCCTTATTCTGGATAGGATGCTTCTGACAGAGCAAGTCCCTCCCTGTCGGTCTCCACCCTCACCCCCTCCTCTGTGCATCTTGTTTTAGTTTAGGAAGTCAAAAGCCTTGGCAGCACTATGGCTCCTTCCCAAAATAGATCTTATCCTGTCTCCGTAATTGCAGCTCTACAGCCCTGCTCAGCAGCAGAGCTGTCCCCAGAAGCCGGCAAGAGAGGGCTTTCTGGCCGGCAACAGGGCCTGCCGGTCTTCTCTGGACTCTGGAAGTGGGTAACACGGAGGTGGGCCTGATACTTTCCTTGCAGGACACGCACGAGCGAGGCCAGCCTCAGACTGTCCCCCAGCGGCGTGGTCCCAGGATGGAGATTCTGGGGAGCTGGTGTCCTCTGGCCCCTCTCCTCCAGAAGCCGGGTGGACTGTGGGGTCTGTTCCAGATTCCACTCCCGGCAGGAGTCCCTGGTGGCCCCGCCACGGCGCCGGCTCGTGGACAGCAGCCTGTTGTTGGGCTTCATGAACCCTCCAGGGTCCCTAGCTGGGGACAGGGCGTGATTCCGCCTGTCTCTCTCTCTCCGTGTCAGTCTCCTCCCCGGCAGTCCCTCAAAGCTTTTATCTAAGGAGCAGGACAGACAGATGCTTCTCATCCTTGGATCGGGACTTTAGGGATGGAGACTTCTTCCTGGAGGAGGTTATGCTGGACTAAAGGAAACATTCCTGAGGGGTGTTTTTGTTTTTTTGTATTAGCACTAGCAGCAGCTCAACAGGAAGGTCCTGAGGGTGCCTCTGGGGTCAACGGGGGCTGTCTTCTCACACAGCCCTGGGGGAATTCCCTGGAATTGAGCAGTTCTTGTTGGGAGAGGCTGCCCTGGCCCCAAGAGCCTGTGTTCTTGAGGCAGCTAACTGACTTGCCCTTGGATGTCCCTTCTCGGGCTGCCAGGGGATAAGGGGGTTTACTCTCTGCCACATCCATCACTCAGGCAAGGAATCCACTCTGGAAAACAGGCCAGGAACCGGAGGAGGCTGTTTCAGGGTTCCCTGCAGTAGACTTCAGTATCTTTAGGGAGCCGTGTCATTTGGCCTTGGGGACGGGATGGCCAGCCTTCCATCGGCTCCGGAGCCGCAAGGAAGCTTTGCTCAGGTAGAGCAGCACAGGAGGCTCTGTGTTTCCGGGGATGTTAGCGGAATCCTCGGATATGGGCCCTCTGGAAGGAACCCCAGAGCCATATTTTGCTCTTGCTGGGTACAGAGGCTCAGAGTTGAGAGGAAAGGGGGTTGTGGAGAGGATGGAGCAGAGCTGCTGAAAATGGGGCAGGACACCTTTGGAGGCTTTTTATGGCAGCCTGACCCTCACCACCCCGCTGCTTTTCCTGTCAGATGTTACCCTGTTCATTGCAGCTACCACGGGCAGCCAAATCGAGAGCAGGGCGGGAGGCTGGTGACCTCCGGCCCAGACTCGCTATTCTGGGGACAGGCTAGGTTGACCACTCCCAGGGTTTGCCCTGGCCGTTCCTGACTTTCACACTGAAAGTGCTGGGAGGTCCCTGAGTGCTGAGCAAACCTGGACAGTGGGTCGCCCTAGGACAGGTGGGGTGGCATTTCAGTGAGCACCTCTGGCAGCACAAGGCAGGGGGGTGGTGCTCTACCTCCTGTGGGAGATGCAGGCAGACCACTTCCTCTGCCTACAAAGTGAGGGCAGGAAGATGCTCTGCCTTCTTCTCCAGCTTGAAGGCAAAGTCTTTTCGTTTTTATAGTTCCACCCAGAATGAGCACACATAGGGAAGAATCTGCTGCATCCGTTTTGGACTTGCTAGTGCCTTTCCAGAAGCTACTTGGTTCCCTGCCTGGAACCCGTCTCCAACATCACACATTTCTGTTGGAGTGTTTTGGTGGTGTTTGAAATGGTGGGTTTTTCAAGGAAGATGAGAGGCAGTGGACCCCAGCCGACTAGTGAGCTTCTCTTCAGATGCCCACTTGGATGCGGAAGCAAGTCAGTAATGCAGAAGCCATCTGACAGCTGTTCAGCCAGAGGAAGGCTGCCCTGAGCGGCAGAAATGACCATGCCCCTTCCCCGCCTCTGCTCAGCTGCCTTTGGCCCAGCTGCTGTCGGTGGGGGAGAAGCAAGAGACAGCTGCCCTTTGGGGGCTGAGGGCAGCCTGGAGGAGGGGGGCAGGATGGAGGCAGTTCTTGAGGGGCACACCGACTCCTACCCTGGGTGGGGGCGCTGGGCCAACCAAAGCCCTTTCTTCGGCACACCTACCGCTGGCAAAATCATCTCTCCCAGGATCTCAGCAGTGGCTGTTTTGGGGAACTCAGTTCAGTAAGTCTGAAACCAAGACCTGTTCTCTAGAGATAGAGTGTTGGCTAACTGGAGAAGCTGACTCCACAGTTGGTGGCAGTGTGGTCATTCCAGTGTCACTTGAAGGCGTTTCTCCCATCCCTCTACACCCATTACACAAACACATGCCTAATTCTTTGGAGGGAAGGCATTTGAAATAGTCACAGTTGACAGTTGCTGGTGTGGTGTTGATAATTTTGGTGTTAGCTGAGATAGGAGCCACCATTCCTTTCAGTGATTCTCCCAACACTACGTGTGTTGTCTTAGTTAACTAACGTCTTAACCTATGAAGTAGACGTTCTCTCCCTGTTTCAGAGATGAGGACACCAAGGCTCAGAGCTTGCTCAGTCTCTGGGGAGCATCTTGCCTCAAGGGTTATGTGGTATATAAACCCTTTTTCTGTAGTCACATATTCCTGGAAGATAACTGGTGATATTTCAGCAGCACCTTTAGATATCAAGAACCGTGAGAGCAAAGGTTGTAGTAGGGGTAAGATCTGTGTCTCTGCATTTGAACCGAGAGTCTGGGAGGTGGGTGTGAGCTGGGAAACTGATAGATTAAAGGGCAGGCTATGGGTCAGCAAAGACCAGAGCCTTGGGGCTTGTCTGTCCTCCAAAATCAGAGTGGAAACTAATCAGTGGATCCTCTCAGTCCATCCATATTGATCAGACATCTCTTGGGGGCAGAGGCCTGGTCACCTAGACAAACATCACATGACATATATGCTGAGTGGAAATGAGTAGAGGTTAAAATAGAAAACATTCTCCCGTCCTTGAGGGGCTTGTGGTTGACCTGGAGAGAAGAGCATACAGATGGGTCACTTGAAAGGAAGTGAATATCAAAGGACAAAGTCCAGGGCAATGAGTCAGCAAAGCTTCTAGCACCGAGGCACTTGGAGGGGAACAACCAGGAGGAGGCAGATTTTGGCTCGGTAATGAAGACCTTGGTAATTCACTACCCAAAGATTGAAGGCCAGTTGTTAAGCATCAGTGAGGGTTTGACCAGGGAAGATATTTAAGCAGAGGCTGGAAGGTCAAGGGAAGGGGGCCTTAGAGGGTGTCAGACACACAGTGGGTAGCAGCATTAGGAGGCGTGTAGGTTCCTTCCATCCCTGGGCCTCCTGTGCCCTGCCCTGCTGCACCGAAAATGTTGGAAGGGCTCTCTGGCTGGCTACTGTCCCTTGCTGCAGCCATTCAGCAGGTGCCAGGAAACACCATGTTCCCTGACCTTGCCGCCTACATCTCACGCCTCTCCCAGGATCATGGAACACTAGGGAACAATGAGAGGAGAAGTGGAGCTTAGGGTATTTTGGTTTCTTGCCTCTCTGTACAGACCTTGATGTACAGACTGGCTAAGGTTTCCTTGAAAGATACAATCCAGAGATAGATAGACCTTCGGCTCCGCCAGGGCTCGCTGACTTAAATTATCACTGACTCAGCACCTCTGAGGCACAGGTACTATTAGCTCTTGCACCGCTTAAAGGAAGCTGCTACCAAGAGACTAAAGTGGTCTTTGCTAGTCAGGCAGATCTGAAATCCTGATTTTGGGTGGTAATTACTCTTTAATCTTGGCTTTGAACCTGGGCCCTGCCTTGGCCCAAGTACAGCATCCCTGTTTGACATCTCTGGGCTGTACACCCTACACCCAGGGTTGGGCAGCAAAGATCCAGTGGAGGCGGGGCCAGGAGGTTTCCATACAGACCACGTTGGCCTGGCCTAAGTGGAAGGAGCCCAGGACAGCAGGCTGGGGCTGTTTTTGTGGATACAAGTTTCTCAGAAAGAGTTACCCCCTGTGCAAGACAAGTGTCTAATCTCCAGACACTTGATTTGAATACCTCACTCCAACAGTATCCAAGAAATGTTACTCTAATCAAGGACGTCAATGCTTCGTGGGATATTGGATTTTTTTTTTTTTTTTTTCCTGCCTGCATGGCTTGCGGGATCTCAGTTCCCCAACAGGGGTTGAACCCAGGCCCCAGCAGTGAAAGCGTGGAATCTGAACCACTAGGCCGCCGGGGAACTCCCGGGATGTTGAATTTCAAGAGGGAGAGAGAGCCAGAGCCCCAGGAGCTGAAGGTACTGAGGCAGGGTTGGCCAGGCTACCTGCTGGCTGGGGGTGGTGCCCAGCACTCAGTGGTCAGTGACTCGCATGAGGGCTGCTGTATCTCAGCCCTGCTTCCAAGTGTCCAACTCCACCTGTCCCGACATAGAACGTGAGAGTTGGTGTTGAGGGTAGAACAGTCCTTTCTTTCAGAAACACAGGGAAGGGGGGAGGGAATTGCAGACATTGAGATAATTTTGGCAGTTATCTCAGGGACTTACTCCCGGGCCAAGTTCTCACGGAGACTCCTGAATTTTAGCAGCGTGAGCGTGTGGGGTTGTGTAGGTAGAGTGACCC
This sequence comes from Oreotragus oreotragus, assembly GCA_006410675.1. Taxonomy (NCBI): domain Eukaryota; kingdom Metazoa; phylum Chordata; class Mammalia; order Artiodactyla; family Bovidae; genus Oreotragus; species Oreotragus oreotragus. The sequence continues at coordinate 12,797 of SJYX01005346.1, forward strand.
AAAGTCTGTCTTAGACTTTTATTTTTGCCCAGCCCATGCCTCATGCTGGGCCTGTGACCATCAAGACCCCAAGATTCTTGGCTTAGAGAGGAGTTTCATGGTCCCTAGACTCTCTTGGGGCTTCGCTTCCTTCCAAGCAAGCGGGCACCAACATGTCTCATGAAACAGGGCTCTTTGGGGTCTGGGCAGCCAGTGCCAGAGCAAAGCCTGGGGTTCCAACTGCAGCAGAGGATGAGCTGCTAGCTGAGTTGTGTCTGTGCTTGGACAGCAGCCAGAACCAGGGGGGAGGAGGCACATTATGATTGTGAAAAACAAGGCTCTGTGACGGGGCCTGTCCTCCTTGATGCAGGCTTTCTCTGTTGGCCCCGGAACCCCCAGCCCAGGCCTCAGGGGCTGAAATACCCGAGAGGTTTCCTATGAGGAGTGTGGACATGAGAACTAGTGGCTGCAGCTAGATCCCAGCAGAGGGGCTTTGTGCAGCCCGAATTTGACATCTGGGTCCAACGGCAGCAACTGCTGCTGTTTCTGCAGACTTCTAACAGACACTGGTTTCTCTCGAAAGGAACTCCTTTATGTGTTTGTTTTCCTAAGTAGAGCTTCATATCTCCTGATCTACCCTGGACCTTTTCCAGGAACCTCCTATATTTTCAGAGGTTGCCTCTCAATGGAGCGAATCTGCTGGTCTCTAGCTTAGTTTAATTCCCTCATTTTGAGGTATGGGAAGTGAGCCTAGAGAGGTGAAGTGAGGTTACCCAGGTAGAAAGTTTTCTCTTTGACTTGCTGGCTCCTGAATGCCCTGACTTCTTTAAGGAATGACACCCCTTCTTTCCNTGGAGCGAATCTGCTGGTCTCTAGCTTAGTTTAATTCCCTCATTTTGAGGTATGGGAAGTGAGCCTAGAGAGGTGAAGTGAGGTTACCCAGGTAGAAAGTTTTCTCTTTGACTTGCTGGCTCCTGAATGCCCTGACTTCTTTAAGGAATGACACCCCTTCTTTCCTCCCTTCCACCGCTGCCAGATATTTAATGGCAGCCCCATGTTTTCTGAATCTGATCTCACCTGGGGTACCCAGCTGAGTCTGACGGATCCCTCTCTCTGCTGCGTTTGACTGATCCCAACCAAGACCAGATCCAAACTGGATCAGATCCAAAGAGTGGATCTGATCCAAAGAGTGTAGGCAGGCCTCTGGCACTCCTCCCAATAGAGGGGGCCACGTGTGGCCTTGCTGCTGCTGCTGCTAAATCGCTTCAGTCTTGTCCGACCCTGTGCGACCCCATAGACGGCAGCCCACCAGGCTCCCCCGTTTCTCCCTGGATTCTCCAGACAAGAACACTGGAGTGGGTTGCCATTTCCTTCTCCAATGCGTGAAAGTGAAAAGTG
>SJYX01005347.1:0-13643 GCA_006410675.1 Oreotragus oreotragus
TGAAGAATGCTGAGTAAGTGAAATACTCAGACTTGGTAATTTCTCTAATAGAAAAAAGAGAAGGAACAAATAATCATAATTTTCTTAACAAACGAAGAGTTAGTATTGGGACAGCAATTTTCATTGTGTCTTAATATTTTCAATGAAAGTTGTTTAAATCTCTTCTTCCTATCAAAAAATGCCAATAGCACTTGGCCATAGTTGTGGTGAAGATGAAAAGAATGGCCTTTCATGATTCTAATTACCTCCTCAGAGACTCTTTCAAGGCCCCATATGAAATCTGGATGATAATTGAAGCATCTCTGGATCCAAAAACTATGGATTATCTGGACATTAAAAAATGTTATAGAGTCCTAAGTATACCAACATATCTGAACTCATCTCTGAAGCAGGCAAGGGACCTGCTTAGAAGTAGGACAAGGTAAAAATGGGTGGGAAATTGTATAAATCAAAAGAAATACTCAAAATAACCGTAATGATTGAAATCACACACACACACACACACACACGTTCAGTAANCAAGGGACCTGCTTAGAAGTAGGACAAGGTAAAAATGGGTGGGAAATTGTATAAATCAAAAGAAATACTCAAAATAACCGTAATGATTGAAATCACACACACACACACACACACACACACGTTCAGTAACAGAGCCATGGCAAAACGGTCATAGCTGGTGTTGGTGGGACCCCCATTTGTTGGTTGGTCTTAGATGAATGTTTATACAAATGAGGTATACCAAGGAGGTTATGGGCAGAATGCTTAGGGGATGTGTGGTGTTTATGAAAGGAAAGAAGGGAGGAGGAGAGAATCAAACTTAAAACAAGAATCATCTGATGTAAGTGTTGGAGTTCTGAGATTTTGTTTCTATTTATCTGGTGGTAAGAAAAGGGACATGAAGAAAAGTGATTTGGCACTCATAACTGATTTGGGATGGACACAAGGGAAGGGCAGAATAAATAATTTGTGGATATATTTTCATTACCCTTAATTATTTTAATTGTACTTTGGATAAGCTAAAAATTGGTTCTGGGAGTCTAATCAAGCTGTTTTCGAACAAAAAATGCAGAGTTGACCAGTCTGGGGAAAAATACTTCAGCTACTTATACTAACAGTACCCATTCACTGACGTTTTAAGATATAGGCAGTAATTGTTTAAAGAATTTTATATACTTGCTTCTTTTATTCTTCATAATATATCTATAGGGTTGGTACTATCAATGTGCCCATTTCCAGATGAAGACAGAGTCCTTGGAAGTCAAATATCTTACTTGGGATCACATAGCTAATAAGAGAATGCACCTGGAGATAAAGCTGCCTTACTCAGGCTCATTGGAGAAGGCAATGGCACCCCACCCCAGTACTCTTGCCTGGAAAATCCCAGGGACGGCGGAGCCTGGTGGGCTGCAGTCCATGGGGTCGCCAAGAGTTGGACATGACTGAGCGACTTCCCTTTCACTTTTCACTTTCATGCATTGGAGAAGGCAATGGCAACCCACTCCAGTGTTCTGGCCTGGAGAATCCCAGGGACGGCGGAGCCTGGTGGGCTGCTGTCTATGGGGTCGCACAGGGTCGGACACGACTGAAGCGACTCAGCAGCAGCAGCAGCAGCAGCAGCACTCAGGCTCATATCCTGTCTGGTGGGAGTGCTGAGTCAAGAGAGAGAAATGGCAAGTCTGGTAAAAGCAGAGGGTGATTCCAAATGGATCCACTGGCACCCATAGTACTCCTGGGGATGCTGGGTGCACAGTTCCTAGATTTTGTAGATGCCCAGACCCAGTGGGTCACTATTTAATTAAGATCCTCCATTGCCTCTTAAGGGAATGTGAGTCTGTACTTCCCATAATGAGACAGACTAAATCAGCAGAGAGGCCCTTTAAGGATTCCTCCCCCAACACACACTTGGTCACAGTCTACTTGCAAGAAGAGCCTTTCCAAAGGAAGAACTCAAAGCACACAGAGTGGCTATGAATTTCCCCTTGACTCATAGACAGGTGAAAGAAATTTGACTCCTAGTCACCAGGAAGCAGGAAGTCTCCTTCATGTCTTGATCTTCTGTTGCTCTGAGGAGGCCCACATATCATTGTTTTGCCATTTCAGGACATTAAACCCATTTGTTCCTTTATATATCTGCTAATCATAGATGATGAAATGAAGAAATACAGCCTAAATAAAGACGCCGGCAACAGCTTGCAGGAAGTATTAAAAACAATTCTGCAGAAGGGTAGGAGCCTGGCCTTCTCCATTGTTTTAAAGGTACTCTCTTTGATTGGCCACAAGGTCACTTCAGTACAAACAACAGCAGAGACTTGGAGAACTATTGAGCACTAAATTTTCACAATGAGTCAGCTAGAGGTTATTAAGTACAGAGAATGCCAAAGACAATATACTGAGAAGACAGAGGAAACTCGTGCAAGTTGCTTCCTCCATGTCCTGGCAGGCCATTGTCTTTATGTGCCACGTTCTGTCTCTGGTTTCTGTGGGCTATGCCTGAGCAGCTAAGAGGAGGCCCCTACAAAAGAGCTCTGAACCTGGAGGCTGGCTCAGCCAAGTCTGCCCAACAGGCTAGAACCAGAGATGCAGGAAGTCCCTCTCCAAAGATGTGTGATGACAGGCTCTGATACATTGTCAAATCACCCATTCATCAGAACTTTAGGGAGGCAGTATAGTGTTCTAGTTAAACTCCAGGGTTTGGGGGACAAATAAAACTGGAGTTAATTCCTGATTCTTCATGGGCTAATCATGTAACCATGGAATAACTCTTTTATATCTACAAGACACAGTTTTATTTTGCAAAGTGGAATTTGTATCAGCACTCTCTATATAGAAATGCTATGAAGATTAAATACTTGATACAATGGCAGGACTGTAGTGATCACTTCATTCATGGAGGTTATTATTATTGAGCACTTTTTATGTGTACATCCTTTTTCAGAGCATTGGGACAAATATAGAAGGAAAAAGCATGCGATTCACTCTCAGGATGCATGCATTTAAATAATAGAAGAAATTACATAATCTAAAGAGAATGTATAATATTTACCTTTAAAATGTTGACAGTATCCTCAGTGCCATGGTATGTACAGTCAGATGAGTTAAATGCTTACTTCTTATTCCAGGTTTATCCCTTACACTCTGATCCTTTTGCTGACACTCTCTTATTTGATCATTAGAGACAGAAAGGGAGTAATGAAAGATTTCAGTTCATTGCAAATAATGTGCACAAGGATAAACCCAGGTTTTTTTCCATACTGGATATAAAGGATGCTTTGTGGGGGCTCTTTTAAGAAGGTTGCAACCATTTTTCCCACAGAAATCAAAAGAGGTCAGTGTCTTATAATCCAGAGGAGCAATAGACAGGAAAGGGCCTCTTCCTGCCCATGAAAACAGTGACAGGCTTGCACGGTCTTCCACTGTAGTCAGAGCCCCAAGAGGTTAACAGCCATTACTCCCTAACTACTTCTCTTGGATTCTTTTTGGCTTAAGAAATTAGCTTTTCTCTCATTTTCACTTATCCTCTCCAGTCCTGCTTTTCTTTCTGCTCCCCTCTAGTGTCTGGCTTTGTTGCTGACCTCCGTGGAGCCTCTCAAGGGCACTTGGCAGAGTTGTTGTCTCAGGTTCGGGTTTTCTCTGCGGCCTCTGACCAGCAATAGAACAAAGGACAGAAGGCCATCTCTTCATGTAATAATATCTCTTCAGTGAAGCTTTGGGCCTGTTCTCTCTAATTCACCAGATTGCACTTAAGCAATTGTCCCGTTTCTCTTCTATAACCTCCCAACTTCTAGAATGAGTAGTTGGCTATGTTGCATCTGGTTTTCTCCCTTCCAATAAATCCTTCAGCACTCTTTCTTAAGATCTGGGGATAATATGGGCAAATGGAAAAATCAAACCAATGCCAATCTTTGTTTCTAGGTCCCCTGCGCTGGCTTGGTGGCCAGAATCCTGGATCCTGCAGGTTCCCTCCTAAACCACTTCCAAGATTGGACAAGCCTTTGGAGCTATGAAGGCTGGATTAGCTGGTGGAGGAACTGGCTCTCTTAAAGGACCTTCTTTCTTAGTAGCTCCTTCCCTAATGGGACCTGGGAGTAGTTCTGGAGGCCTGCAGAAAGGGACTATCAACATTCAAGGGTGTCCACTCATCATTTTATGGAATTCTTGTGGCTCCATTCTATTTCTACTTCTCACTGCTCCCGAAGTCCAGGGCAAATCTAGTCCCAGCCCACCACACACCTCCTCCTCTCCATGGTTACTGCCACCATCTTAATTCAAGTGCTCACTATTTCTCCATGGAAGAATTCCAATACTTGTGTTAGCTTTCTTGGGTGGCTATGAAAAGAGAAACACAAGCTGAATACAGAAATTTATCGTCTCATAGTTTTAGTCTCGAAGGCAGAAATCAGGGTGTTGGCAAGGCCCATAGCAGAGAATCTGTTCCATATCTTTCTCTTACTTTCTGGGGCTGGCTTTCCTTAGCTTGAAGCTGCATAATCTCCAATTGTCACCTCTGTTGTCACAAGGCATTTTCCCCCCATGTCTTTATCTTCTCGTTTTTCTATAAAGACAATAGTGATAACAAATTAGGATCCACGCTAATGACCTCATCTTGACTCCATCTTCAAAGACTCTATTCCCAAACAAGGACACAATCACAGATACTTAGGGTTAGGACTTCAGCATATATTTTTTATGTATATGTGTCTTAGTCACTCAGTCAGGACCGTAGCCCATAGGCTCCTCTGTTCATGGCATTCTCCAGGCAAGAATACTGGAGTGGGTTACCATTTCCTTCTCTAGAGGATTCTCCTGACCCAGGGATTGAGCCAAGGTCTTCTGCACTGCATGCAGATTCTTTACCACCTAAGCCATCAGGGAAGCCCATGAGTGGTATTGAAAGCAATCAGTATCCTAATAGGTCTCCCTGCCACCAGTGGTTCCTTTCTATACTCCATTTCTGGTGTACTGCCTAGCTAGTTTTCTAAAACACAAATCAGATCATGTTTGAATTTTAAAAATATCCATCAACTCTCCATATATTTCACATAAAATCTTGAGGATTGCATTTCAGTTCCTTTTCATATTAGATTCTTCCCATATCCCTTTGTGGCATTTCATATTCTCTATCATAGAATCTGTGGCCTATCACTGTGACTATTAAAACATAACCCTGGTATATATTCTTGCTCACTCAAGCCCCATCCCCCTTAAAGTAAATCAATCCCTCCTAGTATTTTCCCCCTGATTACCGTTTGTTTATGCTACTACTATAGAATTTGTCACATTGCACCATGATCTTATTCATATAGATTTCCCAGTGTCTAGTACTTACATGTAAATAAATGATGCTGAATAAAAAATGGCAAGCCACTTCAGTATTTTTGCCTTGAGAACCCCATGAACTGTATGAAAAGGCAAAATGATAGGATATCAAAAGAAAATCTTCTCAGGTCATTAGGTGCCCAATATGCTACTGGAGATCAGTGGAGAAATAACTCCAGAAAGAATGAAGGGATGGAGCCAAAGTAAAAACAATACCCAGTTGTGCATGTGACTGGTGATAGAAGTGAAATCTGATGCTGTAAAGAACAATATTGCATAGGAACCTGGAATGTCAGGTCCATGAATCAAGGCAAATTGGAAGTGGTCAAACAAGAGATGGCAAGGGTGAACGTCGACATTCTAGGAATCAGCGAACTAAAATGGACTGGAATGGGTGAATTTAACTCAGATGACCATTATATCTACTACTGCGGGCAGGAATCCCTCAGAAGAAATGGAGTAGCCATCATGGTCAACAAAAGAGTCCGAAATGCAGTACTTGGATGCAATCTCAAAAACGACAGAATGATCTCTGTTCGTTTCCAAGGCAAACCATTCAATATCACAGTTATCCAAGTCTATGCCCCAACCAGTAATGCTGAAGAAGCTGAAGTTGAACGGTTTTATGAAGACCTACAAGACCTTGTAGAACTAACACCCAAAAAAGATGTCCTTTTCATTATAGGGGACTGGAATGCTAAAGTAGGAAGTCAAGAAACACCTGGAGTAACAGGCAAATTTGGCCTTGGAATGCGGAATGAAGCAGGGCAAAGACTAATAGAGTTTTGCCAAGAAAATGCACTGGTCATAGCAAACACCCTCTTCCAGCAACACAAGAGAAGACTCTACACATGGACATCACCAGATGGTCAACACCGAAATCAGATTGATTATATTCTTTGCAGCCAAAGATGGAGAAGCTCTATACAGTCAACAAAAACAAGACCAGGAGCTGACTGTGGCTCAGATCATGAACTCCTTATTTCCAAATTCAGACTTAAATTGAAGAAAGTAGGGAAAACCGCTAGACCATTCAGGTATGACCTAAATCAAATCCCTTATGATTATACAGTGGAAGTGAGAAATAGATTTAAGGGCCTAGATCTGATAGACAGAGTTCCTGATGAACTATGGAATGAGGTTCGTGACATTGTACAGGAGACAGGGATCAAGACCATCCCCATGGAAAAGAAATGCAAAAAAGCAAAATGGCTGTCTGGAGAAGCCTTACAAATAGCACTGAAAAGAAGAGAGGCGAAAAGCAAAGGAGAAAAGAAAAGATATAAGCATCTGAATGCAGAGTTCCAAAGAATAGCAAGAAGAGATAAGAAAGCCTTCTTCAGCAATCAATGCAAAGAGATAGAGGAAAACAACAGAATGGGAAAGACTAGAGATCTCTTCAAGAGAATTGGAGATACCAAGGGAACATTTCATGCAAAGATGGGCTCGATAAAGGATAGAAATGGTATGGACCTAACAGAAGCAGAAGATATTAAGAAGAGGTGGCAAGAATACACAGAAGAACTGTACAGAAAAGATCTTCACGACCCAGATAATCATGAGGATGTGATCACTAATCTAGAGCCAGACATCTTGGAATGTGAAGTCAAGTGGGCCTTAGAAAGCATCACTAAGAACAAAGCTAGTGGAGGTGATGGAATTCCCGTTGAGCTGTTTCAAATCCTGGAAGATGATGCTGTGAAAGTGCTGCACTCAATATGCCAGCAAATTTGGAAAACTCAGCAGTGGCCACAGGACTGGAAAAGGTCAGTTTTCATTCCAATTCCAAAGAAAGGCAATGCCAAAGAATGCTCAAACTACCGCACAATTGCACTCATCTCACACGCTAGTAAAGTAATGCTCAAAATTCTCCAAGCCAGGCTTCAGCAATATGTGAACCGTGAACTCCCTGATGTTCAAGCTGGTTTTAGAACAGGCAGAGGAACCAGAGATCAAATTGCCAACATCCGCTGGATCATGGAAAAAGCAAGAGAGTTCCAGAAAAACATCTATTTCTGCTTTATTGACTATGCCAAAGCCTTTGACTGTGTGGATCACAATAAACTGTGGAAAATTCTGAAAGAGATGGGAATACCAGACCACCTAACCTGCCTCTTGAGAAATCTGTATGCAGGTCAGGAAGCAACAGTTAGAACTGGACATGGAACAACAGACTGGTTCCAAATAGGAAAAGGAGTATGTCAAGGCTGTATATTGTCTCCCTGCTTATTTAACTTCTATGCAGAGTACATCATGAGAAACGCTGGACTGGAAGAAACACAAGCTGGAATCAAGATCGCCGGGAGAAATATCAGTAACCTCGGGGAAGGCAATGGCACCCCACCCCAGTACTCTTGCCTGGAAAATCCAATGAACGGAGGAGCCTGGTGGGCTGCAGTCCATGGGGTTGCTAACAGTCGGACAGACTGAGCTACTTCACTTTCACTTTTCTCTTCCATGCATTGGAGAAGGAGATGGCAACCCAGTCCAGTATTCTTGCCTGGAGAATCTCAGGGATGGGGGAGCCTGGTGGGCTGCCATCTATGGGGTCACACAGAGTCGGACACGACTGAAGTGACTTAGCAGCAGCAGCGGCAGATATGCAGATGACACCACCCTTATGGCAGAAAGTGAAGAGGAGCTAAAAAGCCTCTTGAAGAAAGTGAAGGAGGAGAGCGAAAAAGTTGGCTTATAGCTCAACATTCAGAGAATGAAGATCATGGCAACTGGTCCGATCACTTCATGGGAGATAGATGGGGAAACAGTGGAAACAGTGTCAGACTTTATTTATTTGGGCTCCAAAATCACTGCAGATGGTGACTGCAGCCATGAAATTAGAAGACACTTACTCCTTGGAAGAAAAGTTATGATCAACCTAGATAGTATATTCAAAAGCAGAGACATTACTCTGGAATCAATCTGTTGTTCCATGTCCAGTTCCAACTGTTGCTTCCTGAACTGCATATAGGTTTCTCAAGAGGCAGGTCAGGTGGCCTGGTACGCCCATCTCTTTCAGAATTTTCCACAGTTTATTGTAATCCACGCAGTCAAAGGATTTGGCATAATCAATAAAGCAAAAATAGATGCTTTTCTGGAACTCTCTTGCTTTTTCAATGATCCAACAGATGTTAGCAGTTTGATCCCTGGCTCCTCTGCATTTTCTAAAACCAGCTTGAACATCTGGAAGTTCATGATTCACCTAGTGTTGAAGCCTGTCTTGGAGAATTTTGAGCGTTACTTTACTAGGGTGTGAGATCAGTTCAATTGTGTGGTAGTTTGAGCATTCTTTGGCATTGGCTTTCATTTGGACTGGAATGAAAACTGACCTTTTCCAGTCCTGTGGCCACTGCTGAGTTTCCCAAATTTGCTGGCATATTGAGTGCAGCACTTTCACAGCATCATCTTTCAGGATTTGAAATAGCTCAGTTGGTATTCCATCAGCTCTACTAGCTTTGTTCGTAGTGATGCTTCCTAAGGCACACTTGGCTTCTCATTCCAGCACGTCTGGCTCTAGGTCAGTTTTCACACCATCATGATTATCTGGGTTGTGGAGATCTTTTTTGTACAGTTCTTCTATGTATTCCTGCCACTCTTCTGAATATATTCTGCTTCTGTTGGGTCCATATCATTTCTGTCCTTTACTGAGCCCATCTTTGCATAAAATGTTCTCTTGGTTTCTCTAATTTTCTTGAGGAAATCTCTAGTCTTTCCCATTATATTTTTCCCTCTAGTTCTTTTCACTGATCACTGAGGAAAGCTTTCTTATCTCTCCTTGCTATTCTTTGGAACTCTGCGTTCAAATGGATATATCTTTCCTTTTCTCCTTTGCTTTTCACTTCTCTTCTTTTCATAGCTATTTGTAAGGCCACCTCAGACAGCCATTTTGCTTTTTTGCATTTCTTTTTCTTGGGGATGGTCTTGATCCCTGTCTCCTCTACAATGTCATGAATCTCCATCCATAGTTCTTCTGGCACTCTTTCTATCAGATCTAGCCCCTTAAATCTATTTCTCCCTTTCACTGTATAATCATAACAAATTTATTTTAGGTCATACAGGAATGTTCTAATGGATTTCTCTACTTTTTTAAAGTCCGAATTTGGCAATAAGAGTTCATGATCTGAGCCACAGTCAGCTCCTGGTGTTTTTGCTCACTGTCTACACATGGACATCACCAGATGGTCAACACCAAAAATGGCTATTATCTATTGGCTATTATCTTTATAATAACTATTTCTATTATTTTTATTAGTTACCACTTGTTGAATCAAAATTACATAATGTGTGGTTCTGAGGTTTAGTAAATAGCTTTTTTCTCCCATCAGAGAGTAAAACGAAAGATAGATAAGATGATCAGATAGACAAAATTAAACTTTAAGCTTTATTTCTGACATAATTGTTGGAGAACACGGTTTAGATGTCTAGTAACAAAAGCTCTCTCAGTACCCCAGTCCAGAACTGGACATTTCCACCCAGTCTCAGAGAAAGCTGAGAGTGTGAGTCTCTCTGCATATATCTAGATCCAAAGAAGAGATGTATATATGCCTAATTCCTTTTGAACTTTCTCACCAGATATGTCATCTCTCTTAACCTTTTCTCTTCTCCCCTGCCACTTTCTAAAGAGTGAGTGAGAGTGAACAGAGAGGTCCAGAGAGCTATTCGGCATGGAAGTCAGAGGAGAAGGGAAAGGTAAATATCCTCCCTAACATATAACAGATCTCCTCTTTCTGTGTGTTCTACTTATATTAACTCTGGCCTTTAAAACAGACTTAATGACATAAGTGTATTTGTCATCTTCATTTTAAAGATGAAGAATCTGAGACACTGAAAAATTAACTAATTTACCTTAAGGCAACCTAACACCAAGTCGAAGTAACATAAATTAAATCCAAAGTTATTTGTGATGGTACTTCACCTCTCATCTGTCCAAAAAACTAAAACTAAAAATACATCTATACCTATAGAGGAATTTTATATCTTTTAATTGTTGAATTTGGACCTTTACAATGCAACAAAAAGTATTACTTAATAATGATTTTCCATATGTCCTATATAGTTTATTATTCATAGGTTCATGGAAATGCATATAAAGATACACAGTGGACCATGGTTAACATCCAATACGATGCTTTTAACTTACATCTCGTAACATAAATTGGAAAATTTTTGGCACTTTGTGGTTAAAGGAAATTAAATGCTTTCTCCTAAATGAATTGATAAATCCCCTTTCATCATTTTTGCCTCATATCATTTATTGGCCCTCACGTATGTTTCATAATATTCTTTATTTCATGGCAGTTCCTATTGAAGTATTTCCTTGCAGAAAATTCTCTGACTGGGTCATTTGTTCAGTTTTCATTTAAGAGCAAATTACCTATTACTGTGTTTCTAGTCCTAGTTTTTTCCTTTTCAGGGTTCTAACTATTCTTTTACCTATTTGCTACTGCTACCTCAAGAATGGGCTTCCCAGGTTGTCCTAGTGGTAAAAAAATTCACCTGCTAATGCAGGAGATATAAGAGATGCAGATTTTACTCCTGGGTCAAGAAGATGCCCTGGAGAAGAAATGGCAACTCATTCCAGTATTCTTGCCCAGAAAATCCCATGCATAGAGGAGCCTGGCAGGCTTCAGTTCATAGAGCTGCAAAGAGTCAGACACAGCTGAAGCTACTTAGCATGTGCCCTAAGAATGGGGCTTCCCAGGTATCGCTAGTGGTAAAGAACCTGCCTGGCAATGCAAGAGACATGAGAGACTCAAGTCCAATCCCTGCGTCAGCAAGATCTCATGGAGAAGGTCATGGCAACCCACTCCAGTATTCTTGCCTGGAGAATCCCTTGGACAGAGGAGTCTGGTGGGATACAGTCCATAGGGTCATACAGAGTCTGACAAGACGAAGTGACTTAGATGCACACATGCACTCCAAGAATAACTTCAGGTCTCCTACTCTATGTTTTTGCTCAACCGTCTCTTCCACCCAGCCCCCTGCCAGTGTTTTCTTTCTTGATTAAACTGTAAGTGATGTAAAGACTACAGTTTTATATGTCTTGTTTGCTACTACAACTCTTATGCCTAAGCTAAGTACATGTCCTAAATTACTTACCATCAGATGAAGGTGAGATGATGATGATGGTGATGATGATGAAATTATTCTTTAGCTTTTTTGGTAAGATTACAGTTACCAGTCACTTCCAGTCTGAAAGAAATCTTGCTGTTGGAACTGTCATTTTGTATCACATGATCAAGTGTTCTTTCAGCTCTAGGAGCGAAGAATTTTTTTCTTTATTTTTCTACTTAATTCTCTGTAGGCTACAGATACATTTTACATCATTATGCTAAATTGCAGTTGCTGCTGCTGCTGCTAAGTCACTTCAGTCGTGTCCGACTCTGTGTGACCCCATAGACTGCAGCCCACCAGGCTCCCCCATCCCTGGGATTCTCCAGGCAAGAATACTGGAGTGGATTGCCATTTCCTTCTCCAATGCATGGAAGAGAAAAGTGAAAGTGAAGTCGCTCAGTCTGTCCGACTGTTAGCGATCCCCCACCAGGCTACTCCGTCCATTGGATTTTTCAGGCAAGAGTACTGGGGTGGGGTGCCATTGCCTTCCCCGAAATTGCAGTTAGGAAGGTAATATATCATTGCCTCTCTTCAACCACTTTAAAATTAACATGTTGAATTTATTCTCTAATCCAGTTGAGCCCTGTGAGACAGAATTAGATCATGGTGGTCTTGAAGTGTGATGTTGGGTTTTGGAATAATAGCTACAACTTTCTCTTTTTAACAGTGATATCTGATAGACTTTTTTAAAATGGGAAATTAACAATAGCTACCAACACTGCATTGCCTTGTATCCTATGTAAGATATTACGCATATACCAACAGAACCTCTTCTCATGCGATAATGATTGCAAAGTTTTATTCATGATTCCATTTGAGTGCTTGGTGTAGACTGGATTTTCAATGAATGATAAATCTATTTAATAGTAATTCTGAAAACAATTTTATAACAACATAAGAATGAAGGATGGTGATACTCCTGCTATTATAAATACATACATGTGCTGTGTGAGGCTCTGAATACAATCTATAAATCATATGGAAGGGATTGTTGGGAAATTTTTTCATATTTATGCGTGTAGTACAAAAGATTAGATTTTTAAGAGAAAAAGTTTCAGTCACATTGAAAATAAGATGCAGAGTCTAATTTCATCAGCATTTAACATGGGGCTCATTTTGGTTTTCCCAAAGAAAGAGGAAGCAGCAACTGAAAATTTGGTCTTACAGTAGCTTTCTCTTTCTCCTTTGATGTACATTAGTTCCCATGGAAACTATGTTGGGATGGCTTGAGAGCGACATCTAAAAATGCAGTGTAAGGTCATTTTTATCTAATGCTTTGAAATTTAAACCATGATTTGTGATATACAGTGAACTCCCCTTAACATATTCTGAAGGACTATGAAAAGACACTATTCTGAATGCAGAAACAAGACATGTGACTACATTATGCGGTTTTCAAAAAGTTTGACATTGTTCTGTGTGTAGAAAAACAGAAAGAGCCTCATTTCCCAGTATGCCTTTAGGTATCCTTAACATGAAGGGTAGGAAACACCCATTCTGCCTCCTTCCTTATTGCTGGTAGTCAGTGAGATCACTAGGTAAGGGACAAGTATTCAAGCTTTAAGTGATGCAAAAGTAATTGCATGTAACTGTGATAACACTGCAGGGATTTTCTTCCTTCCATACAGATTCTACCATGACCCCTGGCCTGCCCTTGTTAGGGCACTGATGTGATTTTCTTTATTAATTTGCCAGAGCTCACTTATAAATTCCAGGTGTAATTAAATGTAAGTATGGAGAGGACCTAGGGTGTGGAATAAAAATGGTGTGAGGTTTAGTGGAATCTGATCTTCTCAGGCTTCTAAAGTGCTCTTCAGAGAAGAAAAGTCTAGATACTGAGTTAAGAAGTCTGGATTCAAATCGTGACTCATTTCCTTTCTAGTAATATGCCTCAATCAAGTTGAAATTTCTCTGAGCCTTGGTATCATGATATGAAGAACACAGTAAAATTTTAAATGGATAAGTGTGTGAAAAGGACAGAGCATAGAAGAGAGAGCTTAGTGTTAGTTACATGCTATGTGGAAAATTCTGAAGGAGATGGGAATACCAGATCACTTGACCTGCCTCTTGAGAAACCTATATGCAGGTCAGGAAGCAACAGCTAGAACTGAACATGGGACAACAGACTGGTTCCAAATAGGAAAAGGAGTACGTCAAGGCTGTATCTTGTCACCCTGCTTGTTTAAATTCTATGCAGAGTACATCATGAGAAACGC
>SJYX01005348.1:6818-158594 GCA_006410675.1 Oreotragus oreotragus
ATGGCATTGCCTTTCTTTGGGATTGGAATGAAAACTGACCTTTTCCAGTCCTGTGGCCACTGCTGAGTTTTCCCAATTTGCTGGCATATTGAGTGCAGCACTTTCACAGCATCATCTTTTAGGATTTGAAAGAGCTCAACTGGAATTCCATCACCTCCACCAGCTTTGTTAGTAGCGATGTTTCCTAAAGCCCACTTGACTTCCCATTCCAGGATGTCTGGTTCTAGGTGAGTGATCACACCATCGTGATTATCTGGGTCATGAATACCTTTTTTGTATAGTTCATTTGTTTATTCTTGTCACCTCTTAATATCTTCTGCTTCTGTTAGGTCCATACCATTTCTGTCCTTTATTGTGCCCATCTTTGCATGAAATATTCCTATTGATTAAACAACAACAATATACATGAGAACAAGATGGACTTTAAATCAAAAGCTTTGCATGTAATCGTTTAGAAAAAGAGCTGACCCTCTAAATATAAAAAGAACGCTCACAGCAAGAAAGAGCATTTTTTTAATTTACTTTTTTCCAGTGTTATTAACACATAATTAACAGATACAATTGTGAGATATTTAAAGCGTACAACTTCGGCTGAATGTGAGGATGCTGTCATGCACGCACATGACTGTTCAAAGTAAGAAGAACACCTCCAAGACCTTTCTCCCTCAGTAATAACCCCCACAGTGGCCGAGGCAACTACAATCCTAATTTCCCGCACATGTTTTTCATTTTACTCTTTGCCTGCTTGAAGATCCTGGAATGCAAAATAAGCCCATGAAAAGACCATAAAAATCCTTTGATATTTTAAGATAAGAAAATACAATGCTTATACATCATAATATATATTGGAAAACATTTAAAGTATAGTTACATAAGATATTTTTATAAGAATAGAAGGTCCTAATTTTAAAAGTACGTTTCAGTACCGTCTTTTCTTTGCAACCATTAAAACAGTCAGTTATGTGTTTTTTAACCCTGATTTTAACTTGAAATATCTACTATGACAGTAATTGCATTATTCTCGATGCAATACTTGTCTCTGCTCAGCTGTAACTACAGCTGTCTAAGAATTCTGAGCCTGGAGTCTTCCCCTATTTCTTACCCAGATGTACAGAGCTCACGTTGTTTAATGTTATGCTTAATAATTTTGTTTGAACAAGACTATTTATTTGCATTGGTAGCAAAATTGTTGCATTTTCTCCCTAATATGTTATTCTTATCATCATAAAAGAAATTCAGGAAAGAACAAGGTTGTATGTTTCCCATCTGACTAGAGAAGTAGGACCACTTTTGTATTATTTACACAGTAATGATGAAGGACCGGGGCATTTCCTGAGGATAGAGGGCTGCCTGGGAGAGTGCCTCAAGGCCGTTAACCTGGGGCAGTCATTCAGTTTCTTAGAAAACCTGGATTGAAGTCATTATTTCTGTTAGAAGATCAGCAACACATATTCTTCAGCACCACAACTGGAGAAAGCTCATTGGAAATAAGTTTTTTCTGGATTTTTTTATTAAGTGCATTCAATCTGTAGGTTATTTTTCTTTTACTATTATTAGTTATAATTTCTATTCTATATATATTACTTTTTATCAAAGTATTGTTGATTTACAAAGTTGTGCCAATGTCTGCTGTACAGCAAAGTGACTCGGTTATCCACACACGTATACACATATTCATTTTTATATTTTTTCCATTATTCCATTTTATATATCTTTTCCATTATGGTTTATCACAGGATATTGAGTGTAATACTCTGTGCTGTACAGTAGGATCTTGTCTATTCATTTTAATTGTAATAGTTTGCATCTACCAACCCCAAACTCCCAGTCCATCTCTATATTTTTAAGGAAATGTCACTGAAATCCTGAACAACTTAGTAACGTGACAGCTCTCATCACATGGACATCAATGTCATGAATGCTGGTGACTGTCTCCTCTCTGCCCTGGCTTAGAAGACAAGTTAAAAATAAAGTTGCAGTCTCTCTCCCTCCTTCCCTCCTCCTACTCTATTTCTCTCTCTCTCTCCTCCTCACTCCCTCTCTCTTTTCTAAAGGCTTCAGCAAGCAAATTTTCACTGAAGATATAAACCTGCAGAAGCACAATGCGGTAGGTCTCAGGATACACAGATTATCAGAGACTCAGTGGAAATATGAATCTACAGTGATTTCATTAGCAGCACTTTCTCAGAAATAAATATGTGAGAAAACTGTTCCATTTTAGCATCGCGAGATGGACCTCAGAAAAGTAGAATTCACACGATTACATAGGCATCATTTGTCCGTCACTGTCTTGTTGCTTTAAACACTAAGATCCAACCCAAACAGTAGCGTAGGAAGCCAGTCGCCTCTGGAGGCAGAGGACATCTCACAGAATAAATGTTAAAGAACCTCAAAAAATGCATGTTAGCATCCAATCGCATGTGGTTAAAGCAGCACCACACCACACAGGGAAGGGCCCCCTGACGATGCTCCAGTACACCTGTAGTGTTTAAAGATACCACATCTCTTCTGTCTCCCAGAAGTTCCCACCTTGTTTTAGGCTAGCAGTGATGTACTACTAACTTCCTAAACAGTGCTGTGCTGTGCTGAGTCACTCAGTCACGTCCTATTCTTTGTGAACCCACGGGCTGTAGCCCCCCAGGCTCCTCTGTCCATGGGGATTCTCCAGGCAAGAATCCTGGAGTGGGTTGCCATGTCCTCCTCCAGGGGATCTTCCCAACCCAGGAATCGAACCAGGGTCTCCTGCATTGCAGGTGGATTCTTTACCAGCTAAATTAACAGGGAAGCCCTCCTAAACAGTAAATAAAGGAATTAAAGAAATTTCATCCATCTATTTTCCTACTCCTCAAAATAGGGATACTGTGGATTATAATATGCTGTTCACGGACAAGGGATGATTTTGCAATGTAGTAATGATGACTAATCCTCTAGGAGGCACCAGAAAGAATAGAGGAGGCAGGATGTGAAATGGAAGCCCCCACCCACCTTCTTTTCCTTGATACAATATCCATTCCAGTCACTCCTTACCCTTGAAATAAGAAGCAGTGACACTCATATTCTCACCTGACAATGTGCTTACATCACTTCCTTGGAGACATAGCCATACACTGTAGACATAGCCCCAGTGATCAGGCATTACCTTTCCTTCCTCCCTCGTCTCCTCCCTTCCCACACCACTAAACCCCCACCCCCACCCACAGAGTCAATGCACACATAGAGGAAAACTGTGAGTCATAGAAAACCAGAAGGAAGGGCAAGAAAACCTGGTTGGTGCTGGAGAACACTGAGGTTTACAGACACCCATCCTTCCCTCTTACAAGGGCCAAGAAGAGAAAATGACAGGACTTTTCTGGTAGTCCAGTGGTTAAGACTTTACCTTCCAGTGCAGGGGTGGTGGGTTAGATCTCTTGGTCAGGGAACTAATATCCCACATGCCTCATGGCCAAAACACCAGAACACAGATAACAGAAGCAATATTGTAGTAAATTATATAAAGACATTAAAAATGGTCCAAATCAAAAAAATTTTTTACTAAAATAAAATGTATGGTTGACTTGCAGGTTCTGCAGCCTTCCTTAAGTTTAGCGCTTCTCAGGTGGCCCTACTGGTAAAGAACCTGCTTGCCATTGCTGGAGATATGAAAGACATGGGTTCGATCCCTGGGTCAGGAAGATCCAGTGGAGAAGCGCACGGCAGCACCCACTCCAGTATTCTTGCCTGGAGAATCCCATGGACAGAAGAGCCTGGCAGGCTACAGTCCACAGGGTCACAAAGAGTCAGATGCAACTCAGCAAGGACTCAGTTTTTCTAAGAGTGCAAAATGCCGATTTAAAATTTAAATATTAAAACAGATTGACATCTATTTTTCTTTCCCATTTAAAATACACTAAATGTGATCTGACTATATGACTTTGTGTGACCCATGAAATATGTATGTTTGCATAAGAAAAAAGGACTACTCATCAACTGTAGTATATCCAGCACAGGCAGAACAATGTGTGTATATGAAAAATGTGTGTGTGTGTAAATCATTTCTGAAGAATATACAAGAAACAGGTAACAATTCCATCTGGAGAGGAGAGGTGGCAGGTTTTGAGATACAGACAAAAAAAGGAGACTTGGTTTATACCACCGGGGAAGGCAATGGCACCCCACCCCAGTACTCTTGCCTGGAAAATCCAATGGACAGAGTAGCCTGGTGGGCTGCAGTCCATGGGGTCGCTAACAGTCGGACAGACTGAGAGACTTCACTTTCACTTTTCTCTTTCATGCATTGGAGAAGGAAATGGCAACCCACTCCAGTATTCTTGCCTAGAGAATCCCAGGGATGGGGGAGCCTGGTGGGCTGCTGTCTATGGGGTCACACAGAGTCGGACACGACTGAAGTGACTTAGCAGCAGCAGCAGGTTTATACCACATACACTTTTTTGCCCTTTGAATTGTATTCCTTATACATATATTACCTGAATTTAAAATCATTTAAGAAATTAAAAACCAGACTTGCACTCGATATTAGAACTGAGTACAGGGCCAAATTTATAGGGTGAAACAAAGTTTTTATAAGGTTTTGTTCTTGACACCAGGAAAAGTAAGTGTTTTTTAAAAAATAAGAAATACGTGGCTTATTAGTGTGTGTGCGCGCGTGCACATTAAGTCACTTCAGTTGCTTCTATGCATTAAATAGAATGTAGTAGAAGTAAGTAGAAGTAAAGGGAGGTGTATGCCATGGACACGACTGAAGTGACTTAGCAGCAGCAGCAGGTTTATACCACATACACTTTTTTGCCCTTTGAATTGTATTCCTTATACATATATTACCTGAATTTAAAATCATTTAAGAAATTAAAAACCAGACTTGCACTCGATATTAGAACTGAGTACAGGGCCAAATTTATAGGGTGAAACAAAGTTTTTATAAGGTTTTGTTCTTGACACCAGGAAAAGTAAGTGTTTTTTAAAAAATAAGAAATACGTGGCTTATTAGTGTGTGTGCGCGCGTGCACATTAAGTCACTTCAGTTGCTTCTATGCATTAAATAGAATGTAGTAGAAGTAAGTAGAAGTAAAGGGAGGTGTATGCCAAGCCCAGGGAAAGCAGAGAATACAACATCCAGGAAGAACATCCCAAGGTCTTTAAAGCTTTACTAGCAGTACCACATACTGAGCAAGGAGCTGGTACCACACCTCCCCGTGTGCTCTGCAGAGTATCCCTGGGATACAAAGGCCATTGTTAGTGCCCCTGAGAGATGGGAGGAACAGGACAGGAAGACCATGGGTCTCAGAATGTTCCACATGAGAAATGATTAAAGGAAATAGACATGTTTGCCCTGGAAAAAAAAAAAATCTCAGGAATTACATGCTTGCCTTTCTCAAGGACCATCACTAAAAAGAAAAGGAGCATTTCTTTCTTCAAAGGAGCTGGTAGCAATAGGAGGAGGAAAAGGCCTCAGGAAAAGGTCTGAACCAGCTCAGCTAAAATCTCTATATCTTTTACCAGTCGGAGACCAAAGACAGCATTGCTGTCGCACACATGGAGAGGTCAAACACTCAGCGGAGAGACCAGGGGGCAGTTCCTCAGATGATTCCTGACTATGTGCCCAACCGGAGGATTCTAATACCTCATTATTCTCTTCCATAAACTTTCAATAAAACAACCTCACTTTCATCGTGCTTTATAGTCTAAAAGCATGCTTTATAGTCCAAACCTCTGCATACATTATTTCATGTGAATTTCATACTAAACTTGCCAGAAAGGCCAGGCCAAATTTCCCATCTCCTCTTCCAGAGGCAGAATCTCAGAAATAAAAAAAATAATAACTGAACTGGAGTTAGCGCCTCACCCCAACCCAGGTGCCCTGATGTCAAGAAAAAGGCATTTTCAGATCTGTCAATGATTCTCGATACTCTCCTGCTAGATGTCAATCCATGCCACCCAAATGAGAACAATAAGAAACTGCTTCTGTGTTAGAAATCAAATTTACTCAAAGTGCCGTTCTTTATTCACTCATCATATCTTTCTTAACTTAGGGTATTAAAATGTACTCTCATTTATTAAGTGCTAAAAGTATGTTTCCCATCTCCTCTTCCAGAGGCAGAATCTCAGAAATAAAAAAAATAATAACTGAACTGGAGTTAGCGCCTCACCCCAACCCAGGTGCCCTGATGTCAAGAAAAAGGCATTTTCAGATCTGTCAATGATTCTCGATACTCTCCTGCTAGATGTCAATCCATGCCACCCAAATGAGAACAATAAGAAACTGCTTCTGTGTTAGAAATCAAATTTACTCAAAGTGCCGTTCTTTATTCACTCATCATATCTTTCTTAACTTAGGGTATTAAAATGTACTCTCATTTATTAAGTGCTAAAAGTATGGTTTTTTTTCATACTCATAACTGTTAAAATCAGGAATTATCAAAACAGTTCTCTCCCCACTAAAAAATTTCTGGAGATGTTTCTGGTCCATGCAAATCACCAAAGGAAGATATATGAATAAGGTACAGTTTATCCAACTGATTGGCAACAGCAACTGGGAGAAATAATAAAACATGTTCAGTGAAGAAAGCACAGAAGATGGCTATTATGACACCAGAAAAGTATGGATTTTTCTAAAAACCATCAGACAAAATTCTACTTGCAACCCCACATGACGCAGTCTCAGCTGATGAAGACAATGACCTGAAACCATTTGTCGTTGTTTTTTAGTCCCTAAGTCAAGTCTGACTCTGCAACACCATGGACGGCAGCACGCCAGGTTTCCCTGTCCTTCGCCATCTCCTGGAGTTTGCTCAAACTCATGTGCATTGAGTCAATGATGCCATCAACCGCCTCATCCTCTGTCGCCCTCTTCTCCTCCTGCCCTCAATCTTTCCCAGCATCAGGGTCTTTCCCAGTGAGTCAGCTCTTTGCATTAGGTGGCCAAAGTACTGGAGCTTCAACTTCAGCATCAGACCTTCCAGTGAATATTCAGGGTTAATTTCCTTTAGGATTGGCTGGTTGGATCTCCTTGCTGTCCAAGGGACTCTCAAGAGTCTTCTCCAGCACCACAGTTTGAAAACATCAAGTCTTTGGCGCTCAGCCTTCTTTATGGTCCAACTCTGAAGCCTTAAGGTCTCTGAAAATCTGCTTCAACTGAAATTTCCTGGATGAGTTTCCAAAGTGACCTGAAACCACCTTGATTTAGGAACTATCTAGAAGTCAGAACCCAGAGTCCTTGTAAAGAATAAGTCCCATGGCAGATATTAACATCAAAAGCTAATTGCTATTTATACACAAAACATGGTTTCTGACTGGCTGTCCACATACCCTCAAGACATTGAAGGTACTTAAAAAGTAATTAAGCCAAAGTGAGCCATCCGAGACTATCATTGCCATGTGTGGTTTTCATAAAGCAGAAATCATTTCTAATTCTTTTTCCCAGTTTTCATCAGCTCTGAAGATAATCTGGCAGTGTGCAAAACCAATTGATTCCTCTGTTTTTTGTGTGTTTTTTTCTAATTTTAAGCCACAAATCCCTGGAGAAATGCTGCATTTATTTCCCCCGCTTTACCTGCAAAATAAATGCCCAAAGTACAACTTATTTTAACAAGGTAGATTAGGGAATGGGGCCAACCCCCACAGTGAGAGGGGATCCCCCAATCTGCTGGATGGCGTCCACCCCCAGGTGCCCTCACCTGTGGGCACAGGAGCACTTAAAGGGCAGCACAGTTAAGCTGCAAGGCACTGACCACACAGAAACCAGAAGCCTACCTCTGCAGTCCATTCACAAAAATGAACTGATGGTCATTAATTCATGATTAGTTCCTTTCAGCTAATATATGAGCCTGAACTTTTGCTGAGTGATGTAATATTTCAAAAGTGGGGCTGTGCCATGAAATTTATTGGACTTCCTGAAATCACCAATGTAATTGTTTTTGCTGTTCACATATTAGGCCCTGTCTCCAGGGGAAAAGCTGATTCTTCTCATATAAGACTCTTTCCCCAGAGTTTGAAAGTCTGTCATCTTTCTCAATATACTCACTTCGTTAAACAGTTTACAGCTTGCAAGAGGGTCACAAAGTCTGAGTAACGGAATGACTGTCCTGACAGATTTAGACAATAAAACCACCAGATTGTTGTATAAATGTTTTTCTCAGAGGCCGTTTCTGAAACACATACTAAATGCAAATATTGAAACACCTGCATGCTAAGCACAATTCTTTTAACAGATGTTAATCCCTGTGCATTTAACCAATGGATTTAGATCACATAAATGTAACTCACCCCCTTCAGACCATCTTGGGAAACTACCAGTTACCTTATTTCAATTTGACAAAGAGACTATTACTCTCTACATCGTAATTTTGATTTTACGGTTTATAATGGAACTATCTAAAAAAGCAAGTAAAAAATACAGAAAAGTCAACTCAGACAAAGCCTCTATGAATGAGTTGTCCACTTTTAGCATAGAAAATTTACAAAGATCAATAGCGTTACAAAATTTAATATGCTTTCTTTGTGATCCTGAAAATTGAGATTCTTCATTTAATCCATCAGTAATCAGGCCAACCTGATAAACGGTTGTCATCTTTTTCCCTCCATCTCTGAAACCTGGTGGGTGCCCTGGGTTTTAGTTAAAATCTTCCTGTATCCCTTGGCCTATTTCCTGTTTGAAGGCTGCTTCTAGGGATGTTTTTTTAACAGACTTTAATTTTTAGAGCACTTTCAGGTTCACAGCAAAACTGAGCAGGAAGTACAGAGATTGTCCCTTCTCCCCCTCTCCCTGCCCTGCATAGCCTCCGCCATCATCACTGTCTACTCCAGTACCACATTTGTTATTATTTTTTAAGCTTTTAAATTTATTTTATTTTTTTGTTGTTTGGCTGTGTTGGGTCTTCATCGCTGCACATGAGCTTTCTCTCTACTACTCTCTAGTTGGGGTGTTCAGGCTTCTCATTGTGGTAGCTCCTCCTGTTGTGGAGCACAGGAACACACGTTCTAGGACGAGTGGGCTCAGTAGTTGCAGCACACTGACCTAGCTGCCTTGAGACCTGTGGGATCTTCCCAGACCAGAGATCAAACCAGTGTCCCTTGCACTGCAAGGCAGATTCCCAACCACTGGACCACCACAGAAGCCCCATCTGTTACCATGTATGAATCTACAACACACATCATAACCACCACATTAGTGTCCACTCTTGGCCTTGTACATCCCATGCATTTGAATAAACATACAACGACATGTATCCACCTTTATAGCACACACAGAATTGTTCCACTGCCCTGAACATCTCCCATTCTCTGCCAATTCATCCCTCCCTTCCAACCCTTTGTTTTGTTGCTGGTTAGTCGATAAGTTGTGTCCAACTCTGCAACCCCATGGACTGAGCGCACTGGGTGCTTCAGTCCATGGGATTTCCCAGGCAAGAATACTAGAGCAGATTGTTATTTCCTTCTCCAAAGGGTCTTCTCATCCCAGGGATCGAATCTGCATCTCCTGCATTATTTACCACTGAGCCACCAGGGAAATCCTTCCCCCAATTCTGCTCTACTTAATTCCTCTTCAGTTACCTCCCCCCACTTTTCCAGCCTTGAAACTTTACAACTCAATTGTTTAATATTAATAATAATGAAAATTACCATTTGGGGACCCAACTGTATGTATCAGATGTACATCCACTGGGTGCTTGTCATCCATTATGTCATTTAATTCTCTAAGAAGTGGGCTTTATTTTCTGCATTTGCTGATAACTCAGCAAATTTATGTAATTTAACCTGACTCAGTGGTGCAGTCCAGATTTTAACTCTGCTTCCAAAGCCTATGCCGCCCATGAGGCTAAAGTGCCTCTGACAAATCTATAAAATTGCCTTCCTTCTAATTCTATTTCAAAACATATCTTGCCGTTTCATAGATATACAAAAAAAAAAGGAAAAATATTTACTTTGGTTCCTGACATTTCCAGTACACATACTGGTCTCAGTCTCTGCTTCTGTACCAGAAACCAAGATGACAAGACTTGCCCAGTGCAGATACCGAGTTAATTTTCAACAAACATGGACTTGCTGCTTGCTTAATTAACACAGACATGACTTGTGCTCATCCACAATGTAGCCTTCCACCTTGCTGCCACCTGTCTTCTGCACGTGACTGGCCCTATTTACAGAAAAAAGCTTTTGGATAAAAATAGAGCCACACTTGTCTCATGAGAGTGCCTTCCATTCCTATGTTTAATCAGAGATAAATCAACACGAAGCACCAACATGCCATGGTTAAACTCCAGTGAAGCCAAGCCAAGAGTTGGCTATAGAATCTTGGCATGCTACAGCTATGAAATCATAAAAACTTTCAGATTCTTAGTGAGGGATTCTGTGTTTTTGGTCATTGTAGCATGACAAATTGGAAATTATGAGCAATTATTTATCATTGTGTTACCATGGACAAACTTTCCAACTGTGGCACTTTCTTCAGTTCAGTTTAGCTCAGTTGCTTAGTCGTGTCCGACTCTTTGAGACGCCATGAATCGCAGCACGCCAGGCCTCCCTGTTCATCACCATCTCCCAGAGTTTGCTCAAACTCATGTCCATTGAGTCAGTGATGCCATCCAGCCATCTCATCCTCTCTCGTTCCCTTCTCCTCCTGCCCCCAATCCCTCCCAGCATCAGAGTCTTTTCCAATAAGTCAGCTCTTCGCATGAGGTGGCCAAAGTACTGGAGTTTCAGCTTTAGCATCATTCCTTCCAAAGAAATCCCAGGGCTGATCTCCTTCAGAATGGACTGGTTGGATCTCCTTGCAGTCCAAGGGACTCTCAAGAGTCTTCTCCAACACCACAGTTCAAAAGCATCAATTCTTCGGCACTCAGCTTTCTTCACAGTCCAACTCTCACATCCATACATGACCACTGGAAAAACCATAGCCTTGACTAGATGGACCTTAGTCGGCAAAGTAATGTCTCTGCTTTTGAATATGCTATCTAGGCTGGTCATAACTTTTCTTCCAAGGAGTAAGTGTCTTTTAATTTCATGGCTGCAATCACCATCTGCACTGATCTTATATACATATATACATATGTGTGTGTGTATATATGTATATATACAACCATCTACAATATTGAGTACTATAGTGGACACAAAATATGCTCCAAAGGTGGTTTCTGGTTTCTGCCCTCAAGAAGCTTAGACCCTCTTTGAGAAGAAAATGTTGACTCATAAGAAACCATTAGAAACAGGGAATATATATTAGAAGATTAATAACAAAATCTTGGTAAAGTCTACAATAAAAATCCAGAGAGAGAGATTTCTCTAAAATGTAAGGATACAAATGAATTTATCTATAAAATAGAAATAGAGTTGCAGATATAGAAAACAAACACATGTTTACCACAGGGTAAAGGGGAAGAGCATCAAAAAAGCAAGAGAGTTCCAGAAAAACATCTATTTCTGCTTTATTGACTATGTCAAAGCCTTTGACTGTGTGGATCACAATAAACTGTGGAAAATTCTGAAAGAGATGGAAATACCAGATCACCTGACCTGCCTCTTGAGAGACCTGTATGCAGGTCAGGAAGCAACAGTTAGAACCGGACATGCAACAACAGACTGGTTCCAAATAGGAAAAGGAGTACGTCAAGGCTGTATATTGTCTCCCTGCTTATTTAACTTATATGCAGAGTACATCATGAGAAACGCTGGTTCTGCCGTAAGGGTGGTATCATCTGCATATCTGAGGTTGTTGATATTTCTCCCCGCAATCTTGATTCCAGCTTGTGCTTCTTAGCAATTTGGAAGCATACAATATATGTATGCTCTTTAAGCAGGTATCTTTTGTGCATTTACTGTGCATCAAATGCTATGGATTTTAAGATGAAATTATGGCTCTTATCCGTAGAAATGTCAGTATAATTAGGTGCTTATATAGAAAAGAGAGAGGATGCTTATGGAGGACTGAAGCCAGGGAAAAGATTTTAGTGGAGGAGTTCATGAAGAGTTGGGAAAAGCTATACAAAAACAATTATATTTGAGCTAAGTGATGAAAATTACTAAGGATTTATCAGGTGAATAAATGTGAGAGTTAGAAGGAAAGAGAAGTAAGAGAAGGTGTTTTAGACAGGAGAATAGAAAGACCTGACCAGTTTTAAGAACTGTTTGTGAGTTGGAGTTAAAAGGATTTGGGGACTGATGTGGTGTGAAAGTTGAGAAGTGTTAAGTCTAGGATAAGGACAAATTTTCTAGATATGAAGTAGATGAAGCTTGATTAGTGATTCTGAAGTGAAGTGTACGTGTATGGGTTTGTCAGACAGATACCTAGCAAGCCTTTCATAGCACTTGTCTAGATTCCAGAGAGTTTCTGACATAAATATTTAGGGAGTCATTATCTAGTGATTGATAATCATCTAAGAAGGTGAGCTCACTCAGAAGAAAATATAGTACATGTTTCAGACTGATGGCCTGCTAGTGAATAGGGGTTCTCCACCTAGTGAATAGGGGCTCCAAGTTTATTTTTTAAATTTTGAGTTATTTGCAATCTGTTTATGTCTACAAATAATGAAAATTCTACATAAAATCTAGATTTCAGACTCTTCTTGAAAAAGAAAATCAAAATGCCTGGTAAAATCGCCACCACTGAGTACACTTTCCTGTTAGGTCCATGCACCTTCGAGTTTGCCACACGCCTGTCACCTCTTATGTATTAATATGATGTATCATTTGCCTGACTCCTGTAACATTTACATTCAGGATTTTGGGAGTCGAGTGGCCAAAACAGTTCCAAAAATGGGACCCTTCAGTGAGTGTCAGGGAAGGTAAGTAGTAGAGAAGGAGGCCTCACTGACAGAATGGTGTATGAGAAGCCAAGGGAAGAGAAAGTTTTAAGAAGTTCTGGTTAGCTGTGTTAATAACTTGAGAAAACAAAAAGATATTCAGACATTATTAGTAAGTTTCAGTAGAGTGGTGAGCTTGAGAACTAAGAAATTAGAGATACCAAATACAGACTACTTTAAAAATATCTCTAGTGGGGAAGAGAAGACAGTTCTGTGTCATACTTTCCATTCTTTTGTGTGTCTGCCTAAAATCAGATTTCATTTTCTAATTCCCTGTGCAGCCCCAGTGGTTTCTTCAAAGGTCTTAAGTGGCTGAGAATGGGAGGTGATGATGTTCAGTTGCAGGAGGGCGAGTTGCATGGAGGGGGCAAGGAAGAGAAGAGGGATTTTAGAGTATCACAGGAGATGAAGCTGGAGAGGTAGGCTGGGGTTAAATTGTAAGTGGCTTTATCTTCATGAAATTAGAATTGTATACTGAAAACAGTGATATCCAGTATCATGTTTATGTAGGATGTGACACAGTTTGGTTTTAGGAACATAATTTTGGAACTGGGGTTGGGAAGAAATCTGTGACAAGGAGTTCATATTGCAAGACCTTCTAAGAGGTGATGTGGCTGCTTAATAGTCTGATTTGAAGCTTGGAGGGTAGTGGAGAGAACTGACCAGCTTTAAGAAATATTTTTGAGTTAGATTTAAAAGATCAGGAAAGCAGAATTCATGTTTATTTTGCTTATTGCTATATCTTACCAACATCTTGCACAATTTCTGGTGATCAGTAGATATTTTTGAGAATGAATGAATATCTCATATTATCAGAATTTGCCCATTCTCTTAATTGTTTTACTTTTGGAGCTTCCCTTTTGGAAGTGTGCTTTTTTCTCTCTTAAATTCTAAGAAAGTAGTTTTCAGTTAGTCATGCATATATAATTAAATAGGTCCAATTTTTCTTTTCTTTTTAAACTATCAATATTTTTAATTCTAAAAAGTATGGTCACCTTTTTCCTATTGATTTTAATATACAGCTAGCTACTGCTATAGCAGTTGTTAATGTAGTAAATATGCATCAGAAAAGCATCATGCTATTACTATATTTTGTGTCTCGTTTCATTTTTCTCCTTTAAACTCCACTTAAGTGCACCTAAGCATTTTTACAGTAGGATAAAGAACTACTATTTTTAATGCCTATTATTTGCTAGTCATAATAGTATGCATTTTATGTCCTTTACCTCATTGAATTCTTTCATCAATTACATACATGTAAGGGATCTGACTTTCGAAGGAATATTCGAAAATATTATATTGTCTATAATCACAGGTAAATGATAGAACTGTGATTTTTGGCTCAGATTGTTCTCCAAATGTGCTCTTTTTGCTATTGTATATTTTGTATTTACATGTATGTATATATATTTATATACACACAGGCACACATGTATTTGTGTACATAATGTGTGTATATATGTATTTCACTATTAGATTTATTTTCATAAATATTTATTTTTCTATATCCAGTTTTATTTGAACATATATCTCACTCTAGCTTTTCATATTTCTCTTTAGTTTTCTTTTATAAATTTGGCCTATAATACACATAGCTCTCATTGTTTAATAATATTTTAATTCCAAGTACTTTGAAATGGTCCTCTAACAGTAAGATAAGTTTATTCATTACTGATTTATATTTCTTAGGTTTTGATGGACATGTTTGATCAGGATGACATAGGCTTGGTTTCTCTTTGTGAAGATGAACCTAGTTCTTCAGGCGAATTAAACTACTATGACCTTGTTAGAACTGAAATTGCAGAAGAAAGACAGTATCTACGGGAACTAAATATGATCATAAAAGTGTTTCGAGAAGCTTTTCTTTCTGACAGAAAGCTGTTTAAACCTTCTGTAAGTACCTTTTTAGGTCTGAAAGTCTGTCTACCCCCAAATGTCAGATAGTAGCTTAAAAATCATAAACAGTAACTTTATAAACTTAATGAGGATGTAAAACAAAAATATGGTTTTATATAGTACTGTGGTATTGTTTGGCTTTATTTAATTTTTTTCAGTTTTTTATGGAAATATAATCGATATACATTCCTGAATGAGTTGTAGGTATACAGCATAGTGATTCACAAGTTTTAAAGTTTATACTCCATTTATCTTTAGTATAAGTTATTGGCTATACTCCTCATGCTGTACAGTACATCCTGGTGGCCAATCTTACATGCGAGAGTTTTCACCGACCACTTCCCCACCCCTCTGTCCCCACAATGGCAACACTAGCTCGTCCTCTGTATCTGTGAGTCTGCTTCTTTTCTGTTATAGTCACTAGCTTATTGTATTTTTTAGATTCCACACATAATTGATACTTGTCTGTCTCTGTCTAATTTAATTCACTTAGCCCAAGTCCATCCATGTTGCTGCAAATGGCAAAATTTCATCTTTTTATGGCTGCATAGTATTCCATTGTGTATATATGCCACTTCTTTATCCATTCATCTGTTGAGGGACACTTAAGTTTCTTCCGTATCTTGGTAATTGTAAATAATGCTGCTACGAACACTGGGGATGTTGTGAGAGTTTTTTTTTTTTTTTGAAAGAAAGTTATCAACTTTAATCAATTGATTTCTTACAGAGCTTTGCCCATATTTCTGTGACAAAATCATGTTGTGGGTTTTTTAGTACATGAATTGTTACACTAATATGTTCAGTGACAATGAAAATTAGACACAAAATTAGGGGAATTACACTGGAATAAAATCTCTTTCTGCTGTGCAGTTTCAGTGTGTCTGCCCTCTGATGTCCTCTTGCATCACCTACCATCTTACTTGGGTTTCTGTTACCTTGGGCGTGGGTTGTCTCTTCACGGCTGCTCCTTACCTTGTTATTTCTCCACTGATTTCCAGTAGCATATTGGGCACCTAACGACCTGGGGAGATTCTCTTTTGATATCCTATCAGTTTGCCTTTTCATACTGTTCATGGGGTTCTCAAGGCAAGAATACTGAAGTGGCTTGCCATTCCCTTCTCCAGTGGACCACGTTCTGTCAGACCTCTCCACCATGACCCGCCCGCCTTGGGTTTCCCTGCAGGCATGGCTTGGTTTCATTGAGTTAGACAAGGCCCTGGTCCTAGTGTGATTAGATTGACTAGTTTTCTATGAGTATGGTTTCAGTGTGTCTGCCCTCTGATGCTCTCTTGCAACACCTACCATCTTACTTGGGTTTCTCTTACCTTGGGCGTGGGTTGTCTCTTCACGGCTGCTCCTTACCTTGGACGAGGGGTATCTCCTTACCACTGCAGTTCCTGACCTTCAACGTGGGACAGCTCCTCTAGGCCCTCCTGCGCCTGCACAGCCCCTGCTCCTCGGGTTGCTCCTCCCGGCCGCTGGCTGTGGCCTTGGGCCTGGGTGGCTTCTCCCAGCTTCCGCCCCTGGCCTCAGGCTCAGGGTGGCTCCTCCGGGTCACCACCCCTGGCCTCAGGCGCAAGGTGGCTTCTCCCGGCCGCCGCCCTGACTTCAGACGCGGGGTGTCTCCTCCCAGCCGCCACTGACCTCATCATTTTCAACCTATAAAGAATACATCTGGATTTTATAAATACATCCACAAGCATTCTTCTGTTTCTCCGCGAGATGGCAGCATAAGCACAATAAATATTTACTCATACACATACAGAGAACGCAATAGCAAACCATTCCAGTACTCTTGCCTCGAAAATCCCATGGACGGAGGAGCCTTGTAGGATGTAGTCCATGGGGTCGCGAAGAGTCGGACAGGGCTGAGCAACTTCACCTTCACTTTTCACTTTCATGCACTGGAGAAGGAAATGGCAACTCACTTCAGTGTTCTTGCCTGGAGAATCCCAGGGACAGGGGAGCCTGGTGGGCTGTTGTCTATGGGGTCGCACAGAGTCAGACACGACTGAAGTGACTTAGCAGCAGCAGCTGCAGCAGCATACACACATATACATATGAGTGAATACTTTTGGATTTTATAAATTACATTCATTAGCATATTTCTGTCTCTCCTCAAGAGGTCATCATATGCACATTAAATATTTGTTTATACTCAAATATATATATGTGATAATACATTCAGATTTTATTATTTAAATTCATAAACATTCTTCTATTTCTCAACGAGAGGCAGCTAAATTACAGTAAATATTTATTCATACCTACACATTTTTGCCGCTTGATGTGAAAAACTGAATCATTGGAAAGGTCCCTGATGTTGGAAAATATTGAACAGCAGAGGAGAAGGGAACACCAGATGATGAGGTGGTTGGATGCCATCATGGACTCAATGGACATGAGTTTGAGTAAGCTCCGGGACTCGGTGATGGATAGGGAAATCTGGTGTGCTGAAGTCCATGGGGTCACAAAAAGACAGACATGACTGAGCAACTAACATATACATATGAACTGACTTATACATATGAGAGAACACATCTGGATTTTATAAATTACATTCAAAGCATTTTTCACGAAAGGGCAGCATAAACACCATAAATATTTATTCATACACACATATACATATGAGAGAATATATCTGGATTTTATAAATTACATTCATTTGCATTCTTCTATTTCTCCATGAGAGGGCAGCATAAGCACAACAATATTGATTCATACACATATATACTCTGCAGAGTCCCTTGATCTGCAAGGAAATCAAACCAGTCAATCCTAAGGGAAATCAGTCCTGAATATACATCGGAAGGACTGATGCTGAAGCTGAAAATCCAATGCTTTGGCCACGTGATGCAAAGAACTGACTAGTTGTTTGACTGAATGCAAACTAACACAGCCACTCCAGAGAACAGTGTGGAGATTCCTAAACAAAACTGGAAATAGCATTGCCATACGACAAACACCGAGGAAACTAGAAATTAAACAGACATGTGTACCTCATTGTTAATCACAGCACTGTTTACAACAGCCAGGATATAGAAGCAACCTAAATGTCCTTTGGCAGAAAATGGGTAAGAAAGCTGAGGTACATACACCCAGTAGAATATTACTCAGCAATTAAAAAGAATGCATTTGAATTAGTTCTAATGAGGTGGATGAAAGTGAAGCCTATGTTACAGAGTGGAGTAAGTCACAAAGAAAAACACCAATAGAGTATCAGTTAGTCAGTCAGTTCAGTCGCTCAGTCGTGTCCGACTCTGTGACCCCATGAATCGCAGCATGCCAGGCCCCCCTGTCCATCACCAACTCCTGGAGTTCACTCAGACTCACATCCATCGAGTCAGTGATGCCATCCAGCCATCTCGTCCTCTGTCGTCCCCTTCTCCTCCTGCCCCCGATCCCTCCAATCATCAGAGTCTTTTCCCATGAGTCAACTCTTCACATGAGGTGGCCAAAGTATTGGAGTTTCAGCTTTAGTATCATTCCTTCCAAAGAAATCCCAAGGCTGATCTCCTTCAGAATGGACTGGTTGGATCTCCTTACAGTCCAAGGGACTCTCAAGAGTCTTCTCCAACACCACAGTTCAATAGCATCAATTCTTCGGTGCTCAGCTTTCTTCACAGTCCAACTCTCACATCCATTCATGTATATTAACACATATATATGGGAAAGATGGCAACGATGACCATATATGTGAGACAGCAAAAGAGACACATAAAAACAGACTTTTGGACTGTGTGGGAGAAGGCCAGTGTGGGATGACTTGAGAGACTAGCATTGAAACATGTATATTACGATATGTGAAACAGATCACCCGTCCAACTTTGATGCATGACATAGGGCACTCAAACCCGGTGCACTGGGAAAACCCTGAGGGACGTAATGGGGAGGGACATGGGATGGAGTTTCAGGATTTGGAACACATGTACACCCATGGCTGAATCAAGTCAGTGTATGCAAAAACCACCACAATATTGCAAAGTAATTAGGCTCCAATTAAATAATTTAAAAGAAAAAGGACCCATATATATGCTGTCTACAAGAAACCCACTTCAGACCTAAAGGCATATATACACTTAAAGTGAGAGGATGGAAAAATATACTCCATGCAAATGGGAAGCAAAAGAAAGATGGAGTAGCAATCCTCATATCAAACAAAATAGACCTTAAGCTAAAGAAGATTACAAGAGATAGGGAAGGACACTACATAATGATCAAGGGATAAATCCAAGAGGAAGACATAACAGTTGTAAATATCTATGGACCCCACATAGGAGCACCTCAATACATAAGGCAAACACTAACAGACATAAAAGGAGAAATTGACAGTAACACAATCATAGTAGGAGGCTTTAACACCCTGTAGATACTTCTCGATTTTTTCCCCTCCCCCCCCCTCCTCTGTTGTGGCTGCCAATTTTATTGGCACTATGAAAACAAATGAAGCTTGTGAACCTTTTCTTTGTTTTCTCAGTCACATTTTTTATTGCTGTTATAAACCTTTGCTTCTACGTTGGGCTTTTGCAGTTCTGTGGAGTTATTCTTTTTTATTTTTTTTCTTTTTTCTTTCTTCTTCCTGTTTTTTTTCTATTTATTATATTTTTAATTAAAATTTGTTTCAACCTACTATGATTTCTACATATTTCTTTGTTTTTCCTACTGATCTTCTCCCTTTGCAGTTAATATTTAATGTATATAAGTCATCTTCATCTACCTCTATTTAATTTTGCATATCTATTCCCCAAGAAAAAGAAATACAAAAATAGCAAAATAGCTGTCTAAGGAGGCCTTACAAATATCTGTGAAAAGAAGGGAAGCAAAAAGCAAAGGAGAAAAGGAAAGATATACCCATTTGAATGCAGAGTTCCTAAAAAAAAAAAAGCAGCTCTGAAAATGTTCATTTTCAGGGATGGATAATATTTAGGTAGATCTAAAGAAGTGGGAGTACTGTCATAAGGCTGTTTTCTGTGGGCCTGTCACATTTCTGCATTTCTTACAAGAAAAGGCACGAATGGTCACTGTTTCAAACTAAGGATGTTTGTACAACTGACGACCTGGCAAGACAGAAACAAATGTCTTTCTCTTGGATGAAGGAGCAGCATGCTTACTGCCCATGATAAAATATCGAGATAGGCAGGTTCCTTAAGTTCAGGGATCCTCTCCTGTGATCGGGATACCCAACCTCTGGGATCTAATACCTGATGATCTGAGATGGAGCTGATGTAATAGTAATAGAAATAAAGTGCACAATAAATGTAATGTGCTTGAGTCTTCCTGAAACCTGCCACTCCACTCTCATTCGTGGAAAAATTGTCTTTCATAAAACCAATCCCTGGTGCCAAAAAGATTGGGGACCACTGCAACCCACCGACTCGGCCGACACCCCTCACCCCCTCTATGTGGCCTGTGGAGCTGGAGTGTGGGATACTCTGGCGGCTGCTGCTGCTGTGAGTCATGAATGAGGTCAGGCTCACTTATCAGCTTGCAAGTGGGGTAAGACGGCAGACCTTTCACAGTTGCTAACAGGGAGATCTGAGACAGTGACCACAGTCCAAATACTAGCCTTGGAAGAGGGATACTAAGGGAGAAATAGAGAAAGATGTGAACATCTCTTCCTGGAGTTCTCAACAGCATCACTGGTCCCTATAATTAAACTAAAGAGAACCAGCCAGATTCTACCAAGTGTGTCCATTCTGCAGATCTAAATTGACTGACTACACTATGAGAGGAATTTTTTCCCAGGTGCCATTTAATGGAATGGAATGATCCATTTAGTTATACTATCTGTGGCAGGAAAGAATAAATTAATTTTCCTCAAAATGACCACCATGACAAGATGGTACTTACAAAAGTTTTGACCCTCTGTGACTTTTACTGTCCAAAACAATGGGGGGGAAAGCACTGAAATGTTTGCATAGCTTCTTCTCGGTTAATTAAATTTAGACTTTACCAGGCAAGATTCCCTTTCCAAATTAGTCACAGGAAATTCAAAGCCACGTGGACCTCCATATTATTCACTTCTGCATGTATGGTTCCGTCCTGATTCTCCCAGCCTAATATTTCCTCTGTCCTGACTTCCTACTACTGCAGAATTTTAACTTTATTTTACACATTCAAGTGCATCCCCTCGAGACTTTTCTAGAGTGAGGTAGACTATATTTTCTGGAATGAGGTAGTCAATAATCTTTTATTAATGATTGAAATAATTATGCAAGTGTTGCTGAATCTATTAACTGCTTGTGAAAAAATTTCACCTTCATTTCTCCATGAGCTTCCAAAGGAGTAAGTGGAAATTCAGTCAGATATGCCCTGAGTGGACAATATGATTGCGCGCTTTGACTTCTAGATGCTGCAAAATAATTTTCTGCTCATTCAGCAGACTGTCAGGAGCTAGGAGAGGGAGAAAGGAGGTCAATTTGAAAAACACCTCGGTTCTTCCCCAAAGTTTCCCATGATCATGAAGGGAGAGTGCACCCTCCAGATGCTATCTAGATGCTAGAACAATTGTCTGCACATAAAACTGTACAAAGAAGGTGCTTATCAATGACCTGTCATATCCAGACTGGTGGCATTACACCAATAACATGTCCTGCTAAATTGTACGTTTCACCTTCAAGTCTCTTTAGACATATTATCTAAAATCTGTTGACACAAAGTACCACCTGGTTTAATTAAATGGAAGTCATTTAGGGAAGGGAATGGTGCTTGGACAACTGGAAGATGCTTTCCAAATGTTCTTCCAATGGAAGTACACGGGATTCATAAAATAACAATAATTATTTCAGCACCATAAATCAAGCTAAAATATTTGTTTCCAGAAACGTCTAGTAGAATGAACACCTTCCAGACCTAAGTCAACTCAACAAAGTACAGCTGTCTGCAGCAACCCTGGAATTTCCACATTCCTCTTTACTTCTCTTAATGAGAAAGCACCTTTTGAGGCAGGAATGAGAAGTGAGATTTACAACATCACATTTAAGAATTTAGGAAAAGGATAAATAAGAGAAAGATGACTGTAATGCTTAAAAAAAAAAAAACAGGTTTTAATTTTATTTCGAATGATCTCCAAAAGGTCATGAAGTATGCAAATATAAAAGAGACAGGGTTGAGGGTGCAGGGTTTGATAGAAGGTAGGAGAGAATTCTGTTTTTAACCATTTTGTATAAGACATAAAAACAAATGCGAACACAGGATTCATTTAAGTACTTTCCCATAATCAATAAACTAAGATCACACCTAGTGAATGCAGAGTTCCAAAGAATAGCAAGGAGAGATAAGAAAGCCTTCCTCAGCGATCAGTGCAAAGAAATAGAGGAAAACAATAGAATAGGAAAGACTAGAGATCTCTTAAGGAAAATCGGAGATACCAAGGGAACATCTCATGCAAAGATGGGCTCAATAAAGGACAGAAATGGTATGGACCTAAAAGAAGCAGAAGATATTAAGAAGAGGTGGCAAGAATACACAGAAGAACTGTACAGAAAAGATCTTCACAACCCAGATAATCATGACGGTGTGATCACTCACCTAGAACCAGACATCCTGGAATGTGAAGTCAGGGGGCCTTACGAAGCAAAGCTGGTGGAGGTGATGGAATTCCAGTTGAGCAAAAACCTAAAAGATTTCAAAACCTAAAAGATGATGCTGTGAAAGTGCTGCACTTAAAATGCCAGCAAATTTGGAAAACTCAGCAGTGGCCACAGGACTGGAAAAGGTCAGTTTTCATTCCAATCCCAAAGAAAGGCAGTGCCAAATAATGCACAAACTACTACACAATTCCACTCATCTTACACGCTAGTAATGTGCAAAATTCTCTAAGCCAGGCTTCAGCAGTATGTAAACCATGAAATTCCAGATGTTCAAGCTGGTTTTATAAAAGGCAGAGGAATCAGAGATCAAATTGCCAACATCCGCTGGATCATCAACAAAGCAAGAGAGTTCCAGAAAAACATCTATTTCTGCTTTATTGACTATGCCAAAGCCTTTGACTGTGTGGATCACAATAAACTGTGGAAAATTCTGAAANTTTTTCCAGTAGTCACGTATGGATGTGAGAACTGGACTGTGAAGAAAGCTCAGCGCCGAAGAATTGATGCTTCTGAACTGTGGTGCTGGAGAAGACTCTTGAGAGTCCCTTGGACTGCAAGGAGATCCAACCAGTCCATCCTAAAGGAAATCAGTCCTGGGTGTTCATTGGAAGGACTGATGTTGAAGCTGAAACTCCAATATTTTGGCCACCTGATTCAAAGAGCTGACTTATTTGAAAAGACCCTGATGTTGGGAAAGATTGAAGGCAGGAGGAGAAGGAGACAATAGAGGATGAGATGGTTAGACAGCATCACTGACTCAATGGACATGGGTTTGGGTAAACTCTGGGAGTTGGTGTTGGACAGGGAGGCCTGGCATTCTGCGGGTCACAAAGAGTTGGACATGACTGAGCGACTGAACTGAACTGAACTCAATGCCTATTGAGGGTGGTTGCAGAGATTCAGAGCTACACTTCCAGATATGATAGATTGGATCAGTCAAAACTGGGTGCCATGACTTCCTCTCTTGTTCCTGAGATGTTACTTAACCTCACTAAGCCTGTTTCCTCATCAGCAAAATAGAGCTAGAAGGACTCATAAAAGATACATGACAAAAAAAAAAAAAAAAAAAGATACATGACATCAAGCGACAAGGCTCAGAAAGCGCACAGAACAAGTCTGGCACACATGAGACTCCACAATTGGTAAATTTTGCTATTTTTTTTTTATTAAAGAAAAAATTACTGCAACAATGCAGTGCCAGATACAGCCCTCTACTTATGAATTAATGGCTATATATTTATGCGTACATTATAGGCAAAAGTCTCCTCTGTTTTCCATAGTGCCTACGTAAATCTGACTGTGAAATACTTACAGTTAAAAAAAAAAAAAAAAAAAAAAGATACATGACATCAAGAGACAAGGCTCAGAAAGCGCACAGAACAAGTCTGGCACACATGAGACTCCACAATTGGTAAATTTTGCTATTTTTTTTTTATTAAAGAAAAAATTACTGCAACAATGCAGTGCCAGATACAGCCCTCTACTTATGAATTAATGGCTATATATTTATGCGTACATTATAGGCAAAAGTCTCCTCTGTTTTCCATAGTGCCTACGTAAATCTGACTGTGAAATACTTACAGTTAACCTACTTTTTCAGACTGTTAAGGCTGCTTTACATACTAAAATTGTGACATGGCCTTGTATTTCCCCATAAATATTTGAAGGCTGGGTTTGTCACTTTGTCTCTACCATACCTACCTCATTAATTCAAACAGATGACAAATCTAAGTAGGACCTTCCTAGAGATTTCCAAATGCAGAAAACACATTCTGAAAGCTTTTCAAGTGTTAACAAGTACTTAATTTTTATCATTTTTCACACATCTCAAGAGACATTTCAATATAGTCTATCTTGATATTCCATAAATAAGATACATTAAATCTGTAGGTGCTATTTGTATTTTTTTTAAATCCAAGAAACAAGATGTTTTTATAAGACCTGACTGGATGACCAAATTACAGCTTTTAAATACTAACTACTTTTCCACTGTGAAGTAGTTATGTTTAAAGAGATAGGATTTCATCAAAACCAATCATTACAACAAATTTCAATCACATATTAAAAGACACATACATAAAACAGGTGAGTAATAGTGTAATTTGTGTTATAAAAATGCAGTGGGGCCTTTTACAGAATAGCACTTGATCTAAAAAGCTGCAAAGGAACTGCAAATGAGTGGCAGAAGTCACTGCTACCTGAAAATCTATCCATAATTAAAATAAAAGAGCTTTGAATTTCAATATATGTGAGAATAAATGATCATATTTAGAAAACTTATGTTTACAAATAATGTAACAAGACCAAATCATTGTACAAATTAAAAAACATGTAATTGCCTATTAATTAAGGACTAAGTTCCTATGGATTATCAAACACATTTATTTCTGTTTTCTGTTTTGGGTTTTGACTATGAGGCATGAGGGATCTCAGCTCCCCAACCAGGGATCAAACCTGCCTCCCTTGACTTGGAAGGTGAAGTCTTAACCACTGGACAACCACTTCAGTTTCGTTGCTCAGTCGTGTCCAACTCTTTACGACCCCATGGACTGCAACATGCCAGGCTTCCCTGTCCATCAGCAACACCCGGAGCTTGCTCAGACCAGTGTCGGTGATGCGTTCCAACCATCTCATCCTCTGTCATCCCCTTCTCCTGCCTTCAATCATGCATCATGGTTCAACTCTCACATCCATACATGACTACTGGAAAAACCCCAGAATGACTAAACAGTCTTTATTGGCAAAGTAATGTCTCTGCTTTTTAATATGCTGTCTAAGTTGGTCATAGCTTTTCTTCCAAGGAGCAAGCGTCTTTTAATTTCATGGCTGCAGTGTTTTTGGAGCCCCCAAAAATCACTGGACCATCAGGGAAATCCCAATTGAATACCTTTGTTTTCTCCTCTTCCACAAGGCTAATTGCCTTTGGCTTGACTCCCTTTAATGTTGGTTATAGTTTGGTGTCAAGGATCCATACATTTTCTAAACAGAGCCAGAAGTAAATAAGCTTCACAGGTCATATAGCCAGTGTTACAATTACTCAGTTCTACTGTCACAGAATGAATGCAGGTATAGACAATATTCACATACAAGACATAACCAAATGGGAGAGGCTGTATTCCAGTAAAACATTATAAAAACAGGCATCCAGACAGATTAATTGACTCTCCATCTCCCTTCTGCTGGCACAGTAAGAAATAACAACTCTTCCCTGGTGGCTCTTGGTAGGGAGTTGGCCTACAATGCAGGAGACCTGGATTCAATCCCTGGGTCGGGAAGATCCCTGGAGAAGAAAACGGTAACCCACTCCAGTATTCTTGCCTGGAGGATTCCATGGACAGAGGAGTCTGGTAGGCTACAGTCCACGGGGTCACACTTTCACCTTCTTTTCTTCCTTCTGCCAAGAAAACGTTCTAATCTTTAATGAAGTCAAAGAAGGAAAAGGAAACATACATGCAGTGTAGACCATCTGAGCCAAATGTCCACTCAAGTACTGATATCTGAAGATCAAGATGAAGAACTGGGTTAGATCAACTGAGGTCTAATGGAGGTGACCATCCACCTCAAACGTAAAAACAACCCTAAACTGGAATCAAGACTGCAGGAGAAATATCAATAATCTCAGATAAGCAGCTGACAACACCCTCATGGCTGAAAGTGAAGAGGAACTAAAGAGCCTCTTGATGAAAGTGAAAGAGGAGAGTGAAAAAGTTGGCTTAAAACTCAACATTCAAAAATGAACATGGGATCTGGTCCCATCACTTTATGGCAAACAGATGAGGAAACAATGGAAACAGTGACAGACTTTATTTTCTTGGGCTCCAAAATCACTGCAGATGGTGACTGCAGCCTTGAAATTAAAAAATGCTTGCTCCTTGAAAGAAAAGCTATCACCAACCTACGCAGCATATTAAAAAGCACAGACATTACTTTGCCAACAAAGGTCCATATAGTCAAAGCTGTGGATTTTCCAGTAGTCATGTATGTATGTGAGAGCTGGACCATAAAGAAAGTTGAGCACCAAAGAATTGATGCTTTTGAACTGTGCTGTTGGAGAAGACTCTTTAGAGTTCCTTGGACAGCAAAGAGATCCGACCAGTACATCCTAAAGGAAATCAGTCCTGAATAGTCATCGGACGGACTGATGCTGAAGCTGAAGCTCCAATAGTTTGGCCACCTGATCCAAAGAACTGACTCATTGGGAAAGACCCTGATGCTGGGAAAGACTGAAAGCAGGAGGAGATGGGGACTACAGAGGATGAGATGTTTGGATAGAATTACCGACTCAATAGACATGAGTCTGAACAAGCTCTGGAATTTGGTAATGGACAGGGAAGCCTGGTGTGCTGCAGTTCATGGGATTGGAAAGAGTCAGACATGACTGAGTGACTGAACTGAGCTGAATCTCATAAGTCTTGCTACTCAAAGATTTCTTTGCTCTTTGGATGTGTAGATCACACAAAGATAGATTTAAAAGCTCTTCCTGAGACATTTTTTCTTTCTTTCTTTCTTTCTTTTTTTTTTTTACTTTATTTTACTTTACAGTACTGTATTGGTTTTGGCATACATTGACATGAATCAAAGAGAATATATCTGGAATACCTGAAGATTTTTCACTTTCTAACACAAGAAGCTCTTTTCTCCAAGTGACACAAATAATTAAACTTGCACTCAACAGGTTACTTTTTAAGCTTGGTAAAGGCAAAATTCAAGCTGTGGTACAGAAAAAGAAAACACATGCAAATGCTTTCACTTAATGAAAATGTGGATCGGAACTAGATTAGTCTAAGAAAAGTAAGATAAGGTAGTAGTAAGAGCATGTTTTCATACACATGTTCATTTATTCTCTTCACAAACGTGTATGTCGAGTGCCTACTCTGTGCCAATACCATTCAACTAGAACACAGTTGTGAAAACAGACCTTGCATTCCAGTGAAGACAGAAAAAAGACAAAGTGAAAATGTGAAATGTATAATGTATTAGACAATGTAAATACATACAGAAAAAGCAATGTGGCGAAAGAGAGTAGGAAATACAGGCTCTGGGAGTTAACAGTTTCACAGAAAACAGCAGGGGAAATTCTCATCAAGAATGTAAGACTGGAGTTCAGACCTGAAGACAGTGAGGGGATGAGCCAGATGAGCAGGTGCAGTGGGAACAGCAGGTGCAGATGCCCTGGGGCAAGAGGGTCCCCAGTGTGTCGCAGAAACAGCAAAGAGAGCAGTGCAGGGAATGTCTGCAGAGAAAGGAGAGTGGAGGGCTTCCCCGGTGGCTCAGTGATTAAGAATCACCTGCCAGTTCAGCAGACGGGGTTTGGACCCCTGGTCCAGAAAGATCCCACATGATGCAGAGCAGCTAAGCCCAAGCTCCACAACTATCCAGCCTGCACTCTGAGTCTGCACGCCACTGCTACTGAGCCCGCATGCTCCAAAGCCCCCACTCTGCAACCAAAGCAGCCACCAGGATGAGAAGTCTGTGCTCCGCAACTAGACAGTAGTCCCTGCTCACCGCAACGAGAGAAAAACCCACCCACAGCAACAAAGACCCAGCACAGCCAAAAGTAAATAAATAGAATTATTGTTTTAAAAAAAGGAAGGTGAGCAGAGGGAGACACAGGTGGGCAAACCATATAGAAAAATAAAGAAATGATTAGCAGTAAAATATTCAGACAAGCAATGACCTCCATGAAAGAGATAGGGACAGAGGAAGGCTTGGCTTCTAAGAGAAAGCAGTATTCTATTTTTCAGCCAGGTAGTGGGTAGGCATTATATTACTGGTCTTTAAACTGAACAAATGTATGACATTTCGTAATAACAAAAGAAAATGAGCACTCTAAAAACTGTACAAAGGAAACAATAATCACCCAAAACCCACCACCCAGAATTAAGCATTAACAACCTTCAAGTCATCGCTCTTTTTATACACATGCACCCACATGCACGTGCATAAAATTTTATGTCTATGTAGAATCATATACCATAAATACAGTTTGCAGCTGGCTATTTATCTAACAATACACCATATGAATTGCTGAAGAATGAACCCACGCTGCTCAACTGAGTGAGAAGAAGCATGGTGAGCTAAGAACTTACACAAAAAGGGACGTTCCCACCCAATGTGATTAAACACACGTCTCTCAGATCTCCAGCAGTTCCTTGATAAGAGAACTTTATAAGTTTCAAACAAATTTCCAGAGATGCCATACAAGACTGACCTTCCCTAAGAAAGTGAACTTAACTCTACAACATCTCTTTAATCCACAGTCGAAACCAGACTTTTTTGCTTCTAAGATAAATATTTTATTGTTTTTTGTTGTTTAGTCCCTAAGTCGGGTCTGACTGTTTGCAACCCCACAGACTGTAGCCCACCAGGCTTCTCTGTCCATGGGATTTCCCAAGCAAGAATACTGGCATGGGTTGCCATTCCCTTCTGCAGGGGATCTTCCCAACCCAGGGTTCGAACCGGCGTCTCCTGCATCGCAGGTAGATTCTTTACTACTGAACCACCTGGGAAGTTCATCAAATACTTCTGTACTATGGAACAAATGTGATGAAAATGATATAGTTGTCATTTTCAACATTGAAAAAAAATAACCATATTACATCAGAGGCCATAAAATATAGAGGAGTGAGTTTTCTCACTTCTGAAATACACATCATGCATAAGACATAGACATTCAGCATTTCAACTCTGTTAATGACAGAATTGTTTCCATTTAAGACTCCAAATGCTGTCTCAATCAAGGCAGCATTTATGAATGCTATTTGCCAGTTTCTA
This sequence comes from Oreotragus oreotragus, assembly GCA_006410675.1. Lineage (NCBI taxonomy): Eukaryota > Metazoa > Chordata > Mammalia > Artiodactyla > Bovidae > Oreotragus > Oreotragus oreotragus. The sequence continues at coordinate 35,872 of SJYX01005348.1, forward strand.
CCACATTAGTAAACTATTGTTTTAAGCTGCCATGTCTTCTGGACCAAATTATTCCCTTGATCAAACTTCTTGTTAGCCAGAGCCTCAGTTAATATTTCCTAGGAACTTGACTTTTTCAATGCAGCAATCCACAACTGGTAACCATACACTTCACACTCACGGCTTTCTATAAATGTTTTAGTTTGAAATAATAAATGCTTTTAAAAATACCTCCACTTTGATAGGAAAACCCTGTTCACCTCACAGCTCATTCCCACTTTTTAGTAATTTTTCTCCCATCAAGTTGACTCAAATTGAAAACATATCACCAAGAACCGAGCCACAGAACAGCCTGACACCAGTTCCAGAACTGGGAGTGAGGGAAGCCTGAGAACTTAAGGAGGATAGGGATTTTTCTTATCAAAACATGATCAAGAGTTTGGAAATGTGCTCACAAAAATAATTTTGGCTGCAGTGATTCCATACTCTTCCAACCACCCCCTTAAGAACACTTCACCAGTCAGAATGGTCGTAAGACTCCTCACCTACAATGCAAGTTTCTCATTTCCTCCTAAATAAACTAAACTGATTTTCTATAGCTGGAGCTGTTTGAAAGGATTTTTCCTTTTTAAGTGAATGCAATGTGCACAGATAGTCCCAATGCACTAAGCCTCATAGTTCACAAAGCAGGAGACTTTCAGAGCAGCAGGAACACACTGAACTTTATGAGATTTAAGGCAAACATTGCGATCAGGGTAAGAAAAATACCTCAGTGCAATTAAGAAAACCCAGTTGAGGAATTAGAAATGGAACAGATTCACGGCTGGACTCAGGTGAGGACTGTAAGGTTTAGATGATCTTCTTGGTTCTGTGTTGTTACACAGTCTCGGCATCTGCCCTCAATAAACCCATCTGTCCAAGGACACACCACCTAGGAAAATGCAAAATACCTCACTGAAGCCATTTTTAAAAATTTGTCCTGCATATATTAATAGATGGACAATGGGCACAAGAAAAGTTGCTCAATATCACTAATTATTAGAGAAATTCAAATCAAAATTACACTGAGGGATCTCTTCACACTGATCAAAATGGCCATCACTAAAATGTTTACAAATAATAAATGCTGGAGAGGGTATGGAGAGAAGGAAACCTTCCTACACTGTTGGTGGGAATGTAAATTGGTGCAGCCACTATGGAGAACAGTATGGAGGTGCCTTAAAAAACTAAAAATAGAATTGCCATATGATCCTGCAATCCCACTCCCAGTCATATATTTGGAGAAAACCATATTTCTCAAAGATGCATGCACCTCAATGTTCATAGCAGCACTATTTACAATAGCCAAGACATGGTAGCAACCTAAGTGCCCATGAACAGATGAATAAAGAAGATATGATATTTACATACAATGGAATATTAGCTGTAAAAAGAAAGAAAAATGTCATTTGCAGCAGCATAGCTGTGCCTGGAGATTACCATACTAAGTGAAGTCAGACAAATATTATATCACTTATATGTGGAATCCAAAAAATAGTGCAAATGAATGTATTTATAAAACAGAAACAAATTCACAGACAATAGAAAACAAACTTATAGTTACCAAAGGGAAAGGAGTGGGAGGGATAAATTAGGGGTTTGCAATTAACAGATACACATACTACTATATATAACAGAGGTCAACAACAAGGACCTGCTGTATAGGACAGGGAACTATACTCAACATCTTATAATAACCTATAGTGAAAAACAATTTGAAAAATAATACATATGTGTATAGCTAAAGCATTTTGCTGTACACTTGAAATTAACACAACATTATAAATCAACTATACTCCAATTTTAAAACCTGTCCTACTTAGAAATGAAAGGTGCTTGTGGGTGGATCCAAAGCAGGTAAGTTATAGAGCAAACTAAAAAGGAGGTAAACTTCATATTTCTGTTGGATGACAGATAGCCACCATTATTATCAATTTCCATCCCAGTCCCTAGTTCATATGTGTGGTCAAGGTCCTTTGTGCTGAAATTGTATAGATTTACACATAATGATTGCAGATTATAAGAAGTCTGTGACTTTTCTGGGCTTTAGCTAATTTTCTTCCACTGTCTGATTTCATAGGATATGCACTACCATGAGCTGAACGACATTTATGGATCCACAAAGGAACAAACTGCATGGAGGTTGGAATATATGTACAAAGAGAAGAGACAAAAAAGGACATCTCCAAGTCATAGCAGGTAGATCTGCTTTCCTGGCTGAGGAAAACATTTGTGTTATCAGCATCACATCAATTGTTTTTAATTGCTATTTTGGGACTTCCCCGGCAGTCAAATGGTTAGAACTTCACCTTCCAATGCGGGAGATGTGGGTTTGATCCCTGGTCAAGGAAGCTAAGATCTCATATGCCTCATGGCCAAAAAAACAAAACATAAAACAGAGGCTATGTTATAACAAATTCAATAAAGACATTTTAAAAAACATCCTAAAAAAAGCTATTTTGCCCATTCAATTTTTCTCTGCATTTTCATGTGTGGAGATATGAAGTCCACCCTCTTTCAATGAAATGATCGTTTATTTGTTGTTAAGGAGATATTGGTGATGACATTTTTCTGTTTGGGGAAACAAGTGTCATCTTCAAAGAAAAATAGACTTAGTCCAAAGGAGAATTATTGGCAAACCTTAATAAACTCTTGCTATTTACAGCACTAAGAAAATAAATATATGGAGAGAAGTCCTGTTTACACATATATCTGGAGCCTGTTCATTTACCAAATAAGACATGTGCCATGAAATAGGGCCACACCTTGGGCATACAGTGGCTTCACACTTATTTTGTCCCCATACAAAAGCATTAACAAACTGCTAGACAAACTGCAATGTANTTAAATGGAAAAAATTATGAATTTCACACAGAGAAGTGCAGAAAGCACATAGACATTGGCATGTCAAATATTCATAATACACATGAAATGCATGATTTGTGTTTAATGTCTACAACAAGGTATTGAAAGCTAAAATGCAGTGAGGAATTTTATGAAATATATAAACCTTTGCTGTTCCTTTATAGCATTCATCACAATTACTTCAGAAAATATGTTAGAATGTTTCCTAAATATATTTCATCAAAACTATTCAAAATAGGGAAACATTGATAATATCACTGAAGGTAATGCTTTTGAACTGTGGTGTTAGAGAAGACTCTTAAGAGTCCCTTGGACTGCAAGGAGATCCAACCAGTCCATCCTAAAGGAGATAAGTCCTGGGTGTTCATTGGAAGGACTGATGTTGAAGCTGAAACTCCAATACTTTGGCCATCTCATGCAAAGAGCTGGCTCATTGGAAAAGACCTTGATGCTGGGAAAGATTGAGGGCAGGAGGAGAAGGGGATGACAGAGGATGAGATGGTTGTATGGCATCATCAACTCAATGGACATGGGTTTGGGTGGACTACAGGAGTTGGTGAGGGACAGGGAGGCCTGGCATGCTGCGGTTCATGGAGTTGCAAAGAGTCAGACATGACGGAGTGACTGAGCTGAACTGAATTTTACTCTATCTATCTCCGATCTAGAAGGCCAAGGTGGTCATTTCTTATTTCATTGCTCACTAATGATTATTAAAATAATGTGTGTGTGAGGTGGGAGGGTTTACATAATAGGAAGTCTCAAAAAAAGAAGGATGTTTCCATCTTCTATCTCTGTCATCACTTGCCCATCGCAGGGAGGAATAATTCTGTCCTAGAAAGATGTTTATTTCTATTGCTTTCTTTCTTTTTCTTTTTGTAAACTTTTCATTTCCATGAATAGAGGAGCCTCGTGGGCTACAGTCCATGGGAGTCACAAAGAGTTGGACATGACTGAGAAACTGAGCAAATAGCCAATTAACAATGGTGTGATAGTTTCAGATCAGCAGTGATGGAACTCAAGTCACGCATATTCATATATCCATTCTCCCCCAAACTCCCTTCCCATCCAGGTTGCCACATAACATTGAGCAGAGCTCCATGTGCTATACAGTAGGTCTTTGTTATTTATCCTTTTTAAATATACAGCAGTGTGTACGTGTCCATCCCAAACTCCATAACTATCCCTTTCCCCCATCATTCCCTCCAGCAACCATGTTTGTTCTCTAAGTCTGTGAGTTTTTTTTTTTCTGGGATGGAAAGATCCCCTGGAGAAGGAAATGACAACCCACTTGGAGAATTCCATGGACAGAGGAGCCTGGTGGGCAACAGTCCATGGGGTCACAAAAGAGCTGGACATGACTGAGTGAGCACTTGCTAAGGTTATACTTCCAACGCATTGGAACTAATTCTGATAGAAAATCAAGTGTCCGGGGAAATGCAATTCCTCCTAGAGCTCCCAGGAGACAACTTTGTGTTGTCTCCAGGTCGTTTTCTTCTGAAACTCATATCAAGATTTTTGTGATCCTTTCTCCCCTGAAATTACAGAATCTCAAGAACCCAGGAAGTTACCTGGAAGGGGAGCAGAGAAAAACAAGAAGGAACGCTGCAGTATAATGTTTAACATGGAGGGAGAGAAGATAACAATACATGTTTCAGGAATAGATGCAGCTTCAGCACAAATTGTGCCATGGTAACTACTTCAAGAAAGGACCAGGATCCTCTCCCATCAGCAGCAGAAGCAGTAACTTAGCAACCACTAAGCTAAGCCTCCCAGGTGCATTGCCTCAATCCGACTGAGGGTACAAGGTCACAGGCTAGGGACTTCACTTGCGGTCTATTAGTTGAGACTTTGCCTTCCAAAGCAGGGGTCGAGGGTTCAATCCCTGATTGGGGAGCTAAGATCTCACATTCCTCTTCTCAAGAACCCAGGAAGTTACCTGGAAGGGGAGCAGAGAAAAACAAGAAGGAACGCTGCAGTATAATGTTTAACATGGAGGGAGAGAAGATAACAATACATGTTTCAGGAATAGATGCAGCTTCAGCGCAAATTGTGCCATGGTAACTACTTCAAGAAAGGACCAGGATCCTCTCCCATCAGCAGCAGAAGCAGTAACTTAGCAACCACTAAGCTAAGCCTCCCAGGTGCATTGCCTCAATCCGACTGAGGGTACAAGGTCACAGGCTAGGGACTTCACTTGCGGTCTATTAGTTGAGACTTTGCCTTCCAAAGCAGGGGTCGAGGGTTCAATCCCTGATTGGGGAGCTAAGATCTCACATTCCTCTCGGCCAAAACATCAAATCATAAAAACACAATCAATATTGTAGCAAATTCAACAAAGCCTTAAAAAAATAATAATAAAATAAAGAGCAGGGGCTATAGAGTCCCATAGCCTGTGTTCACATACTGGGCTCCACCATTTTTCTTCCATGACTCTGAGCAAATTTCTCGACTTCTAGGCTTCAGCTTCCCCATCTGTAAAATGAAAATGAACACAACAGAAACTTCCTAAAACTGTTGGAAAGATTAAATGACATAAAGCATATAAAATGCTTCTCATAGTACATGGAAGATAGTAAGCACCCAATCACCACAAGCCAGCGTTTCTTTTCAGGAAGATCCCCTGAAGAAGGAAATGGCAACCCGCTCCAGTGTTCTTGCCTGGGAAATCCCATGGACAGAGGAGCCTGGCGGGCTACAGTCCATGGGGTCGCAAAGAGTCGCACATGTAAAGAACACAAATCTTCTCCCTGCTTGCTTTGTTTCTACTGGAACCCTTCCCCTTCTTTCCCAGCCTTCCTTCCTATCTTTACCTCTCTTAGTCTTCCTTTCTCAGCACTCCACCCCCTTCCTACCTTGGCGATCAGACAAAGCCACTATCAAACTTCCCTCACTCCCTTCCTCCCCCTCTGTATCCTTCCTGACCAGCTGATTCCGGAGGGGGATCCGATAACTTATCAATAGGCATAGGTTGCTCCATAGGAATATTGGCCAGCCTAGGAAACAGCCTTTCTTTGAAGGATAGCAGATCAGAATTTCTGACTCCATGCGGGAGTGTTTTGTCCTAGATCTCCAGTAACTGTGGCCACTTTCCATTAAATATACCCAGATTCACTGCATCCTGTTTTCAAGGAAACAGATTCAGTAACAAGTTAACAATGCCGGCATAGATATCTATGTACTCATTTGTCCTTCTACCTTTGTGACTTTTTTGATGGTGCCCATCAACTTAGTTAACCATTCAGAACAAGATATATTGGAAACAGAAATAGTCTTCATTTAAGCAACTCTTACATTAAAAGGTGTCCATCTGCACTGGATTTCTTGTTTCTCTTCAACATCCAAGTGAATTCCATTTATAACACTTCTTATTTAATTAACATTTTAAAATCCTTCAGAATATTTGGTCAATTCTTATCATCTTATATTTAAGTTTTTATATACATTCTGCCCATAGAGTTGTCTAATATGAAAATCTGCTTAAGTAATTATAAGAATGGAAAACATCAAACTGAAATAAAGTGTCAAATGGACTGGACTAAAATATATAAATGAAATATAGTTCAAAGGATTTATCTCGTAGTTTGCCTTTTGATTCATCTTATACCTCTATAATATTCCATCATCAAAAAAAAAAAAGGCAAAAAAGTCAGTATTTCCATTTCTAAGCAAATAAAAATGCCTTGTGTACACCCGAGAATTTTCCTGAAGGATGCTTTTCAAGAGAATAGTCTTTTCTTTGTTATTTGGTAGTTTCCACAAAAACCAACTAAAGTATGATGACCTTGTTTTCAATAAGTCAGATTTGTCACCATAAATGTGCATCAAATTATAAACAGGACATTTTGTGAACTGCTGGGCATGCGAAATTTGAGGGAAGGGATAAACGCTTTATACGGTCATTGCACATTGAGTTAAGAGTTTTCTAAATATTTCATAGCAACTTCACTGGCCTTTCTGCTTACGATAATGATCATTTAAGGTAACATTACTATGAAGTCATTCACTGGATGGAAGCACTTTTTTTTTTTTTTTTAAAGGGGGGAAAAAAAAACCCATATAAAATGAATAGCATTGGCAAATGTTTCTAATCATTTCCTGAAAATATCAAACCACCAAACATTCTTTTTATTTACTACATTTTGCTTTTGTCCATAAATCAAAGGACAATAACAAGCCTAATGTCAAAGAAACTTTTTGACACTTCATACGTTTGAGCAAGCTTAGCCGATAAACAGTTTAGATGAAGTTATGGTTTGAAATATGTTTCCCAAGAGGATTGTGGTTCATAAATTGCTATCAGGTTACCTCTGTCATTATTGATTTGAGACCTGCTCAAGGTACCCAAGCTATTACTAAGTCTAACATTACTTGACCTGCTTTTTCAGAAAATGATATTTGGTTATATAAGGACAACGAACCATCCATCCTAGAAGAAACACACAGTCTGCTTGCCATCATATATAAAAAATATTAATATTGCATTCTATCTGAAATTTTGAGGAACAATCAAAAAAGGAGGAAATCCTTTTTTCACAGATGAAATAATTTTCAGAATTCTTAGCTGGTGTGAAACAAGTTGCTTTATAAGAATTGTACCGTAAGAGCTTAGAAAAATGAGAATTTTTATAATATGTCAGACAAAGAAATTTGCATCTCAGCATTTTGTATGTATGTATGATCTTTTATTACCTCTGTGTCTTCTTTACAGTTAAGGAGTTCTGATAAGCTTATTAAAATTATATCCACAATCGCATCCAGTGAGTTGCTTAATATATGCTTATGCCTTGCCCTGCCAGCAGAAACCAACATGCCTGTGAGCCCACAGTGAGGGACACAAGTAGGGAACAGTTTATGTGCCCCAACCTGTACTGTGCCCTCAGCCTTGGGGATTTGGGAAATGTCAGGAAAAGATCAGAGCAAGCATCCTGCTACTTTTTATTCCGATTCTAGGGTCTTAGCCTTCAAGGAAACACTGAAAGGTTAGTTATGACTTGATGGCTCTGCATTGAACTTGTCCTCGGTGACCCGGCTTCACAAAAGCGCAGAACCAAAGGGTTTTAGAAACGAACCTGACAAGGGCCATCCACGGCTAGAGATGTGACAAATTTATGAATTTTATCAGCCTTGCTTTTAAAAGTGCTGGTAAGTTAAACAGTCAGAGGTGGAAGTTCCCTGCGAGCCCCCTCAATCATCGGAGAAGCTGTCTGACTGTGCACCATCGCAGGAGAGCCGGACAAATAGAAAAGCTGGACCACATCACTTTCACACCAAGAAACTCGCCAAATGTAGAGCAGAAGGTTTGGCTTTCTTATTAAAAAATCTATATCTCCCTGGAACTGAGTGATCTGAAGCACTCTGGATAACTCATTCAAGGAAACACCACTTGCCCTGGTCGCCGACACTTGCAGGAAGCTTTCCAGATGATTCCATAGTAACCTCTGCTAATTTTACACAATCACCTACTCAGCTATCTGAATGAGAAGGTAGGCTTTGCCAAAGCAAACTTGAATGTACCTCGGTTTTGACCTTTGGCTGGCATAACTTAGGAACCGGAATGTCTACAGAGAGCAAAGATCTCTCGTCTCATTCATTATTTACATGGCACTGAGCTTGTGGAAACAGTGCAAATCCTACAGAGCAAGGAAAAAGGATCACTATCAGCAGTTTCACTCACCCAGTTTTCACCCAAAATAAAAATCAAACCACTTTGTTTTGTGTCATTTTAAATAGGAACGACCTAGTCCTTTCCTAGTTCATATTCAAATAATTCAAAGATATTTCTAGTGAAAACAGAGTCCCTTAGTTGCAGAGGATCTTTTTTTAGGTTTTAAACCGAACTTTTCTTTCATAAGGATGTTGGGAAACTTCCCCAGAACTGGTTTACTCCTCTAAGAAGTATCTAAAAACGCCAGGGCACTTCACTCTGATAAAGCACTCGTGACACACTGACTATTAACCTTTGAATAAAGGGGCTCCATCTCCTTCTTGGTCGACCTCTGGTCCCACGATGCTGGGCTGTGACTCTGGCCTCACTTCAAAGACCTGCAGCTGAGAGGGGCTGCACTTATTCCATTTATTTCCTTTTTCCTCCCCCACTCCTTCCCCCGTGTTGCTCCCTCTTTCTTTTTTTCACTTTCTTCTTACAACTTTTTTGTCTTTGATAGAAAAATGCCTAATCTCTCCATCTCCCCACAGCTTTACAGCTCTCCTGACAGTGTGCCCTGCTCTTTTATTTTCCTGTGCTAAGTCATGTCCAACTCTTTGAGACCCCATGGACTGTAGCCCACCAGGCTCGTCTGTCCATGGGATTTTCCCAGGCTAGAGTACTGCAGTGAAGATCCAGTGAAGATCCACTGCTTCCTCCAGGGGATCTCCCCCACCCAGGGATGGAACCCACGTCCCCTACATTGGCAGGCAGATTCTTTATCACTGTACCACCTGGGAAGCCCTTTAATTGCTTGGTTCCAGGAAAAGTCCAAAATCTTCCTCTTGTCCTTGTAAATGGCCCAGTTAGTCTCAATGTGGGAGCTATCTCTACTTTGCAGCTTGGAATGATGCTATTTTAGGCAAAAATAAAGAAAACTTGACCTCAGATTAGTAGACGCATTGGATCCTTACATGATACCAAAGACAATGCTTTCTTTGAATCAAAGGATATAAGAGCTGGAAAGAATGCTGGAGGCCTGTCCAAGCGCCTCTTTTGAAGATGAGGCCCACAGAGGCTACATAATTCGTCCGAAGCCACAGGGCTCTTGGTGACAGAGCTAGAAACCACCACTGTGGTCCAGCACTGTCTGTGGTGACACCAGCATCACCCTGTGGTGTGAAGAGACGTGTCATTTGCCCTGGATGGTGGTCTCTGGGGGACAGCAGCCAGCCCCCCTCTCCTTTTAGTCTGGGAGGATGTGAACTGAATGGACCCGCATCCTGAATTCACTCAGAGGCCCAGCATTTAGGATTAGAATTGTCTGTTTCAATGCTTCTTTTCCCTTCATTCTGAGAGAAGAGGAACATAATCCGTTTTCAAAAAAATATTCAACGTATGCTTTTAGGACCATGGAATTTCAAATCTGATAGAAAGCTTGCGTCCTCAGAGTCCATGCTCTTGACCTCACGTTCAAGGTAACTGGGCTTCAGGTCAGTTATCTGGTTAGCTGAGAGCAGGAGGCCATGTGCATGACTCTACCAAATGTGTGCTCACATGTCATTGGGAATATGCATGTTACTGGACAGGACTAGTTATGCCTTTAACTCACCATCTGTGGGTGAATCTCACCTAATTGCTTTTGTATTTCAAGGGTCCATGATATGTCTCATAAATTCACAATCATTTAATTATTCTTAAAATTTTTTGATAAATATGACCCCTCTGCTGTTCTCCCAACTACCTCACATATCAGATATCACATTTACCACTCTTCTGGGCAATGGCCTAAGTGTATAAAATTTCTTCTATGCTGGATTTTAAGGAGAAAATCCACTTCAGCTTTTTCACTTTTTTTCCCTTTGATAACCATAAGGCAGTGTTGACACCATTTATTTTCAGAAACTTTCTGATCAGTGCTTTCAAGGAAGGTTTAAGGATTTTTAAGGAAAGCAATTTGTCCTCCATTTGTGTTTGTTTTCACCTTTAAGAACAAAGTCCCACAAGTCCGAGTTTATAGTCAATCCAAAAAAGTCTCATGAGCCTCCCATTTTATTGGTAGAACAGNCAGAAACTTTCTGATCAGTGCTTTCAAGGAAGGTTTAAGGATTTTTAAGGAAAGCAATTTGTCCTCCATTTGTGTTTGTTTTCACCTTTAAGAACAAAGTCCCACAAGTCCGAGTTTATAGTCAATCCAAAAAAGTCTCATGAGCCTCCCATTTTATTGGTAGAACAGGGACCTTTAATTTTCCTGGAGGCTTGGCTCTGGGGGTTATGTAGCACAGAACTTCCTTAACACTGGTAATCAGACCTGCAGGGTGCATGTTCACAGTTCCTGACATGTAAAACTACCCACGGTATCTCAGCTAATAACACTGTGGCAGACACTTCACTTCTGGAAAGCAAGTATTGAAACCAATTGTGTCTGTTAATTCACCCTCCTTGATGAAGCTGAAGCTCCAATATTTTGGCCACCTGATGCAAAGAGCTGACTCCTTGGAGAAGACCCTGATGCTCGGAAAGACTGAAGGCAGGAGGAGAAAGGAACTACAGAAGACGAACTGGTTGGATGGCATCACTGACTCAATGGACATGAGTTTGAGCAAACTCCAGGAGACGGTGAAGGACAGGGAAGCCTGNCAAAGAGCTGACTCCTTGGAGAAGACCCTGATGCTCGGAAAGACTGAAGGCAGGAGGAGAAAGGAACTACAGAAGACGAACTGGTTGGATGGCATCACTGACTCAATGGACATGAGTTTGAGCAAACTCCAGGAGACGGTGAAGGACAGGGAAGCCTGGTGTGTTGCAGTCCATGGGTCAGCAAAAGAACTGGACATTACTGAGCAACTACACCTCCCCCAAGATATCAATGTAGCTCATTTCAATACTGTCAACATTTTACCCCCAAAATAGCAGCAAAAAGGCTGAACGATAGAACTGAGTTAGAACATATACCCTCGCTGGCTGATTAGCAATGACTGCCAACCCAAAATACATTTGGGCAAAATCTCATTGCGGAGCCCTACAGAAGCAAGTAACTGATGAAGTTTCAGAAGAGCTATTAGCTTCAAAGAAACCATTATTGAAAGCTAAGTTACCATCAGCTGCACTGATATTTCCATGTAAAATATTAACATTTAATTCTTCCCAGGCTTTGAAAATTATTGCATCAGTGAAAGTTCTTGTTTGTAAGAAATATTCAATACAAACCCAGTCTGATGATCATGAGTGCATGCTTAGTCGCTTCTGTTGTGTCTGACTCTTTGTGACTCCATGGACTGCAGCCTCACTGGGATCTTCTGTCTTTGGGATTCTTCAAACAAGAATACTGGAGTGGGTTGCCATGCCCTCCTCCAGGGGATCTTCCTGACCCAGGGATTGAACCTGCANAAACCCAGTCTGATGATCATGAGTGCATGCTTAGTCGCTTCTGTTGTGTCTGACTCTTTGTGACTCCATGGACTGCAGCCTCACTGGGATCTTCTGTCTTTGGGATTCTTCAAACAAGAATACTGGAGTGGGTTGCCATGCCCTCCTCCAGGGGATCTTCCTGACCCAGGGATTGAACCTGCATCTCCTGTGTCTCCTGCACTGCAGGTGGATTCTTTACCACTGAGCCATGGGGGAAGCTCTCATGATCATGAGGGAAGACAAAAGTGCTGAGGAAGGGGATCAAGCGGAAGTACACAGAGGCTTGCAGAATTACTGGGAAGCTGGAGCTCCAGACTAGGATGAGGCTCAGAAGCCCAGTGGGGCTGTGCATCCACAGCCAAAGCAGGGGGGCACTGCTTCAATCCCTCTGCCAGAGCACTCTCCTTCATCTGTTCCTGCCTGCACACTGCTTGCTCAGGAATCAAAGCCCCAGAAGACAATGTCTGGTTCCAGGTTCTAAACCACATGGCTGCCCCCGGGAAAAGAGGGAGGGTCTGGGCAGCGCTTCAGACTCCAAACAGAGAGGCTTCGTGGAAAGGGACCTTGGATGATGCAATCAGACACACAAAACACAGCTTTAGTATAAATGTGCTTGTAGCATTTGCTCTTTTATTAATAAACAAAGACTATGAATTGGGGGAATAATTTTCCATTTCTGGCAAAGTCCACTTTGAGTTTTAGAAATTAAATGCCTCGAACAGGAAACAAAAATAGAGGTGTTCTCACACTCATGTCTGTGCTGCAGCCAGTGGTTACTGGGTTCAGCCTGATTCCAATCATAGAGACTTGGCTGTAACAGGGAGCAAAATCACCCATCCTAGGGTTTTTGACCCTTATGCTTAGAACAAGAAAGAGTCAGCCATTTCCTATCTAAAAAGAATGTTTTCAGGTTGGATTCCTGTGTTTGGTGAGCTGAAATCTGATCTTTCTCATTTTTTACTTTAGATGATTCTCTCAGCTTATAGTCTAATTTTTGGTACAAAGTATGAAATATAAAAGCATCATTTGCACATCAGTATTTCACTAAATGATGGCCAAAACGCAATTCAACACGGAACTTTTCAGAATATTTTTACCATTTGAATAAATGAAGATCAACTTTTTAAAAGGTCAAAGTAACACGTTAGTGCATATTTGCTTACCGAAGTCCAGATGCTGCCCTTTCATTTTAAAAAAAAAGTGTCCATACTAAGAATTTTGCCAGATAAGAGCACATTTTCACCAGATTTTAACTCTTTAAAACTTGACCTTCACTGTGGGGAATGAAGCAGGGAGAATTTGTAATCAAGTTTGAGTCTGTCATACAGAATGAATTAAGTCAAAAAGAGAAAAACACATATCATGTATTAATGCATATATGTGAAATCTAGAAAAATGTTACTGATGAACCTATTTGCAGGGCAGGAATAGAGACATCAAGAACAGATATGTGGACACAGTGGGAGAAGGAGACGGTGGGATGAATTGAGAGTGGCACTGACATATACGTACTATCGTGTGTAAAACAGATAGCTAGTGGAAAGCTGCTATAGCACGCGGAGCTCAACTCAAGTGCTCTGTGATGAGCTAGATGGATGGGATGGGGGTGGGGAGGGAAGGTGGTCCAAGAGGGAAGGGATGTATGTGTACATACAGCTGATTCCCTTCATTGGACAGCAGAAACTAACACAACATTATAAAGCAATTATACCCAAAAAAATAAATTAAAAAAAAAAGAATTGCTTCCCTGGGAAGCTGTGGAAATAAGGAGGTGTTGATCGAAGGGTACTGTACAAATTTCCAGTTGTAAGAGGACTACGTTCTGGGGCTCTAATGTACAGTATGGGGATTAGAGTTAACAATGTTGTATTATATACTTAAATGCTGCTAAATTTTCTTGCCACACAAACGAAAGTGGTAACTATGTGAGGTCCTATATATGCCATTTAACTTGATTCTGCTCATCACTTTGCAATGTATATACATATGAAATTATCACACTGCACACCTTTTTAAAAAATTATATTATACAGCCTAAATATATACAATTTTTTTCAATCATACATCAATCAAGCAGGAAAGAATAATGAAATAAATCAGTTTAAAGCATTTCACATAAAACATGATAATAATATAGAAAGTTAATACAGATAAGTAAATGCTAAGTAATAAAAGCTCTTAATCAATATTTACTTGCAATGTATATACATATGAAATTATCACACTGCACACCTTTTTAAAAAATTATATTATACAGCCTAAATATATACAATTTTTTTCAATCATACATCAATCAAGCAGGAAAGAATAATGAAATAAATCAGTTTAAAGCATTTCGCATAAAACATGATAATATAGAAAGTTAATACAGATAAGTAAATGCTAAGTAATAAAAGCTCTTAATCAATATTTACTAATGGAATGAATAATAAGTACATTTATTTAGCGCTAACTGTGCCAGGCACTATTATGCTTATATATGCTACCTTGTCGGAGAAGGCAATGGCACCCCACTCCAGTACTCTTGTCTGGAAAATCCCATGGACCGAGGAGCCTAGTGAGCTGCAGTCCTTGGGGTCGCGAAGAGTCAGACACAACTAAGTGACTTCACTTTCACTTTTCACTTTCATGCATTGGCGAAGGAAATGGCAACCCACTCCAGTGTTCTTGCCTGGAGAATCCCAGGGACGGGGGAGCCTCGTGGGCTGCCGTCTATGGGTCACACAGAGTCGGACACGACTGAAGTGACTCAGCAGCAGCAGCAGCAGCATGCTATCTTGTATAATCTTTACAATGGCCTGATGAACTAAATATTATTCTTATACCGCAATGGCACCCCACCCCAGTACTCTTGCCTGGAAAATCCAATGGACAGAGTAGCCTGGTGGGCTGCAGTCCATGGGGTCGCTAACAGTCGGACAGACTGAGTGACTTCACTTTCACTTTTCTCTTTCATGCACTGGAGAAGGAAATGGCAACCCACTCCAGTATTCTTGCCTGGAGAATCCCAGGGATGGGGGAGCCTGGTGGGCTGCCATCTATGGGGTCACACAGAGTCGGACACGACTGACATGACTTAGCAGCAGTAGCAGCATACCTGTTTTACAGATGAGAAAATTGAGGCAAAGAGTAGTTCAGTAACTTGTTGTGAGGGTGGGGGCTAATCCAACAAGTCTGGCTCCACAGTCTGTGCTCTTAATAGGTGTTATAATACCTCTTCAGATCAGGCTTTCAACAAAGGTAACAGAAATTCTCCAGTTAATGCAATTTCAAAATAAATATACAGTTGGTTGTAATTATTGAAATAATCCTCCCCCTCTCCTAAAGTTTAGGTCAAAATATATCACAATTTCATTCTCAATCTTAAAGCTTTAAATCTGGAAAAGAGGACCCCTTTTCCAAAAAGTATTAATAGATACATGTAGACAACTCTCCCCAAGGTACATAAATATGTATGTTTAGTCCAATATTAATCTTGTCAAGATAGAATCTGGGAGGGTTTTGTTTGGGGTACCGAGGTAAATACATACAACACAGAACTACAGCTATATAAATAGACAATCAAATCAAAACACCAGAATTTGATGCTTTGAAAGGCCAGGTGTGCTCCTAGTGGTCTGAAAGAATAAAGCATCTGGAAAAAGTGAAACTGTTAGTCGCTCAGTTGTGTCCAACTCTGTGACCTCATGGACTGTAGCCTGTCAGACTCCTCTGTCCAGGGGATTATCCACGCAAGATTACTGGAGGGGGTAGCCATTCCCTTCTCCAGGGGATCTTCCCGACCCTGGTATTGAAGCTGGGTCTCCTGCGTTGTGGGCAGATTCTTGACCATCTGAGCCACCAGGGAAGCCCAAAGACTGGAGAGATACCTGACGGACAGCCTCAGAACAGCTATGAGTGAAAGTCCTAAACGCTTGGTGGTCCGTTGAAGTGTACATTAAAAGGCTGGTGGAAATAGGTTTCAAACAACCAATCTTTATGATAACAAATGAGTGGCCTTTTTTTTAAGGAGGAAGATTTTATTTACTTGTTTGTTTATTCCATTTTAGTTATCTTAGTCCCTGGAGAAGGAAATGGCAACCCACTCCAGTATAGACTTTTTATTGAATGAAAAACATTAATTTATATTAAATTCTGTAGTGCTTTACAATTTTCAAAACTTTCACATGCATGACTTCATCTAATCCCGCGATAATCCTTTCCCCCTCCCCCTATGTTGCCCTTCCCCCTTCTCTTACCCCACTGGTAACCACTGATTTGTTTTCTATATCTGTGACTCTACTTCTTTGTTTTATTCACTAGTTTGTTGTATTTTTCAGATTCCACATATAAGTGTTATCACACAGGATCTGTCTTTCTCTGTCTGACTTATTTCACTTAGCATAATGCCCTCCAAGTCCACCCATGTTGCTGCAAATGGCAAATTTTCATTCTTTTATATGGCTGAATACTATTCCACTATGTATATGCTATATCTTATTTATCCAGTCATCTGTCAATGGACATTTACGTTGCTCTCAGGCCTTGGCAACTGTAAGTAGTGCTGTTATGAACACTGGAGTGCGTGTATCTTTTCAAATTAGTCATTTAGGTTTTTTGGAAAAACACAAATGAGTGTGTTTTGAGAGGTGGACTAAACAGCCTTGCAGAATATGCAGCGACCCTGTGGCTTATAGACACATTAGAGTGAGTGGACCCTGTCACAAACTCTAACTTCCATGTTCCCATTTTCATTGCTGCCACTGAATACTGTACTCACAGCAACTGGAACAAAATGTTTACATTTTACCAGTGTTTTATTTTCAATTAAACATCTCAACTGCTATTTACATAGTTGAATGGCATGGCATTTATTCTGTGCAATTTGATGTTATTTCTTTGTAAATATTTCTCCAGCAAGGGAGCTAAGTTCAAATTAGCTGTGAAAATGTCACCAAAAGTAAAATAAACTTTCATTTAACCTTGATCACAACAATTGTTAAACTCAAGCTGAAAACCTGTGAAAATTAAAAATGGAAGGCCAAAGGAATGAGTTGCACATGGCTCAGAAAGCCACTTGTTTTTGCACTGCCTGGGCCTTTAAGGACTTATATTGAGTGACTTCAGCTAACTGCAAGTTACAGGGGACAGTGAAGGTTTCGAGAGCTTGGGACAGGTTGCTAGAGCTGCAGGTCCATCCTCGAAGAAGTCACCACTGGAATGTTTCCCGTGTCTTACTCACAGTTGCTGTTACCCGACCTGCACCTCTGTCCAGGATAATTCATCATGATCTCCACTCTGTCTGTGTATGTACTCCCAAGGCCAGGCAGGTCAGCATCAAATTCAGAATGGAAACTGAAATGTAAGAGGGTCTGCCTAGCTTTCTCTGCACTGCTGCCCCAGAACATTCTCTTCCTGTTCACTCTCTTTAATGCAGAGAGGACCCTCACAGAATAGGTGATGTTTTAGACTACTTTTTTGATATTTACTTGTGAATTTCTTCCAGTTTTTCTAGATTTTGACATTGAAATCTGAATATAGAAATATAGGCTTTGGGACTTCCCTGTCAGTTCAATAGTTAAGACACCACACTTTCAATGCAGGGGGCGCAGGTTCAATCCCTGGGCAGGGAACTAAGATACTACATGCCACGCAACCAAAAAGTTTAATGAATTAATTCATGAATGAAATTTTTTTTCAAAAATAGGTTTTTGGATAGGACTTGCCTTATATGCTATACACTGAGTGTCAAAGTCAATCACTACTGTATAATGTGACTTGAGAGAGTCCAATCATACCACTGGCAACCCCCCCAAAAAAAATATTCCAATGCCTGGCAAGATACCAGAGATGATGATGGGGTTAGCATTCCCTTTTAAACTCCCAGTTTAAAGGGGAATGCTCTAGAGCACAAACCATCATTCTGGAGTCAGTCATTCACAATTCTGTGTGGATTCCCTTGTGAAATCACTGTCCTCTGAGAATGCTAAATGAAATAAATAAAACAAGAATTTTACAGGGAAGGGGGAGAGATCATTTGGGGGGCAGGAGTGATATGACGTCAAAGAAATTCAACAATTTACCAACTGTGTCGATTTACCAAAGTTTCCTCATTTTGGAGAAATAAGATAATCATTTCCTATTTAGTCAGCAAACTCAAATTCCCTCAGCAGTTAATGGCAGCATAAATTACACAGAATCATTCTGTGTCGAGTAGAGGAGGGTGTCTGTGATGAATCAAGAAGTACAAAGTTCATCACAAACAAAGAATTGCAAACACAAACACAAAATTATTAACAATATGAACAACCAATTAATATCTGTAGACAGCTGCTAGTTTTGTTTTGTTTTTAATAAGTACAGTTGCTTTACAGTGACAGGGAAGCCTGGCATGCTGCAGTTCATGGGGTTGCAAAGAGTTGCACACCACTTAGGGACTGAACAGTAACAAGCTGCTTTACAACACTGTGTCAGTTTCTACTGTACAGCAAAGTGAATCAGATATACATACATCAGGGCTTACCAGGTGGTTCTGTTGTAAAGAATCCACGTGCCAATGCGGGAGACATGGGTTCAGTCCCTGGATGAGTAAGATCGCCTGGAGGTGGAAATGGCAATCCACTCCAGTATTCTTGCCTGGAAAACTCCATGAACAGAGGAGTCTGGTGGGCTACAGACCATGAGGTCTCACAGAATCAGACATGACTGAGCAACTGAGCACACACACACACACATATACAATCCCCTCTTTTTTGGATTTCCTTCCCATTTAGGCCACCAAAGAGCATTGAGTAGAGTGCCGTGTGCTATACTGTAAGTTCTCATTAGGTTATCTATTTTATGCATAGTATATAAATACACACACACACACACACACATATCAATTGCAATCTCCTAATTCATCCAACCCTCTATCTTTCTTCCTTGGTATCCATACATTTGTTCTGTACATTGGTGTCTCTATTTCTGCTTTGTAAATAATATCATCTACACCAATCTTTTTCAGATTCCACATATATGCATGAATACACCAGCTGCTAGTTTTTGATCCATAAGTTAGTTCAACCTGAATGAAGTTCTTATGCAAGAAGGATATTATTCAGGGGATTAAATTAAAACACAGTTCAGTACCTCACAGTTCAGTTCAGTCGCTCAGTCTTTGCAATCCCATAGAATGCAGCAGAGCAGGCCTCCCAGTCCATCACCAACTCCCAGAGTTTAGTCAAATTCATGTCCATTGAGTCAATGATGCCATCCAACCATCTCATCCTCTATCGTCCACTTCTCCTCCCACCTTCAATCTTTCCCAGCATCAGGGTCTTTTCAAATCAGTCAGTTCTTCACATCAGGTGGCCAAAGTATTGGAGTTTCAGCTTCAGCATCAGTCCTTCCAGTGAATATTCAGGACTGATTTCCTTTAGGATGGACTGGTTGGATCTCCTTGCTGTCCAAGGGACTCATAAGAGTCTTCTCCAACACCACAGTTCAAAAGCATCAATTCTTTGACTCTCAGCTTTCTTTATAGTCCAACTCTCACATCCATACATGACCACTGGAAAAAGCCATAGCTTTGACTAGATGGAGAAGGAAATGGCAACCTACTCCAGTACTCTTGCCTGGAGAATTCCATGGACAGAGGAGCTTGGTGGACTACAGTCTATGGGGTCGCAAAGAGTCAGACACAACTGAGCGACTTCACTTCACTTTCACTTTGACTAGAAGGATCTTTGTTGGCAAAGTAATGTCTCTGCTTTTTAATATGCTGTCTAGGTTGGCATAACTTTTCTTCCAAGGAGCAAGTGTCTTTTAATTTCATGGCTGCAATCACCATCTGCAGTGATTTTGGAACCCAAGAAAATAAAGTCTCTCTCTGTTTCCCCATCTATTGGTGATGGGACCAGATGCCATGATCTTAGTTTTCTGAATGCTGAGTTTCAAGCCAAATTTTTTACTCTCCTCTTTCACTTTCATCAAGAGGCTCTTTAGTTCTTCTTCACTGTCTGCCATAAAGGTGGTATCATATGTGTGTCTGAGGTTATTAACATTTCTCCTGGCAATCTTGACTCCACCTGTGCTTCATCCAGCCCAGTATTTCGCATGATCTACTCTGCATATAAGTTAAATAAGCAAGGTGACAATATACAGCCTTGACGTACTCTTTCCCAATTTGGAACCATTCTGTTGTTTCATGTTCAGTTCTGACTGTTGCTTCCTGATCTGCTTACAGATTTCTCAAGAGGCAGGTCAAGTGGTCTGATATTCCCATCTCTTCCAGAATTTTCCACAGTTTGGTGTGATTTACACTGTCATAGCTTTTGGCATAGTCAATAAAGCAGAAGTAAATTTTTTTCTGGAACTCTCTTGCTTTTTCAATGATCCAGTGGATGTTGGCAATTTGATCTCTGATTCTTCTGTGTTAGGTGGTCTGATATTCCCATCTCTTTCAGAATTTTCCACAATTGATTGTGATCCACACAGTCAAAGGCTTTGGCATAGTCAATAAAGCAGAAATAGATGTTTCTCTGAAACTCTCTTGCTTTTTCCATGATCCAGCGGATGTTGGCAATTTGATCTCTGGTTCCTCTGCCTTTTCTAAAACCAGCTTGAACATCAGCAAGTTCACGGTTCACATATTGCTGAAGCCTGGCTTGGAGAATTTTGAGCATTACTTTACTAGCGTGTGAGATGAGTGCAATTGTGCGGTAGTTTGAGCATTCTTTGGCATTGCCTTTCTTTGGGATTGGAATGAAAACTGACCTTTTCCAGTCCTGTGGCCACTGCTGAGTTTTCCCAATTTGCTGGCATATTGAGTGCAGCACTTTCACAGCATCATCTTTCAGGATTTGAAATAGCTCAACTGAAATTCCATCACCTCCCCTAGCTTGTTCGTAGTGATGCTTTCTAAGGCCCACTTGACTTCACATTCCAGGATGTCTGGCTCTAGATGAGTGATCACACCACTGTGATTATCTGGGTCGTGAAGATCTTTTTTATACAGTTCTTCTGTTACTCAGGCAAAATTAATGAAGTTCCAATGTGGTAAGAAGGTCTTATCATTCAGCATCTACTAAGGATATCCTAACATATTTCACAGACATTAGCCAACCCCACCCTTAGCGAAAGAAGAGAACCAAGTTTGTGTTCTTGGAAATGGCAGAGTTCCATGAGGGGAAAAAATATTACTTGTGCATTTAATTAATATATAAAATAGTATGGGCCTTGCCTGGTGGTCTAGTAGTTGGACCACCAGGCAAGAATCCCCCTTGCAATGCAAGGGACATCGATTCTACCCTGGTCCAGGAAATAAAATCCCTCTTGTCTTAGAGCAACCAGAGAGCCTTCTCGCCACAACCAGGGAGTCAGTGCACTACAGTGAAAGATCCTACATGCTGTAACTAAGACCTGGCACAGCCAAATAATGAAACAAATAGTTAAAAAGGTAAAATAACTGCCTTCACATTTACAATGACACTATAAAAAGCCAAAACAACATTTCATATATTCAGTAGTTTTTCCTTTTTTCTATGTGTATTAAACACTTTTAAGTAATTCAGAAGATTCTAGGAAAGCATAACCACAGATTTCATTTATAAGAGTCAGCATGACATTTTGTAAGTAGAAATCTAAAAAGCTAATAAGGAGAATGTGGGAAAGGGGAAACAATCAATAGGAAAGTCTTTGTACACCACAATAGAGCTGTGCTATTATTATGTGAAATTTGCAACACCCACTAGCAAAGAGAAACATGGAAAACAAAATTAAATTAATGTGCAATTGTAAAAATTATAGTCTCATATAAATAAAAACCAAGACTTGTTTTCCAAATAGAAAAGTAGTCATTAAAAATCCAAAAGATGTCCTTCCAAAAAGGAATAAGAAACAATTTTTGAACATGTGACCATGTTTTCTGAGCTATTTTACACTGTTCTTAGAGTCCCACATATTATTGTCATAATGAAAATTAACTTCTAAACAAATTAAATGAAGGTAAAATTTGGCATCATTGTACCAACATCCAGGTAGTAAACCCTTCCTTTGTGTGAATAACAAAATTACTTTTTATTGCCTTATTATTTCTGAAAATAATAGAAATCTTTTTTCTTCCATCCTATATTCATGTAACAAATATGTTTTGAGCATCCCAATTTACTGGCTTCTAGACAGCTCAAGGGGTTCCCTGGTGGCTCAGTGGTAAAGAAACTGCCTGCTGATGAAGGAGATGTAGGTTTAATCCTGGATTGGGAAGAACGCGTGGAGAAGGAAATGGTAACCCACTCCAGGATTCTTGCCTAGGAAATCCCATGGACAGAGGAGCCTGGTGGGCTACAGTCCAAGGGGTTCATGCACCCAGACACAACTGAAGCAACTAAACAAGAAAGTGCAAACAAAACAGATATGATCCTGCCCTCATTGAGCTTAAAAATACTCCTGAACACCTGTTTTCATGTGCTCTATGAGCCTCTGTACTAAAAAATGACACACAGCTCCTGGAACTTTTCATCTTCAGAACATTGCAGGTCTTTGTCCTCATGAGTAGCATAAGTGCAAGTTGGTTTCATAGTCAGTAATACTGCCTCAACTTGCCTTCGGCTCCATTTGACAAGATTTATTTTTCTAGAGTCTTGAGGTCTGAGTGTATGAGCACTTTGAGTTTCGTTCTTTTAGAAACTTGAGAACTGAGTTCAAAGCCCTGTTACACTGTATCACTGATTTATACACACATTCATATTCAACAAATATTTGTTGAGGAAAACAGATGCAGCTCCCTGCCCCTGTGAAGCTTACATTCTAGCAGACGGAGTGAAAGAATGGTAGACATATTTGATAAGTACAATGGAAGAAAGAGAAAGTTGAACAGGGTAAGAGGAATTGGAGGTGGCAAGGTCAGAATGGCAGGTTAAAATGTTAAAGGTGCCTAGGGTAGACTTCATTGAGAAAGGATTTGAGGAAACGATCTGTGTAAATATCAGAAAGAAGAATGTTCCAAGCAGAAAGAAGAGCTGGAGTGAAGTCCCCTAAGTATGAGCCTGCCTGATTAAGAAAACCAGTGCAGTGGAGCAGAGTAAGTAAGGGGAGGAGGGCACGAGGAGAGGTCACAGGGGTAACCTCATAGTGGGAAGGTTAGTGGATTATATGGAATCTAATAGCCTATTGTCAGTACTCAAACAGGGGAAGCTTTGCAGAGTGTAGAGTTTTTCTTTCTTTCTTTTTTTTTTTTATGTTTGTACACCAAAGTTCCCTTGAAATGGTACATAAGTAGACAAGTTCTAAAGCCTGATGTGTATCCAAAAGTGCTTACAAGGCAATAGGTGATGAAGAAATGAAAAAGTCAATTAGATTCATTATTCCTTTTGAGATTAAAAAGCAGTATGAAAATATTTTTTTGCTATTAGGGAGCTGGAGATGGCTATCCTTCAACAAAATTGTGAGCCATCAAAAATTACAAAGGTATAGCTTTGAAGAATTTTGAGCAGAAGGGTGGCTTGATCTGAATCATGTTTTTAAAGGGTGACTCCAGCTGCCTTGTTTGAGAATATATTGCAGGGAAGCTATGCAGGCAGGGAGAGCTGATAAGAGCCCTCACAGAAATTCAAGCAAGATGTGATGGTGGCCAAGGCTAAGCTGGTTGTAGAAAGTGATTGGATTCTGTATGTATTTTGAGGGTAGAACCAAAAGGATTTGTTGATGGGCTGGACATGGGATGTCAGTGGAAGAGAAGAGTCAAGATGACTCCATTTGGATATCTATGGCAAAGTATATTAGTTTGCCTGTCTCTTTCATTCTGTATTTCATGTTTCTAGTTTAGGTCTTTTTTTGTCTAATACTGCCTGCTGCATTGTACTTTTTTATACTTGCAACTTGGGTTGCTGTATTAGTCACTCAGTCGTGTCTGACTCTTTGCAACCCCATGGACTATATAGCCCATCAGGCTCCTCAGTCTATGGAATTCTCCAGGCAAGAATACTGGAATGGGTTGCCACTCCCTTCTCCAGGGGATCTTTCTGACCCAGGGATCAAACCCAGGTCTCCTGCACTGCAGGCGGATTCTTATTCTTTACAGTCTAAGCCATATTAGGTTGCTGTTGGTTTTTTTTTTTTTTAGTCTAATACTTCTTGTAGCTATTTATTAAACAGTGTGGTAGGTGCAGTGTAGAGTTGAAGATGTGCAAAATATTGATTCTGATCTCAAAAAGGATCCCAAGAGGCAACACTATTAGACATGGAGATAAACTATAAAGGAGAAGTAAATCAAATGTTATAGAGAGTCAGAGAAGAGAGATGTTTCTTTGCACTGTGAAAAAAAGAAGGAAAGCTCAACATCAAGTCACCCTGAACAGAATTTTCAGAATAATGTGGGTTTGAGGGTCACCAAACCAATATGCATTCTAGGTGGGCACAAGGACCCATACAGCATCCAGTCCAAGGCAGAATGAGTGCAGGGTGCCTGGAGGGAACAGCTCGGGGGAAAGATTGGACACGTGGTCCTTCTGTTTCAGAATGCTCTGGATCAAGGAGGTGGCAGAAAAGATCAAAAGTGTGGAGAGGTGTGAGGGATAGTTCAGAGACAGGATCGCTGGTGTAGCAATGCCTCAAAGGTAAGACTGAGGATTGGAATGTTGTTATTGGGAGGCTGTTGTTTAGTCGCTAAGTTGTGTCCCACTCTTTGTGACCTCATGGGCTATAGCCCACCAGGCTCCTCTGTCCAGGGAACTTCTCAGGCAAGAATACATGCCCTTCTCCAGGGCATCTTCCCGACCCAGGGTATGAACCCGTGTCACCTGCATTGGCAGGCGGGATCTTTACCACCGAGCCACCTAAGAGGCTGGTGATACCAAAATGGAAATAGGGACATAGAGGGAAAGGACCTTCACCTAAAATCTTCCCATCTGGACTACAGAGGGAAAGTGAATGAGAAAAGCTAAGATCAAGTCTTGCAATAAATCCTGAGCAACATGTTTTCTCAGCAGCAGATTTGAGGACATAATTTTCTTGATCTGTTATTTGCTTGGACTGTGGTTGTGATTTGTGTGCTCTCAGAGACTTGGATAAGACAAGAATATTGTTGATATGACTGATTCCTTTAAGATAAAAGGTTAAAAAGCGCAAGCAATTTTTATTAAATTATAAGACTTTCCAAGGTTTACAGAAGAACTTTTCAAAGCTCATTTGAGGGAAGAGCCACAAATAACCACCTGCTTGAGCTCTGTTCAGTTCCTCCTCTCAGAATTGAACCGAAATGCAATCTGGCTGCTCTGCCTGGAAACTTCTTCCGGTATTTTCCTTAATGGAGCACAGAAGCAGAGGAGGTGAGGAGAAGGTCACCACTTTGAAGGTCTATGAAGCTTAAAATGTTCTGGCTACAGACTTCAGCTGAACCAATTTTGTTTTCCATGGTAAAGTCGAACCAAACAAAATCTTGGGAATGTGCCCAAAGAGCTTGTATTGAATATTAGAATTTTAGAAGGCGAGAGAAGCTGGAGGATTGATTATTTTGGCAAAGAGCACATTGTCAGCAAGGTGTTTCTTCACCCTTCCTAGCGTTTTCAGAAGTGTTGAAAATAATTAGAAGCAAACACAAATGTTGGAAAAAATCATTCTGGGGGGAGCTTCTTCAAGTCTGATGCTTTTCTGAGACCTTAGCTGAAAGTTTGGGTAGCTCACTTTGAGGGGAGATGGCGTGTTTGCTAATGAATATGAATAGCATTTCCTTATGGGCCATATATTTTTTCCAGCAGGAAATGGATAATCTACTATGACATTTCAGTGGGTTGGAACAAGATAGATAAATCAAATACAAGTTACCCTGTTTCTTTTTCAAATGAAAGATAAATGCCTTAATGGATTAGCAATCATGAAATATATAAGTATTTATAATACAGTACTGCTTTATAACACCATCTGCCAAAGAATGGTATTTATTCAGCCACTGATATGAGAACAGATTTTCTCCCACATTATGCAGAGAGGAAATATATCCTAGTGTTAACGAGCATGCACTTTGTATTTAGCCAGCCTAAATTCTAACAGAATTCTTTAGTTGACTGGCTGTGTCATTTTGATAACGTTACTTAACCCCACTTTCCTTTGTTGATAAAATGGTATAATAAGCATCCTACTTTTTAAAGTCATTCAGTCTATCAAACAAGGTAATATATGAAAAGCATTCCACCAAATGCCTAACATATGTGTGTACTCAATAAATAATAGCTGTTCTTATCATTTTACTGGTCAAAATTGACTCCACACAAAATGAGAATTTAGAAGTATTTGGAACATCTGAACTGAATACTTTTGAAAGCAGTGCTGAGGGACTAGATGAATGAATCTCTGCTCTGGTCCAGGCAAATAAGTCTCTGTATTAAAATTGAGACATAGAATCAGTCTCCATAGGCTGTGTCATATACAATTGTCATATAGTGTAGTGACAATTCCTGAATAACGCCAGTTTAAAGTAATGCAAGTAGATTCCTTGCTAATATCCCATGATCATCATTATTTGCAAGGGCTGGTGGGCAGCCATTATCTCACACATGGCCAAGCTATTATAGCAGAGAGACCCGGATGGTCTTACGTCAGCATCTGAGTGTTCTGACCTGGAGGTGGGGCATACATATCCCTCCTGTTCACAGTTTGTTGGCCAACACATGACCTCACTCAGCATCAAAGAGATCAGGACATCTCACACTATCATGGTCCTAGAACAAGGAAGCTGGACATCTGAACAATGATGAAAATCACAGAACCACAGAGAGCTGAAAACATAATCTTACCTCATAGGTAGTGGGACTTCAGTTATCTTTATAGAGTCCCAAAATAAATTCTGGTACAGCAGTAGTGATCCATGGTGTCTCTGAACTCTGGGTAAGACGGGTGACTCATCCTAGTTGGTGGTACACACCACATGTTGCCTGGAGTTTCTGGGATGCCTGACCATATAAGCAGTGTCATCGACTGAGTCCTTCTGTTCAAGATATCCAGAGCCATTTTTATTCTCCATGGCCTTTTTCCACCATTCCATGCTAGTTGAAATGGCTTTATCTGTTTTTATCTCACATCTAATGGGTTTAATGTGTCCTAACTGTATGGTTCCATTTCGCGCCTTGGATGCTATGGCTGAGAGGCGCCATATAAAAAATATTGTTATTGTTATGATGATGAGTTCAAGCAGTAGAGGGGAAATTGTGAAATGACTTGGTACTGGAGCTATCATTATTTTCAGAAAAATGGAATTTGGCTTCTTATTGTGCTAGTAAGCCTTGAAGATTAAATGATATCTACAGCATGTATCTTAGCAATGGGCCAAAGAAGTCAAAATAAAAACTTTTTGATATAGCATTTCATATATTATAAAACAGATGTTTGCTTTTAAGTATTCTTGATTTTTTTAAAAAGTTAACACTCATATCAGACATTAAAAAAGCACAACAGATGAAAAGACCCACACATTAATTTTCATTGTATTCATTCTCGCTTCCATCATGACTGGACTGGACAGCTATGTTAATGAATTTAACCCTTAGTGTTGATCCTTGGCCAATTTGCTGTGAAGCTGAGCAATATGTTCTTTCATTGCTTTAGAAATACATCATAGAGATGTGAGGTGCATCGAGTTCTGGAAAAAAAAAAAAAAAAAGGAATGTTGAGGTCCCTTCCCTCATGATGATGTGCTATTATGTTCCCATTACTTGAATATTCATTATGGTTTCCCACATGTTTTTGGCTACCTCTGTTTCCTGCAACTGTTTACATTATTAAGTTGGTCTGGATTATAGAAATGTAGCTCGAATGCTGTGTGTAGTTAAAGTAGCTTGTGATGTTTGCATGGAATGGGTAGATTCCGTTTTTAGCCTGAGTCGTGGAAGGTTTCTAAGAGAAGATGAGATGAAATAGTCAGGGTCTTATTACTGAAGGGCCTCAAACCACAGATGGAAAACACGACACAGGGCTAGTTGGAGGAATTTTCTGGCACACCAGGAACTGGGCCTTCCCTGTGCCTTCAACCAGATAACTTTCCACAGAGAGCACAGTGAAGGCTTCATTCCTTTTTGGCCAGGTAGGGAAGAAAGATTTGGAGAGCACTGCCTGGCTCAGAAACATGAGGAACCAGAATATATTCATGAGGCTATGTTTCCAGGACCTCCTACAAGGAAATAGGCGGTCTATGACAAATTCATGTGAAAAGATGAGGTAGTAATGAGTACATATTGCATAAGAAATCTGATAGCACTGTGATCTAGAAAGACAGAGGGCATAGACTGTCAGAAGATGAAATCTGAAACTGTCCTTGGCATGTTCTACTCCAAGACCCGTGAGTTTATTTTTCAACTTAGATAATTCTTTTTTTTGCTTTTTTCTTTTTACTGGGAAACAGCATGGCCTGTTGGCAAAGGTTCAGGATTTGGAGCAAGTCTCTCTGGCTTTAAATCCTGGCTCCTTTTAGCTCTGCGACCCATTTAGCTCAGTGACTTCCCTGCTGTGTCGCTCAGTTTTCCCCATTTGTAAAATGGGGACCATGACCTTCTGACCGTATCCTAAGGGCTGAATGAATCAAATGTGCAAAAGCACATATGACAGTGTTTGGCACATAGGAAGTGTTTGTTGAGTAAGTAAATAAGTCTCATGCTTCCAAAGTTCCTTTTAACATGTCTAGTAAAAAGTTAGTTTCTGGTGTACATTATGATGCTGTCGGATATAGTGAGTATGTACTTAACTGGTGACTTGGTAATCATTTAGACTCCTTTAGCCTCCCTTTTGCTATCTGTAGGAAAAGGAAAACATATTTATCTCCCTACCTATTTATTTGAAAAGTGCTTGTTATGTCCCATGTGCTTAAAAAAAGTTTCCTTCCATATAGCACAGGGAACTCTGCTCAGTGTTCTATAATAACCTAAATGGGAAATGAATTTGGAAAAGAATAGCTACGTGTACATATATGATGAATTCACTTTGTTGTGCATCTGAAACTAACATAACATGGTTAATCAACTATACTCCAATATAAAATAAAAATTACAAAAAGAATTAGTATTTGAAAATAAAACTCTCCTTAATTAAAATTAAGAATATAATTTATTTTTTAAAAAATAGAGTTCCTCCCTTTTCCTTTTCCTTTAAATAATCTTATCCTTGATTGTTAAAGAGTTTTAAAAGTTAAGACTTTTGTCCCCAGCTTGCTGTCATTAATCTAAAATGAAGTTCACTTGTTCATGTTCTGGGAAGTTTGGGACTGAAATGAACTGGTGACAAGGCCCCTACCTGAGGAATCTGGGGTGCTGAGGTCAGCACTGCAGCTAAGAAGGAGAGGCAACAGCAGCAGGTGGTGTGTGCTGAGGGCTTACTGTGTGCCTGGTCCTGTTCTAAGAAGTTTTAAAATCCTTACAACTTTAGATGGTAGGGACCATTAGCATCCCCATTTCACAGAGAAACATTGAGGCACAGATGATGAAGTAAATTACCCAAGGAGACCAACTCAGCTCATGACAGAACAAGGATGTCAACCTAGACCCTCTGGCTCCCTAGCCTCACTTTTAACCTCCTTACTGTGTCGCTCCTCAAAAACAATGATTATGAAGTCAGCACAGCTGTAAGTGTGTCTGCTGTGTGTCCTTTACACATTTCATAACCTCTCTGAGCTCCATGTGCCTCTTCTGTGATATAAGGATAAAAGGCGGTAATAAATGCAAAAAAACCCCAACAGCAACAACCAAAAAACCCTATCCAATGTTACTGTGAGGATACCATGTAGATAACAAATATAGCCCCAGGCCTGGCATACAGTAAGTTCTCACTGAGTAGAGGCTGTGGATGTCAGATGTCATCATGTATGACTAGAGCCTGGAGCAGATTCCTCCTCTTCTAACTCTGCATTTTGTCAGCCTCTGGTTGGTTTATCAGTTCAGCCTCCCAGGAAGGGGCAGAAGTTGAGGTCAAAGGCACTGTCACTTTCCTAGAATCAGATATACTGTCCATGAGGGGACCAAGGGCAGCTCACACACAGTCCTCATGGAGAGGTGGGTCTAACCCACAAGCTGTGCCATCCAGTCCCCTTCCTGGTAAGAGCTTTGACCTCCAATTATTAGAGTAAGTAGGCTCCTCACAAGGACAGCACTTGGGGTTCCAGGTTTGGTACCACTGATGTTCTGGAAACTGCTGTGGTGTGCATTTTTCCTGAGCCTTTTTCAGTTTGATTGCCTTTATAAATGCAGAGGAAAACATCCACACCTTCACTAATCCCTACATGACTTTGACTCGGCTTCAGAGAGCTCTGCATTTCTTTCTCTGCCTCTTTCTGTTTGGCACAGAGTCCACATTTCTTTTAAAAGTAAAACTGCCCTAATCCCTACTCTCAGGTCAATGGAGATGTGTCTCTTTAAGGCCAAGAATTCCTCTTGCAAGAAATGCATTTATCTCCAAACTTATGAGCTATACAGGTTAATTTTTCATTCATTTGTTTCCTTTGGACATAAAACGTTTTGATGCAATAGATTTTTGATATAGAACTTAGAAAATAGAAAAGCCTGCCTAAACAACTGATTGAAACCCTCAGCATCAGAGAGGTTGGAATGAATACAACTGCCTTGGAAATATATTTCTTTGAAATGAAGACACTTAGGTGGAAATGACCTCTATATTTACATATCTTGGCCCAAATTCTTCCCTGAATTCCAGACTTGCATAGCTAAAGGCTTCTCTCCTTGGATATCTCATTGGCATCTCAAACAGCATTTTCAATGGGCTTCCCTGGTGGCTCAGTGAGTAGAGAATCCTCCTGTAATCCAGGAGATGCAGGTGAAGCAGGTTCTATCCCTGGTCAGGAAGATCCCCTGGAGTAGGAAATGGACTTGTATAGCTAAAGGCTTCTCTCCTTGGATATCTCATTGGCATCTCAAACAGCATTTTCAAAAACAAATTTGGCTTCTGGGACTTCCCTGATTGCGTAGTCCGGTGGTTAAGACTCTGCCTTCCAATGCAGCTGGTGCAGGTTCAATCCCAGCTCAGGGAGCTAAGATCCCACATGCTTCAGGGGGCAGCCAAAAAAAAAAAAAAAAAAGGAAGAAGAGAAAAAAAGAATTTGACTTCTGCTTCTAACCAGGTTTGTCCACAAATCCATTCAGCCTTTCTCATCAGGTAAATGGCCCACCAGTTATTCATTTCAGAAACAGTTTTCCTTTGCCCTTTCTCCCTCCCCAGCTACCTTGGGTCTTGCACTCCATCAGCAAGCCCTCTCATTCTATCAAGAGAAAAGTTCTCAAATGCATCCACTTTTCTCAGATTCTGTAGGCACCATCCTAATGTACAAGCTCATTTTAGGAGTATTGAAATCTTGTCACTGCTCTGCTTAAAGCCCCAGTGGCTTCCCAGTGAACTCAGAATAAGATTCACTTTACTACCATAGCCTGTAAATCCCTGTGCCTCGCCTTCCAATTTCACCTAGAAACTGCCAAATAATATTCTAGCCACACTGCAACTTTTTTCAGTTCTTGGGCATCAAGCCTGTTCTCATTGCCTGGAGTCTTCTTTCTTTTAATGATAATAGCTTTTGTTTTAGTATTAATAGCTCAGCTTTGGGACTTCCCTGGTGGTCCAGTGGTTAAAACTTTGCCTTCCAATGCAGGGGATGTGGGTTCAATCCCTGGTCTGGAAACTAAGGGCAACATGCCACTGAACAACTAAGCCCATGTGCTGCAAGTAAGACCCAGCACAGCCAAATAGATAAATAAAACAAATATTTTTTTAAAAAAGAAGAAACATACATAGCAAACTTAATCTTTGGCAGTTTGCAAATACCTTCATATTTGATTAACCGTTTGACTAGGTATACAGTGCCAGGTTTGGGGCTTCCCAGGTGGCGCTCACGGTAGAGAGCCCGCCTGCCAGTGCAGGAGACTAGGGGACACTGGCTTAATCCCTGGGTCGGGAAGAACCCCTGGAGGAGGGCATGGCGACCCACTCCAGTATTCTCACCTGGGGAGTCCCATGGGCAGAGGAGCCTGGCGGGCTACGGTTCGCAAAGAGCTGGACACGACTGAAGTAGCTTAGCATGCACACACACACAATTCTAGGTTTAACATCATTCCCATTTAGAAATTTGAAAGCAAGCTTCACTTTCTTCTAGTTTTTAGTAGAAATTAGTGAGAGTAGTATATATTGCAACATTTGATCTTTCAGCTTTTGTCCTCCTTCTATTCTAAGATCTGTCTCTCTCTTAACCATTGATTTTTAAGAAAAGAGGCTTGGAAATTCGATGGTTGTCAAGTGGTTAAGACTTGGCACTTTCACTGCCAAAGGTTTTGGTTTGGTTCCTGGTTGAGGAACTAAGATCCCACAAGCTGCCTATAGTGTGGTCAAAAATTTAAAAAAATAAATAAATTTAAAAATCTTAAAGAGTCTTTAAAAAGACTCTTGGGAAGGTGAAATGGACCAGTTGGCATCCACTTCCTCTCAGTGTCCTTGTAGAATATCCTCTGCTTCAGCTTTCTCGATCTCTTTCCCCATCAACATGATCCCATTGGTGTCATTCTTAAATTTGTTGAAATAGCTCAGGCCCTAGTGATGTTCCCTCCCATCCTTTTCACTCATATGAAATTTTATGTTTATTTGCTTAACTTCTATACCTTTACTTCAGTGGTTTATCAGGGGAGAGTGAAGGCAATATTCAAAGTCCCAAAATACACCACTTGAAATTATAGTCATTTGCCATCATTTAGATGTACAGTAATTTATTTGACCAGCGCAAAAGGAAATGGCAACCTACTCCAGTATTCTTGCCTGGAGAATCCCATGGACAGAGGAGGCTGGCAGGCTGAAGTTCATAGGGTCACACATAGTCAGACACAGCTGAAGCGACTTAGCATCCACACATGCCCAAGTTTGGAGAATATTTTCCTAATTTTATCAATATTACAACTATTTGACCTCTTTATCTGGAAGGAAGGAGTTTGGGATAGACCTATGAGGACAGTACATGAGAGAATGATTGCTAAACACCTGCTCCTAATAAGGTACACTTTGGAAGCTAAGAACAGATGAAAAAGTTTCTTTCTTTCTTTTCTTTTAAATACAGAATCTCACACAAAAGGGGGTATTGAATATTAGATTTAGAAATTTGTATATATCCTTGCCTATCACATTTGTTGACATTCTTGATTACATCCATAGAAGAAAAAATTTTATTAAAGCAGGATTTCTCCATTCAAGTATGTGGATACTTAAAACTCTTGATAACAAGCTGAAAATTTTCCTTCCAGAAGGATTGCACCATTTTCTACTCCCTCTGGTCACAGACTTCTTAAACACATCCTGTGATGTCTATAAGATTCACTAGTTCTGCAAACAAAGTTGTATCTCATCATCTCCACACTCTCTGATTATTGCTGATATTGAGTATCGCCCACGTTATATTCCCCAAATGCTCAAACCAATCCCACACAGGTATTGCCGACCTCATTTTAGAAATCTATGGACTGAGACTCAGGAACTTTTAAGAATTCTCAGGATCACACAGCTTTCAAGTGTTTGAAAGCATATGCGAATGTAGACGTTGCTTTGCCAAAAAGTAATTTAAGAACATGTGACTTATCTGCTCATCTTTATTTTAAACAGAAAATCAGATTATTCATTCTTTCTGGACCTTAGATATAAATAATTATGTCAAACATGTTCTACTTCTTGCAACAAATACATTTGAAGAATATATGTTGTGCAAAGCCTAGACTGAGAAATGTCTCAGGTATATAGGATCATTGTACAGGGTTGCAAGAACAGATTTCAATTGACTCAGGAAAATTTCGCTTTCTTTGGGATCTGGATATATCACTTTATTTCTCCTGTTTCACATAGAGATGTATATTTTAAGGGGCTGTAAATTTTTGTTTTTTCTTAAACTACATGGCCACACAAAAGAGTAGCACCTCTATCCCCCTTATCCATGGGTTCACTTTCCAAGGTTTCTGTTACATGTGGTCAACCATGGTCTGAAAATATTAGAAAATTCTAGAAATAAAAAGTTCATACATTTTCAATTGTGTGCTGTTCTGAGAAAAGTGATGAAATCTCCTGTCATCCCCTTCTGTCTCTTGAATTATCTCTTTGTCCAGTGTATTCATTCGTTAGCCACTTAGTAGCCATCTAGTTTATCAGATTGATTGTCCATCAGTGTCAAAATGACACTTCTTTTACTTTGTAATAGCACCAAAGCACAAGAGGAGTGATGCTGGCGGTTTAGGTATGCCAGAGAGAAGTCGTAAAGAACTTGTTTTGAGTGAGAAGGTGAAAGTTCTCAGCTTATTAAGGAAAGAAGAATTAACTGTGCTGAGGTTGCTAAAACCTATAGTAAGAGCAAGTCTTCTATCCGTGAAACGGTGAAGAAGGAATAAGAAATTCTTTCTAGTCTTGCTGTCACACTTCAGTCCATAAACGTTAAGGCCACAGTGCATCATAGATGCTTAGTTAAATTGGAAGGGACATCAAATATGCATAGTAAGATACTTTGAGAGAGACCACTTCCATGTCACTTTTATTACAGTAGATTGTTGTCATGTCATGTTCTGTGTTAGTAGTAGTTATAGTGGTTCACTTACTGTGCTTCATTTATGAATTAAACTTTGTCATAGGGATATAGGGATAAGAAAAAACACTCTACATAGGGTTAGCATCATCTGTGGTTTTAAGGATCCAAGTGGGGTGTCTTGGAAAGTATCCCCCACGGGCAAGGGGGCACTACTGTGTTTAAGGAATTTTTAGGAAATTGCAATTTGAAAACTGCCAGTACAGTTCAGATAACTGTACCATACTTTGATATTATCACATGGACAAATCTCAGCTTCAGAATCTTTCTAAAATCAATCATATGTAAAATACCTGGTTTCTGAAGGGGCATATGGAAAAGTATATACAATTTCGTCAACTGCGATATGGCTTACTTAGTAACATATATTTGTTTAAAGAAGCCTAAGCTTTCCAAATATATCATATCCTCCAGGTGTCTTTATCCTAGCAAGTCTAAAAATTACCAAGTAATACCATCCCACCAACCTAAATTCTTTAAGATATTTCTGTGCAAGGTGTTGCATGCCCTTCATCCTAAACTGGTAGCACAGTGTTCAGTGTGGATCTGGAAGCTCCCAGGAAGGGGTAGAAGGGACACAAGCTGACCTGCCCTTTCTTATGGCTGGACCTGAGAAATTCCCTCATAGCATCCTTGCCGGGAGTTAAAAATCCAAGTTCTATGTGCCAGTAGCACAATACTCCAAAGTAGATGAGTCTCAAAAACATAATAAGTGAAGGATGCCAGACAGTAAAGGCCACATATTGTATGGTTTCATTGATATGGAATATCCAGAATAATCCATAGAGATGGAAAGAAGTTAGAGGTTGCCAGGGGATGTGGAAAGGGGAGAACTGAGAGAAACTGCTTCAAGGATGAGGGTTTTCATGGAAGCGATGGAAATATTTTGGAACTAGATAGAGGTGGTGATCGCACAGCATTGCAAATGTACTAAATGTCATGGAACAGTTCACTTGAAAATAGTGGCTCTTAAGTGAATTTCACCTCAATTAATTCTTTTTTTTAAAACAAAAGTCCAAGTTCCTGAACCTAACATCTGTCTCTTATACACATCTAGATGTGTATAAGAGACAGNGCAAATGTACTAAATGTCATGGAACAGTTCACTTGAAAATAGTGGCTCTTAAGTGAATTTCACCTCAATTAATTCTTTTTTTTAAAACAAAAGTCCAAGTTCCTGAACCTAACATACCTGGACTTGGAAACTGATACTTCCTAGCTGTGTGATGTTTGGCAGGTTATTCTCATATCCTAACCTGGATCCTAACTTTGACCCTTTTACCTTAAATCTCCATCAGTATCCGTACAGGAGTGCCATGAGGATTTATAGGAGCTGATGTGTGGCCTTTGGCGCAGTGGCCAGCACAGCCTGGGTTCTTAGGAAACGGTAGTTACCACTGCTAATGCTCCTGGCACTGGGAGCAGTAGTGATAAATGGTAACTGTTTTATCCCAGACTCTTCAAGAGTCAAATGACTATTTCTCAGTTGATTGTTTTACTTTAGGTCATCTAGTTAGGAAAAAAGCCACGCGACTTTGACTTCAGCCTGTATTTTTTGGCAGAGTCCTTCTTTTGAAAGACAAATTTTGGATGAAAACTATAGTTAATGTCAAAATCTCACACATCCCTAAAACACTGGATTATCAGCTTTCTCAGAAGCATAGGTGACACCACCTCCCAATGTGTATGGTTCTTTCTTGAAAAGGGACCAACCCATGAAAGAAAACAGCCAGGCCCTGGAGCATTTGAAAGGAAGTGTGAGAAGGAAAAAAGAAAAAAAGAGTTTCCCTGAGCTTCAGAGAAGGAAAACTTTGAACATCAGTTGGAAATCGCCGTTTATCTGGTGTGGATGGTATGTGTGACCCAAATGTGCCACTTGACGGTTTTAAGAGGTCTGTGTCCTCTCTCCATCAACAATGACTTCCCCGCCATTATCTTTCCTGAATGGAATTCTCCTAGATCCTAAGGCACATTTCTGCTTTACTGACTGCCATTCTGTTACCCACATGTACTTGGCTTTTATCTGTTCTTCCTATGGGCTCCCCAAATCCAGAGGAGGCTGGGAAAATCTTTATGAGATGGAAACGTACTGTTCTGCAGTCTTCCTGTGACTCTCTAATTTGTTTTCCCGAAGGCTCATCAAGTGAGATGTAAAGGACAGCCAACATAAATATCATTTATTGAATGAGGCAGCAAAGGCAAAATCTGTTGAAACAGCATGTTGCTCAGTTCAGTTCATTTCAGTCACTCAGTCGCGTCCGACTCTTTGTGGCCCCATGAATCGCAGCACGCCAGGCCTCCCTGTCCATCACCAACTCCTGGAGTTCACTCAGACTCACGTCCATCGAGTCTGTGATGCCATCCAGCCATCTCATCCTCTGTTGTCCACTTCTTCTCCTGCCCCCAATCCCTCCCAGCATCAGAGTCTTTTCCAATGAGTCAGCTCTTCGCATGAGGTGGCCANCAAGTCCATCGAGTCCGTGATGCCATCCAGCCATCTCATCCTCGGTCGTCCCCTTCTCCTCCTGCCCCCAATCCCTCCCAGCATCAGAGTCTTTTCCAATGAGTCCGCTCTTCGCATGAGGTGCCAAAGTACTGGAGTTTCAGCTTCAGCATCAGTGTCCATCAAACCTGTGCATGAAAGTGTGAGAAGATGAGGCTGCTAAGGTTCTAAAAAGTATATGGCCTTCAATGTGAGATGTTCAGGTGGATGAGGATTTGCATCTTGTTGCTATTAGTTATTTGGAGAAGGCAATGGCACCCCACTCCAGTACTCTTGCCTGGAAAATCCCATGGGCGGAGGAGCCTGGTGGGTTGCAATCCACGGGGT
Organism: Oreotragus oreotragus; assembly: GCA_006410675.1. Lineage (NCBI taxonomy): Eukaryota > Metazoa > Chordata > Mammalia > Artiodactyla > Bovidae > Oreotragus > Oreotragus oreotragus. The sequence goes on from SJYX01005348.1 coordinate 73,186, forward strand.
CACCAAGAGTCGGACATGACTGAGCGACTTTACTTTCACTTTTCACCTTCATGCATTGGAGAAGGCAATGGCACCCCACTCCAGTACTCTTGCCTGGAGAATCCCAGGGACGGGGGAGCCTGGTGGCCTGCTGTCTATGGGATCACACAGAGTCAGACATGACTGAAGTGACTTAGCAGCAGCAGCTGTTAGTTATTAGCTATGTGTACATGTGTGCATGCTGTGATCAGTCGTGTCCACTTCTTTGTGATGTCATGAACTGTAGTCCATCAGGCTCCTCTGTCCATGGAATTTTCCCTGCAAGAATATTGGAGCGGGTTGCCATTTCCTTCTCCGGAGGATCTTTTGACCCAGGGATCAAACCCCATTTCTTGCATTTCCTGCATTGGCAAGCTGGTTCTTTACCAGCTGAGCCACTGGTGAAGTCCATGACCTTGAACAAAACCTTAGCACTTTGTACTTTAGTGTCATTATGTGAAGAGTTCGGATGAAGGACTTCCCTGGTAGTCCAGTGGTTAAGTCTCCAAGCTCCCACTGCAGAGGGCATGGCTTCCATCCCTGGTCAGGGAACTAAGATCCCACGTGCTGCACGGTGGAGCCAAAAAATTGGGGGAAAAAATGAATGAGGATGATAAAATCCATTCCCAGCAGTTGTTGAAATCCTTGCTTTAGTTATCCTGTTTGTGGTGGCTCAGTGCTCAGCAAAGAGCTGGCAGTACATATCCATTTCCCATTGCACTGCAGCTGTCAAAGAAGGTGATGGGGTGGCTTCTGTCATCATAGTGGCTGGCAGGTTTTGTGCATTATGTGGATTCGGGGATGCTTACTTCGTGCTTTCTGTTCATTACATCATGTAAACCCTTTCATCAAGAGTGTATGGTAAGCATCATCCCCAGTTTAGTTGTGGAACACGAGGCTCAGAGAAGGTATATAATTTGTCCAAGATAGCTCTTCTTGAAAGTGAAAGAGCTGATACCCAAACAGAAGTCTCTCTGACAGTGAAGTTTGTACCTGTAACCTCTTCTACCACCAGAGTCTGGCTGAGGTTTAGTTGACTGCAGTCTGTTGAACTTGGGTTACCTTCACCTGGGGTCAGATTTCCAGAGAGACATAATGTACCTGTGCCACGGTTCTCTGGGACCCAGAAAGTCAGTTCAACTGAGTGACTTACCCCAGCGAGTCTTTGTGACAGGCCTGGCACACACCGGCACATCCATGCAGCCCCCAGCATGGTGGATGACCACTGCACAGTTGTCTAAAGCAAAGTCAAGGAAAGCCATGTGTGCAAATACATTTCTTTCCAAAACGATGGTCCATCTGCAAGGGTGTAACGGGCAGTGATATTCTTGGCATTCATTGCAAACACCCCAGGCTGCTTGGGTAATGAATTTCCGAGGGTTAGTCATTAACAGGCTTCCTGCTTTCCTCCCGCTCTGACAGGCCCAGCTGTGAGATACAGTAAGTTCAAGATGTCAGAGGCCAGGCCGCCTCCCCTTCTCGGGCAGCACACGACGCACATCCTGAAGGAGGTCCTCCGATACGATGACAGGGCCATCAGGGAGCTGCTCAGCACTGGCGTGGTGACCCAACACGAGGTTGAGTGACAAAGGAAAAGTGCTTTTCTGCAAAACCACATCTGAATACATTTTGCTAGCGAAGACAAAACAGCCTTTCTGGACCCTTCTCCCCAAATCTGGTGCCTGCCACTGAAGCGTCAGAGGAATTCCAGATTTCCTGCCTGGCGTCTCCAGAATGGCTCTGGTATCAGTGAATCTAGTGCTTTCTAAATGTACCCCACCTTTCATTCCTCACTGTTTTCCCCCAGATAATAGATTAATTGCAGGGTTTTTTTTTTTTTTGGTGAAGATTTTCTTTTTCTGGAAAAATGCATTCCTCATTCTAATTACATTAATAGCCTAAACGTTTGCCCCTCCAGCCCACGCAGGTCTGAAAAAGAGCAGATCTCTTGATGTTCTTTACTTGCACATAAAGTCCTCATTTAAACCTTTGTTAAGAAGTCAAAGCAATAAGCAGAATGACAGTCTCAGTGATTGATTTTAAACAGAATAACTTAATTTGAGCTCATGAACCCTTTGTTAATCTGTAATTTAAACCATGGAATTTGTTAATGTCCCTTATAAAACTAAACTTCATTCTCCCCTGTGGGGGTAAATATTTGCTTTATGTTGTGTTTCTTTGACTATTTCCTGAGACATGCAGAAAATCAATCCCCACCAATGAATTTTGGGACGTGTAGGTATCTGCATGTCAGGGTGAAGAGTGGTTCTTTAATTGGTACCTTATTTTGAGCCAAGTGCAAATGCAACACGTTTTTAAATGAATGTCAGATGAGTATCTAGGTATTAAATAATGTCTGTGTGTGTGTGCTCAGTTATATCCTACTCTTTGCAACCCTGTGGACTGTAGCCCACCAGGCCCCTCTGTCCATGGGATTTTCCAGGCAAGAAAACTGGAGTGGATTGCTATTTCCTTCTTCAGGGGATCTTCCTGACATGGGGATTGAACTAACATCTCTTATGTATCCTTCATTGGCAAGCAGATTCTTTACCAACTGTACCACCTGGGAAGCCCCAAATGTCGAAATAATGACAAATAGGAAAATGAAAGGAACATATTTCTTTATATTCTGAGTATCCACTGAGTAGAAGAATATAGCATGTCTTAGTATTAAGTATTTGCCTTTAAGTATTTGTCAGTGAATTAGATGTATAGCAACATCTCTGTCCAGAAGGTGGTAACTGATTTACATCTATGTTCCAAGATGAATTGTCACTCAGATTGCCAGTCACTCAAGCCCGGGTGCAGACCAAGGAATTAGATGACCTGTGATCTATATCCTGATATGATGACAATTCTCTCTGTTAGGCACATATATCTTAAAGCCATGTCATTACATGTCAAGTGGTCACTGAAAGTTAAATTACAGATGTTCATTTTTCAAATTGTGATTTAGAGCTAGTTTTCTTATTGTGTTCTTTTCTACTGGAAGGATTTAAGCCATTTATCCATGTTGTAAGCCTCAGTGTGTTTCTAGAATTAAGGATTCCAAATAACTAGGACATTTGTCTGTTCACAAACCCTTATGGGATTTTATAGAATAATGCCTACTAATTCTAGAAACAGTTATTGTCTTCTCTGCTTTCCTCTTTGTGGACATCTTGTTCTGAAGAACTCCTGCTGTTATCCTACTAGTTAGAATTCCATCATGCAAGGGTAATTTGATACCTTCTGCAGTACTTTTCCCCCAATGGCTAATTCGTAGATAGATATTTGGAGACGTTCACTTCAGGCCAGACATCTAAATGAAATTCCTCCATGTATATACAATTAGTAATGAAAATGGTAAAAGGCTGGATGACAGAGATTTGGCAAAACCACATATCCCGAAAGATGTTTCTCCACCATTATTCCCCCAGTGATCCAAGCTGATGTCTTGAAATGAAAATTACTTGGTTCCTAAGCAGTAATCCTAAATATCTGGGTTGTCATATGTAGCAGGACGTTGATCATTCAGAGAGGGTCACAAAATGCCTCAGAAACCTTGAAATCAAACAAAACTATAGTCTTGGTCCACAGCAGAGTCACAATTGGAGACTATCTCCAGTATAAATGTATATGTAGCTGTCCAGATTTCTGCCTACACAACTCAAAATGAGCCAGAAGAACTCTGAACCTGTTCATCCTTCAACAGATATCATTTACTCTACTGATTTAGTGAGAGAAATAATTTAGAATATATCTCAAATATGGGTAGAGAATTAGTCCTGGAAGAAACATTGTGTTTGCTGAAATTTGTAACATGTCCCAGATCAAGTTATGCCTATAGACAATGTGTTGTTTTAAGTATCAGGGTGTATTATACATTTCCAAAGCTGTACATATTGTTACATTACCATATGCTCCCAGTTCACTTTGTGTCAAGGCCTGCCTTCTGACAGGTTGTCTGAAGTTGTTCTTCAAATTTCTTAGCAACTTCCAGGTTTAATCTTTATGGAATTGAGAGAGTATCCACGAGCAACTAAATTTCCTTTCCTTGATTTTTTTGCTTAAACTTTCTGCTGCCATGGTTTTCTGGTTAACAGAGCTTAATTTCCAGCTTGCAGTCTCACATGCTGAATGTTTCCCCAGAAGAAGAGAAATCAGCATTGTTTTGTGGGACTCCTCTGGTTACTTGGTGTTCTTTCCATCTTCAATCCATCTACTAGGAGTTAGAAGCACGACCATGATTTAAAAAAAAAAAAGAAAGAAAGAAAACTACAGCAAAGGAGGTTTCACACAGGCTATTTCATACTAGTTCCTAGCTCGTTAGGCTATAACCTAGATAACCCCACAGAGGGGGGCTTTTGCATAAGACTTCAACACCCCTGTTTTCTGCCTTTTTCAGGGAAATTCACACCCACTAGTGTTTATTTCACCTGAATTTGATGTCTCACCACCAACTCTTTGGTCCCATGATGTTGGTGTGTGGTCTACTTTTATGGATGTGAGTGTTGCTTGTTACTTTCCCAACTGGCTCAAGGCTGCCTTCATGCACAGGAAACGCTCTCCAGGTCCTGGACCAACAGGCACTGAGAAATAACATCACCAGAAGCGAACAGATTGGCCAGATCGTCTGCGTCTGCTCCGATGGCTCATGTGGCAAAGGAGACAGGTGGGAAAAAAGGCACATTCCTCAACCTCCATTCCCCGACCCTGGGCTATTCGTTCTCAAACACATCCTCCAAGATTAAGAGATTCTTCTTGCATTTGCTTCTATTCATGGCGGAATATCCACTGCCATGAGTCCCTAAATTCTTGAGTTTCTTCAGACACAATGTGCCAGGAAAAGAGGTTATTCATTTTGAGAGTAGTATCAATGAACCTTAGAAGGTGAGACTGTCAAGCTCATTTCTTCTCTCTCTCAATTTTAGAGTACGATCATTATTTTGCTAAAGAGGATGAAAAAGTGTGGGGAAAAAAGGTACATAATTCTATTTCAAGCATCTGTTGGAGAAAACAACAATAACAAAACATTTATTTATTTTTATAGAAACGACTTTTTATTGTATATTTGGGAGTGATACTGAGCTGGAAAGAATGAAGCTGGTTCTGAACTGCTTCTGAGAACCTAGCTTTTGCTAGTCTTACTACATTTTTATTGGAATATAGCTGCTTTACAAAGTTGTGTTAGTTTCTGCTGTACAACAACGTGAAGCAGCCGTATGTATACATATATCCCCTCCCTCCTGGGGGTCCCTCCCTCCCCTGCTCCCATTCCATCCCTCTAGGCCATCACAGAACACTGAGCTGAGCTCCCCGTGTTACACAGCAGCTTCCTGCCAGCTATCCACTTTACACATGGTAGTCCATGTGTAAAGTCATGCTCCTCTCCCAGTTCACTGCCCCCCATGTGTCCTTAAGTATCTATTTTAAACATAGCAGTGTGCACATGTCAATCCCAAACTCCCAATCTATCCCTCCCAGCCACTCTTCACTGCTGGTAACCATAAATTTGATCTCTAAGACTGTGTGTCTCTTTCTGTTTAGTAAATAAGTTCATTTGTATCTTTTTTTTTTTTTTTTTTAAATAAGAGGCTGTGGTGGGCAGGATAATGGGTCATCAAAGAAGCCCATGTCCTAATCCCCAGAACCTGTGGATATGTTACATTCCATGGCAAAGGGAATTATGATTGTTGATCAGCTGACCTTAGAATAAGGAGTTTATCCTGGATTGCCCTGGTGGGCCCAGCATAATCACTAGGCCTTTAAGTGTGGAAGAGTCAGTGTCAGAGTGATGAAATGTGAGAAAGACTTTCCTGATTATTGCGGGATTTGAAAATGAAAATGAATGAAGGCTGTAGGCATTTTCTAGAAGATGAAGAATGCAGGAAAATTGGCCTCTCCCTTAGAGCCCCTGGAAAGAATGTCGTCTTGCTTGACTTTAGCCCAGTGAGACCTATTTTGGATTCATTTTGGACTTCTGATCTCCAGAACTGTAAGGTAATAAATTTGTTTTGTTTTAAGCCATGGCATTTGTGATATATTGTTATAGCACCAATAGAGCATGAATACAGAGGCTGTTCTTCCTTAGTTTAAAAGTCTAAAGCAACAGGAAAATCACTGGCTTGCAATGTAGCTAATTGACCCTCCCTGTGGCCCCATTTCCCTTCTTTCTCTTTTGTATCCCTGCTTCCTTTTTGACTTTTCACTTCCTCCCCCATCCTTTCTCTGTGGCCATATTTATTCTCTCCCTCTCCTTTTCTCTCCTTTCCTTTCTTCCTCCTCTTTTTGTCCATGTTAGTAGGTGTGGACTTCAAAAGCTGCCACTGACCTCAAGGAAAATAGGACTTGCTCAGTGATCTGGAAGCTAACTAGTAGTAATTCTGGCCATGACTTCAGCTTCACATGCAATTTTGGCTTAATCTCTGGGTGGGGTGAGCCCTAAATAACTGGCTGCCTCTTTCTCTCCCTCAAAACTCAGGGAAAGAAATGAAGGGGTGTTCCAGGTGTCATCCCAGGCTGGAGCAGAGCCTTCAGGCCTACCTGTCACATGCCCTCACTGCTAAGAAAAGCAGTGGAATAAAGTGGAATACAGAGCAGAGACTAGACTCTGTGACAGTGGGGTCTTGCTGTTGTGATGGACCTTCCATCAGAGAAAGGGGAGGGAGGGCTTGAAGGTCAATAGTTTTGTTCCAGCACTTGGCCTTGCCCTTGTTTCTCGCTTTTTTTCTTGGAGAAGTCAAGGCCACCAGCCTTCATAGAAGATTGGTATTTTGCTCTTAGTCACTGCAGTCAAATGGCCTCCAGAAGAGTGGTACATTGGGACATCCCTCATGGTAATCCCAATGTAGGGGGCTCAGGTTCAATCCCTGATCAGAGAACTAGATCCCAAAGGCTGTGACTAAAGATCTTGCATGCAGCAAAGTCCATGGGAAGCCAAATAAATAAGTAAAAGAGAAAAACAGGAAATAATAAATAAGTAAAAGAGAAAAAAACGGGTGCCTTCTCCTCTGCCTTGGTTTTGCCATCTGTCAGACAGAACACAGAGATCCTCACAACTCCCTTTGCCTTCTCCTTTCAAGAAGATGGAAAACATTCAGACACATCGGGTCTTTTCTCTCCCCATCCTTTTCTTTGCAAATGAGCCCCATGTTCAGCTCACACTGGTTTCTTTGTCTGCTGACCACAGAAGTTGGCAGAGTACTTCCTGCTGCTCATCTACATCTGCATCCTTTCCTCTGGCCCAGAGCTTACGCACAAATGCTCTGCCCATGAAGCAAGACACTCAGCTTCAGAACACACAGCCGAGATGCTGAGAGGAGAGAAACCAATGTTAAATGACCACAGGGAAATATCTTTCTACCCCTTTACCTCTTGGAGAACGCTAAAGAAAAATTTGGAATTCCAAAGCATCTCTTGGTAGGAGACATGGCAACACACATTCGTCCCAATAGATTTCAATTTATGCTTTTGATTTTATAAAGAACTTCCTAGCTATTCTTGACTGAAGCTTTGAAATATACTTCAAATGAACATCAATGTGTTCTTTCTTTGCAGAGGGTCAAGAAAATCATAGCATCCATTTTAGGAGGACTGTTAAAGATTTACTATTTCAGGGGATAGAAAATAAACTATTTCCAATATTGTTATAGATAGCCAAACACGCTTGCAATGGCATTGGCACAGATGAGGAGGCAGAACAGAAATACAATGACCTACAGGTCACCTCTGGAAGAAGTGTCCAGTGAACAGGATCCTGAATCTTCTCAGCCTGATTTACTGAACTGTGCAGATGGAAAAATATGACAGAGTTACAAATATCCAGTTACTAGAATTTCCTTCTCTGGGCCCATGTTTCCCATCTTTTTTTTTTCCACTGGAGTATAGTTGCTTTGCAGTGTTGCGTTAGTTTCTGCTGTACAGCTGAGTGAATCTGCTTTATGTATACATTTATCCCCTCTTTGTCAAATTTCCTTCCCGTTGAGGTCACCACAGAGCACTGAGTAGGGTTCCCTGTGCGCTACAGCAGGTTCTCATTAGTTATGCACTTTAGACATAGTATCAATAGTGTGTATATGTCAATCCTGAGCTCCCAATTCATCCCACCACTGCTTCCCTGCTTTGACGTCCATACCTTTGTTCTCTAGGTCTGTGCCTCTGTTTCCCATCTTCTGAATCCCATACATGAGTTTGGTTCTCCAACTTTGCTTTGAGTGAAAACCTAAGTGAGAGGGTATGGGCCTGGCATGCGAGCAGAGGTGGTGCTCGGGCCTCGATAAGTGATTCACTTAGCTGAGGTCACTGACAAAACCCTGCAGAGATGACAGTGATCAGAACCCTTCCTTTTGTGTAGCTATACTCATACGACCCAGGTGACGTGAGGTGAAATGAGTAGCTTGGTGAGCCTCTGTGTGGGTACATTTCTGGGGGAAGGTTTTTTTAACCTGGGAGAATGAACAGTCAGAGCTAGAATAGGCCTGGCTGGGGGAGGAAGAAGATTCTGCTGGTAGTCAGAGTTAGTACCTTTCATTTCCTGAGCACAGTGGAAGTAGAGTTTCTCTACTCATCCCATGAAATAAGAGCTCTTATTATATTCCCTCTCCCTTTCTCTCAGGATGCATAATAGATATAGTTCAACAACGGTGGAAGATATTCTCATGAGTTTTATGACTGGGGTTAAATTTGATGCTTTATGATGATAATAACACCAGCAACAGTATCTGTTAAAGTCTTATGTATAAAGCACTGTCCTGGGACTTCCCTGGCCGTCCAGTGGTTTAAACTCCATGCTTCCACTGTAGGGAGCACAGGTTGGATCCATGGTTAGGAAACTAAGTAAGATCCCACATACCTCACAGCATGATTGAAAGGGAAAAATAAATACATAAATAAAGCACTGTCCTAATCAATATACGTGTACTAACACAATGTGCCTAGGAAAGCCTTAAGGCTACTGCCTGAAGAGAGTAGCAATGGATAAACACACACTTCATGTCACAATAGGGCTTCCCTGGTGGCTCAGAGGTTAAAGCGTCTGCCTCCAATGTGGGAGACCTGAGTTCGATCCCTGGGTCGGGAAGATCCCCTGGAGAAGGAACTGGCAACCCGCTCCAGTATTCTTACCTGGAGAATCCCATGGACAGAGAAGCCTAGTAGGTTACAGTCCACGGGGTCGCAAAGAGTCGGACACGACTGAGCGACTTCATCTCATCTCATGTCACAATGGACACACTCACACTGTGTGTCACTGAGTGTGTCACAGTGGACACACTCAGGTCCTCTGCTCCACCAGTGTAAGTGACACCCCCACCTATATTATCATAGACACTACCTTCAGATCATGTCCCTAGAACTCATGCACCCTAGGACACTTTAGGATGTTCAGAAGAATAAAAGGCAAGACATGTCAGGAGCAGAAAGACCATAATCCATCCATTTCAACCTTTGCAAATGCCCTAGAAACAACAGGGTTTATAAGAGGATTAGCTTAACTCAAACACTGTCAGCAAAACCCTCAGGAAAGTCTCTTCAGGCTGCCACCTCAGGGAGATAGCACAGTTTCTCAACTGTTAAATGTCCTAAGAACATATACTTCTACCAAAGAGGACCTTAAAATGTTCACTCCACTCCAGAAGATTTTTCTGTGTATGAATTTATAGGTAACAGCCTACCATTTGTGGTTCTTTTTAAAGGTTGGGTAGAGCCATAAGATTGCTGATGAAATAGGTTAAAAGTAGCTCTCCCAAACACCACTGCTGGGAAAAATGAGAGAAGCTAAACACTTGGACTTAACTCCTTAGGGAGGTACCATTTAGTGTCCTAGAGAACACCAAGCAGACCGCTGAAAATGAGACACGAAGAGAGAAAGACATCCAGTGGAAACAGATACTGGCTTATCAGAGATACTGAACAACGTCAGGAAGTGAGGGACACCCATTTCCAGTGAAATTTCAGCTACTCCTTGGAGAGAGAAAAGAAGTATAACAGGTATCTAGGATGATATATATGGCTCTAGCAGGAGTTGCAATTTTTATTAGTAGGAAGATATTCGTGTAAAAATCTACTCTATAAGTAAATTTAATGAAACATGAAAGCCCCTCAAATAGAAAATACAGTAGTAAACCATACAGATAACTTTTTTCAATTTGTGGGAGCAATTTCAAAGTATTGGAGTTGAAGGTAGAAGGAAATACTTGGTGTTTGTCTGTTAACCCATGGACAATGCATTTTCTGATCTCCACAATTGGAAGTGATCTCTACATCTCATTTGCTATCTCAGTCCTCTGTATTTATCTGGCCATAACACTTACCACACCCTGAGTTGTAATTACTGGTCACCAATTACTGTCTCCCATTAAAGTATAATATTGTGGGTATCTTAGTCACGCTTGCATCTCCTGTGATTACCATGATGCCTACTCTGTAGGAGACACAGTAAATATTAGTCCAATAGACATTCTCTCACTCACCAGATTACATGTTCGATGAGAGAATAACTGATTATGTTCATTTTTTTTAACCCATAGAACCTGTGATAAATGGTTTTCAAAGATGGCCACCATCAGTACCTCCCTCCCATTATACACATGCCTCTCTTTCCATCAAGAAATACTCTTTGTTTTCCTTCCCCTGGAACCTGGACTGGTCTGGTAGCTTGCCTTTTTTTTTTTTTTATGCTTTTTGTTTTAAATAATTTTATATTTACAAACATTATTAAAATAATACTTCAGAATTCCCATATACTTGTTTCCATCAATGTTGACATTTTGCATAACCAATGTACAGTTACCTAAACCAGAAAATTAAGATTGATACAATATTGTCAGTTAAAATGCAAAAAATTCTACCAGTTGTCTCACATTGGTAGGCAGAATTCTGTAGTCCCCAAGATTTCCAGCCTTTCATGTACCACTCACTTTCTCCTAGTTACTCAATCAAACACTAATCTAAGTGCTGCTATGAAGGATTTTGCAGCTGTAATTAAAGTCCCAAATCAGGTGACTTTAAGACAGGAAGAAATTCCCTCATGGCTCAGGTGGTAAAGAACCTGACTGCAGTGCAGGAGACCTAGGTTCATTCCCTGGGTCAGGAAAATCCCCTGGAGAAGGAAATGGCAATCCACTCCAGTATTCTTGCCTGGAGAACCCCATGGACAAAGGAGCTTGGAGACCTACAGTCCACAGGGTCTCAAAGAGTCTGACAAGACTGAGCAACTTCACTTTCACGTTTCACTTTCAATCTTAAGATAGGAAGATTAACACTTAAGATAGGAAGATTAGTATCTGGGTGGGGCTGACCTGATCACATGAGTCCTTTAAGGCTGAGTCTAGAGGTCAAAGATATTAGGCCAAAGATTTCAAACACAAAGAGGGTTTGATATGAGAGAGCTTTTTGGAAGTGACTCACTTGGACCAACAGAAAGGGGCAGACATGATACAGTGCCAGTTCGATGCCAAGCCTTGAAGAAGCGTAGCATCTTCTTTTGCTTTTGGAAATTAACCATTGTGGAAGACATCTGGCCAGTATCCATTGAGAAATCCTGTGATATTTCATGCCTACTATCTTCAGAGAGAGAGAGAGGAGCCACTTGGAGAAGCACAGAAACACTAGACATGTGAGTGAATCTTCCTGAATCTCTAACCCACCCCTGCAATCTTGTGAGTATGACTAAGTGACACCAGCCCCTGCCCAGTGAAGCAGAATGACCCAGCTGAGACTTACCCCTATTTCTTATCCACATAAACTAAGATTGTTTTATTCCACTGTTGTGAAGTGGTTCATTATCAGCAAAGGTCTAACTTAGAAAAGAAGCTCAATATTAAATATAGTGTGATAAAGAGCGCACAGCATCTTGGCTGACTGAAATAGTGAATGATATGTGCTGTGGCTTACTAATTATTTTTTCCTATTGAAAAATGCCAGTCAAAAATCTGCTTTTGTTGAAAATTCTTCTATAATGATCTACCTCCTATTGTCACCTAAGAAATGGAACAGGTTCCATTGGACAACGTAGTGCCCAGGCACATCACTGACCAGATGGGAATTCCTTCCCACCCTAATGAAATTGAGGACACTAGGGATCAGAAATTATCATGTTCTCAGTCTGGAAAGAGATTAAATTCAGGAAAGGTTTGCGTTATTGAGGGGTTTCCAGGGTAGGCAGCCTCTAAACTGGCACCCCAATGAGCCTCACCCCTGCCTCACACCATTTTAGTCTTCCTTCCCAAAGTTGGTCTGTAGACACAAGAGCATGGAGCAGAGTGGCTGGTACACCACTTCCCACATTAGGTTATAAAAAAACTAAAGAGTCTGTTGTCTCTGTCTCTGTCTCTGTCTCTCTGCCACTCACTCTGGGGAAAGCCAATTGCCATAGAATGAGACATCACTACATAGGAGCCCACGTGAGAAAGAACTGAAGCTCTGGCCAACAACCAATGAGGATGGGAATCCAAGAATCACAAAAGTGACTTTGGAAGCAGATTCTCCAGCCTCAGGACTGCCTGGCAATGACTGTAGCCCTAGCCAACAGCTTACTGAGCTCTCAGAACTGTGCAGCTTACCCAGACTCCTGACCCTCAGAAACTGTGTGAAATAATAGATATTTGATATTTTAGCTTTATGTTTAATGGATTGTTAGCTTTATTTTGAAGCAACTTATGACACAGCAATAGATCACAAATATATTTCCTCATTAGATTATGGCAAAAAGTCATTTTCAATAGGTGACTTTCAATTTCAACCTCAACATTATGATTTTCATCAGTCATGCCCACTGTTAAGTGTGATGCAGCCCTGTGTGGAGGCATTATGAAGAGAAAGGAATGAAGTTGCTTGCTGCGTGTTGGCCTCTGTGCAGGAGTCTAGGGTGGAAATGATGACAGTGATGTCAGAGTTGGTGGGTAGGAGCCCGTGGAACAAAAATACTGATAAGAAACTTCTGAAAGATCTCCTCAGAGTAATCTCTGAATTCACAGGATGTTCTAGACCCAGTGGTTCTCAAGAAGGACGGGAGCAGTCTTTCCCCCAAGGGACATTTGGCAACATCCAGAGACATATTAACAAAGGTTAACAGAGTTTTGCCAAAAGAATGCACTGGTCATACTAAACATCCTCTTCCAACAACACAAGAGAAGACTACACGTGGACATCACCAGATGGTCAGTACTGAAATCAGATTGATTATATTTCTTGTGGCCAAAGATGGAAAAGCTCTATACAGTCAACAAAAACAAGCCAGGGTACTGATTGTTGCTCAGATCATGAACTCCTTATTGACAAATTCAGACTTAAATTGAAGAAAGTGCAGAAAACCACTAGATCATTCAGGTATGACCTAAATCAAATCCCTTCTGATTATACAGTAGAAGTGAGAAATAGATTCAGTAGATTAGACCTGATAAACAGACTACCTGAACAACTATGGACAGAGGTTCCTGACATTGTACAGAAGGCAGGGATCAAGACCATCCCAAAGAAAAAGAAATGCAAAAAGGCAAAATGGTTGTCTGAGGAGGCCTTACAAATAGCTGTGAAAAGAAGAGAAAGGAAAGGCAAAGGAGAAAAGGAAAGATACATCCACTTGATTGCAGAGTTCCAAAGAATAGCAAGGAGAGATAAGAAAGCCTTCCTCAGTGATCAATGAAAAGAAATAGAGGAAAACAATAGAATGAGAAAGACTAGAGATCTCTTCAAGAAAATTAGATACCAAGGGAAGATTTCATGCAAAGATGGGCACAATAAAGGACAGAAATGGTATGGACCTAACAGAAGCAAAAGTTAAAAGAAGAGGTGTCAAGAATACACAGAAGAAGTATGCAAAAAATATCTTCATGACCCAGATAATCACGATGGTGTGATCACTCACCTAGAGCCACACATCCTGGAATGCAAAGTCAAGTGGGCATTAGGAAGCATCACTATGAACAAAGCTAGTGGAGGCGATGGGATTCTAGTGGAGCTATTTCAGATCCTAAAAGATGATGCTATGAAAGTGCTGCACTCAATATGCCAACACATTTGGAAAACTTAGCAGTGGCCACGGGACTGGAAAAGGTCAGTTTTCATTCCAGTCCCAAACAAAGGCAATACCAAAGAATGGTCAAACTACTGCACAATTGCACTCATCTCACATGAGCAAAGTAATGCTCAAAATTTTTCAAGCCAGCTTCAACAGTGAACCCTGAACTTACAGATGTTCAAACTAGATTTAGAAAAGGCAGAGGAGCCAGAGATCAAATTGCCAACATCCACTGGATCATCGAAAAAGCAAGAGAATTCCAGAAAAACATCTACTTCTGCTTTATTGACTATTCCAAAGCCTTTGACTGTGTGCATCACAACAAACTGTGTAAAATTCTGAAAAAGATGGGAATACCAGAGCACCTGGCCTGCCTCTTGAGAAATCTGTATGCAGATCAGGAAGCAACAGTTAGATCCAGACATGGAACAACAGACTGGTTCCAAATAGGAAAATGAGTACGTCAAGGCTGTATATTGTCACCCTACTTATTTAACTTATATGCAGAGTACATCATGAGAAATGCTGGACTGGATGAAGCACAAGCTGGAATCAAGATTGCTGGGATAAATATCAATAACCTCAGATATGCAGATGATACCACTTTTATGGGAGAAAGTGAAGAGGAACTAAAAAACCTCTTGATGAAAGTGAAAGAGGAGAGTGGAAAAATTGGCTTAAAGCTCAACATTCAGAAAAATAAGATCATGTCATCTGGTCCCATCACTTCATGGCAAATAGATGAGGAAACCGTGGAAACAGTGGCTGACTTTATTTTTCTGGGCTCCAAAATCACTGCAGATGATGATTGCAGCCGTGAGATTAAAAGATGCTTACTCCTTGAAAGGAAATTTATGACCAACCTAGACAGCATATTAAAAAGCAGAGACATTACTTGCCGACAAATGTCCATCTAGTCAAAGCTATGGTTTTTCCAGTAGTCACATATGGATATGAGAGTTGGACTATAAAGAAAGCTGAGCACTGAAGAATTGTTGCTTTTGAACTGTGGTGTTGGAGAAGATTCTTGAGAGTCCCTGGGACTGAAAGGAGATCGAGCCAGTCCATCCTCAAGGAAATCAGTCCTGAATATTCATTGGAAGGACTGATTCTGAAGCTGAACTCCGATACTTTGGCCACCTGATGTGAAGAACTGACTCATTTAAAAAGACCCTGATCCTGGGAAAGATTGAGGGCAGGAAGAGAAGGGGATGACAGAGGATGAGATGATTTGATGGCATCACCAACTCAATGGACATGAGTCTGAGTAAACTCTGGGAGTTGGTGATGGACAGGGAGGCTTGGCTTGCTGCAGAACATGGGCTCGCAAAGAGTTGGACACGACTCAGTCTGTCTCTTATACACATCTAGATGTGTATAAGAGACAGGGAGAAGGTCACACAGCCACTAGAGAGTAGCCCCTGCTCGCTGCAACTAGATAAAAGCCCACACAGCAAGGAAGACCCAGCACAGCTAAAAATAAATCAAAACTTTTTCTTTTTTAAAACAGACTCTCCTAATGTAGATACTCTTTTGTAACATTCTTTTTTCCACTCAACAGAATATCCTAGACATCCATAAGTTTTCTCACTGTCAGAGTATGCAGTTAAAAGTATGGAAAGAAAGAAAACCAGAAAGTCGTGTTTAATTAGGAATTGGTGGAAACTGATGAATTTCAGTATATGTAGAAATAAATATANTTTTTTTTTTTTTTTACATTATGTAAGTTTTAGGGAGGAGGGAAGTGGGTTCATCGAGCTATAATATGATCTGCAGGTAAAACCTACACATGTAGTCTTTATCATTTTTTTTTAATGGAAATGTGAAATCCTTATTTTGACTTCTTGCACTAAGTGTTTTTCTAAAGTAGAGGGAGCTGGAAGTTTCCTAACAGCCCAGTGGTTAAGAATCTATCTTCCAATGCAGGGTACACGGGTTTGATCCATGGTCGGGGAACTAAGATCCCACATGCCACAGGGCAACTAAGCCTGCTCACCACAACTAGAGAAAGCCTGTATACCACAACGAAGACTCAGTGAAGCCAAAAGTAAAAATAGAGTGGAGGGATACAAAACATTTTCGTTAATGGAGAGAGCTCAGTTTTTCTTCACAATAGCAGTTACGTTGAGGACACAAATCAAATTGCAAGGGGAAAAAAAAATCTTAGTTCTTAATAGTATCAGAGAACTATAACACATTCAGATAGCAATTGCCAGGCCACATTCCCCTCCTGGGCCATAGTTAACTCTGAAGAGTATGGGGCTTTGATGAAATGATTTCTGAGATCCTTATGAGATTTCAGATTCTTTCATTCAATGATTCTTTTATTTAGGGTCATACTATGGATGCTCAGAGAATGCCATATATAAAGATAAAACTAATGGACAGGTTTGAACAATAATGCTTAAAGAAGAAGAGACACTTTAAATGAGGAATTAAGAGTAGCCCCTCTGGGTATCTGGTGATCCAGAACTGTAAAGAAGTAGAAAGTTAGTAAAGATAACACATAAAAAGTGGGATAATCCACACATCACTTGGCACATCTTCCTAACTCTTTGCTGGATGGGCCCAGTAGATGGTTTACTCTGGGAAGAGTTGAGGTGTGATTGAGGCTGAAGTGTCCAGCATGGGAAGGGTCTAAGGTCAGAGCTAGGAGATTGGATCTCAATTGCAGCTTCAGCAGAACCCAGCTGACCTCTTGATCAACACACACCTCATGATATTCCCCTCAGTATCCCTGAAAACCTACAGATATGGATGTCATAGAATCTTTGCTATAATGTGGAGTTTTTGAAGGGGACCTGAGGACATGAAAACCAGGGTAAGTACTTGTTTAAAACATTAATCTACATTTGCAACTCTGCCCAATTGTTCTGAAAAGGTAAAAACGAGGGCCAAACAACTCACCAATGAGCTTCCCATTGGAAAAAAGTTACCTCGCCCAAGGAAATAATATTTCAAAGAATTAAATGGAAGAAGCACATTTAAAGGTCATAAGATAAAATTTAAGTCTAGGTGATGACTTTTCCTTGGCCCTAATTGTCAACTCCATGGACCTAAACAAGTTACACCTAGAAGATATGCAAAGGGAAGGGCATTTGGCTACCAGACTTCCGTACCAATCTGTTGATTTTATTCAACTATCAGAACATGGTCAGGTTCCAGATCCACCCATTACTTCTCATGTCTACCATCTTCATTTTAACCCACACCCTTCTTGCTGGCCCTTCTGCCATTCCTGTACTTTCCTCCAAACCCATTTTAAAAAGTCACCTGCCTAGTAAGCCTTTTTAAAATTCATTCTAGTCCATGCTGATTGTATTGGATTACTCCTTTGCTCTACAGTCAATGACTGGCTTTATTTTTCCATCAACTGCACTGCTGAAGATCATTTTAGAGGTGTTTGTTAAGTTTTAGACAGATAGAATTGGAATAAAGTGCTCAACATCCAGGACTGGAAATCAAGATGGGAAGACAAGGGACTTCCCACATGGTCCAGTGGTTAAGACTTCACCTTCTAATGCAGGGGGTGCAGGTTCNCTGCACTGCTGAAGATCATTTTAGAGGTGTTTGTTAAGTTTTAGACAGATAGAATTGGAATAAAGTGCTCAACATCCAGGACTGGAAATCAAGATGGGAAGACAAGGGACTTCCCACATGGTCCAGTGGTTAAGACTTCACCTTCTAATGCAGGGGGTGCAGGTTCGATCCCCAGTCAGGAAGCTAAGAACCGACATGCCTGATGGCCAAGAAACAAAACATAAAACAGAAACAATATAGTAACAAATTCAATAAAGACGCTAAGAAAATGATGGGGAGGCAAAACCTTTATATAAATTTTATGCAGAATGACTCACTGTGCTACATAAGAAATGCCAGTGGTATTGGAGTTCAGGGGAGGGAATGATCTCTGTAATCTGGTATGTTTAGGAAAGTAATTATGTAGGAAACACACATTCCTCTTCAAAGACGAATGAGATTTAAATAAGCAGAGACAGGAAGAGTGTTACAGGCACAGGTGAGCAAGCTGGGGAGGCAGGACAGCCATGACCAATTTGGAAACAGAGCTCTTGAGTAAACAGATTTAGTGAAAGAGGGCTGCTTTATTGGAAACAGACGGGAAGACTAGAGAGGGACAGATTTTAGAGGGTACTTGAAGGTAAAGAGGGCAATTTTTTGGTGGGCATTGGGTGCCACGTAAATATTCCAGCAAGGAAGTGACTGACTTACTGCTGTACTTTGGAAAGATGGCCCTGGTGGGTGCAATAGAGCACATGGAATTATAGAAGGCGTGGTTTCATTCAGCTGTGAGTCAATAAGGGGCTGGACCAGAGGTGGTCCTTTTATATGTTGCTTCATACACACTGTGCCATACATCTAAGTCCTATCCGCTTTACTAGATTATGAATTCCTTGTAAACCAGAAATACATTTCCCTCACTTTAGAGCATGTCCCTTCTTGTCTATCTAGTGCTCAGAATTCATTGTCTGTTGATGTGTCAATGTTGGGGCTTCCCAGGTGGTGCTACTGGTAAAGAACGCACCTGTCAATGCAGGAGACATAAGAGTCGTGGGTTTGATCCCTGCGTCAAGAAGATCCCCTGGAGGAGAGCATGGCAACCCACTCCAGTATTGTTGCCTGGAGAATCCCATGGGCAGAGGAGCCTGACAGCTTACAGTCCATGGCACTTCACAAGAGTCAGACACAACTGAAGTGACTTAGGGCGTATGCATGAGCCAATGTTATTGTTATAATTATTTTGTACATTTTTATCAGACTTACCTGCTCCAAATAGGTTATAAACACACAGCATTGGAATGGGAAATTGTAGGAATTTGGAATCTCCAATATATTCTCTATATACTATATTCTCTAGGGCCAAGGAGGCAGAGCTGTTAAATTAGATCAATCATATTCAAGCTGTCAATCCTGAGGACTTGTTGAAAGATGGAGCCTTGAAAAACCACAGCCACACTTTCAGAGCTCTAGAAACTTACTACCTCCTCAAGCTTTAAGATTCAGCCTTCTCTGGAAGAAGATGTATTTATACAAAGTCATGGTTGTGGTTACAGTTAGTGCATGGGAGACATTGACACAAAGTCTGAAAAACTGAGGCCATCTGTCTGCCTGCTCCATGGAAAGTGCCAGTCCCTGTTACAGAGTGAGGCCGAGCCCGTATGCCAATTTGCAAAATGGCACTGCAGTTAATTACGGAGCTCTCCCTGGTCAGTTTAGTCACGGCCAATTAAAATGGCTCTAGCAGTCTCTTTGGACCCTAAATTCTAGGCTGCCTTCTTTCACTGTTTAACACTTGACTGTCCACAGGCTTTCTTTCCCAGGAGAGACTAGACATTGCCTAAGGAAAGAGTTTGTGTCTTGTACCTCTTTTGGATTCTGGTGCAAAATAGCAAGATGAATTAGTGTTCAGTAAGTAGTAGTTGAATTGGTCTGTAGAGAAAGCTCACACTCTCAGAAATCTGAAAGACCAGCTATTCTGTCAAACTCTCTCTTTGGTGGTAAAGATGCACTCCCGGTTTTAGTGTGAAAGGCTTGAAAACATAGTTCTATGTGTTCTAAAGGCTAAAAGGTGGCACAGAGGGAGAGTGCAAATGGACATGCCCAGCTGTTCAGTTCTACCCTTGGCATTGATGAAGCCATAGCTTGCACCCTTGGCTGATTCCCATATCTGACTTTTTTACTTCCCTTCCCTGGCATAGGTGAAGCCCCAGAATCTTTCTTAAGCACTACTTTAGACAACCACTGGAAATAATCCTGAAGTGACACAAAAAATAAAATCCATTTGCCACTTCAAGACCACTGAAGTAACAACCAGTTGCATCTCTGGAAAAACTTCCTATAGGGGCAACATAATGTGGACAATAATGCTAGCAGGAGGTAAACTTTACTGGGTGTTTAAATGATCTTTCCCTACATCCATTTCTCCTCCAAAGATAACTTTATTCCAGTCATGGTGACCCTATTCTACTTACAAGGATAATTTTAGGATGGACTTGTGATGCAGTTGTCACTAATGGGATGAGAGAAATCTACTGGAAGCTTCTGGAAGGTTAACCTCATCCTTTCTTCTTGAATATGAACAAGAAATAATGTAGTCCTGGTTGCCATAGGAAGCCAAAATGTGACCAGGAGAGGAAGCAGCTTTGGGATGAACCAATGCCAAGAATAGCATACGGCAGAGGGAAAGAACCTAGGTTTTTGACAATCCATCAAGCTGTCAATCATTCTGTGCTGGAAGCCTGCTCTTCTGGATTCCAGCCTATATGAAACACACATTTAGTTATTGTTTTAGCCAGTTTGAGTTACTATTTCCGTTGTTTGCAGCCATAATACCTCTGGGCAGGGGAATTTTTAAACTTGAAGAAGTTTTTCTCAATTAATCCTCATAGTAATTCTTTAAGGTTGGTACAACCTTCATCCCCATTTCTCGGGGGAGGAAACTGAGAATTAGATTCCTGGAGCAAATTTCCAAAAGTCATGGAGCATTTTTGCATTGGAGCTGTCATTCGTACTCAGGAACCCACTCTCTTAAACATTATGCTAGAGTCAAGCTGTCTGTCAATTTATTCCACAGGGGATAAAGACAAAAAATGAAAAATGTAAAGGCTGGGCATGTTTGAATTTCTAGGAAGCCTTTTTTCACACATTAAAGGGAAAGAGAGCGTGTGTCTGTCCGAGCTGAAGGCGTAACGCATCACCCAGTGCCCCCTGTGACTGAGAAGTCTGCACCTGGAAAGTTATCATTTGGCTTCTCTCCTCCCAGCAGCCTGGAGCTCTGTCTGAGAAGGAAGGAAAGCTTCACCGCCATAAACCAGAGGTTCCTCTGCAAACTCCACACAGCGTGTCTCAGGCCTGCGGAAGGTGGAGCTCCTTTGCTGGGATAGGCAAGTGCTTGGGGTTGGGTTATCGAGTCATTGGGAGGGATGAATTTGTGAGCACGCGTCCCTCCCAGGGCTGCCACTCTTGACAAATGCTGCATTCAGCACTCAGGTCCCCACTGTGAATAGACACTGTCTGGGCTGCTCCTGGAGGGGCCTGTGCAGCCTGGAGCTGTCCCAGTATTCCACATCATCAGCCTTCTAACTTCCCTGGGGTCAGCCATTCCTTTTTAGACAGTACCCTTTCCCAGAATTCGGGTACATACAAAACCTTTCTCTTCTTCAATATATTACATGTTCTTCCCCCCTCCCTGCCCCACCCACTCTTTTTAATTAGACCCTGGATGGAGTTACAAAACATTTAAAATCAAGGGTTATTTGTGATTTTTTTTTTTCAAGGAATATCTTTCTTTTATGTTATCAATCACTTTAACCAACTTGAAACCTCTTCTGGCCAGAGGATGGTCTCAGATGAACGAAGTTTCTCTTGTGTTATGGCTTGTCATCAAAACTTGAAAGAGTCTTCAGATAAAATGGAATAAACAATTAAACAAAACTTCCAGAAAATATCTTCTGTGTCATATCCATGTATGCATATGTTGACTGGAAATCACGTGCAGTCTCAAGGTTCATTATTGGATGTTATCTCTCCAAATATTACCAAAAGGGTTCTAACACTTTGATAAGCATTTTTAGACAAAGCCTATGTGGAAGCAATTGTGACATGTTCTGTGGATTTTCAATAACATACTGCAGGCACGAAGGTGTACTCCATGGTGGGGGGTGGTGGTGTGAGTAAAGTTTTCCTCAATATATAACCTTTTTCTTTTTACAGAAATTTCAAGCATAACTCTCATCCAAAAAGGAAAACTTTAAAAACTAAGATCATAGAAAATTTTCTAGGGAATTGGCTTCACTGTAAGAGAATTGTAGTTTTTTTTTTTTTTTTNCAATGATCAATGTAGAATGTCTATTATTTGTAGCACACATCAAGGATGTATGTGTGTGTGTGAGCTCTCAAAATCTCCAGTGCCATTAACACAAGAAGAACATAGATGTGCTCAGTATTAGAACAAGCAATAAGGCTCTTAGAGGGATGGTCACACCAAAATCTGCTTCCCGATGAATTTGGGTTAACATTAATGTAAGGATAATAAAGATGTTACAAGGGAACATTGACCTTTTTGAAAGTTGTATCCATTTAGCTGCATAAACAGAACAATAAAATCACTGATTTCTTGGTCTAATTTTAACGAGGAGAAAAAGGAGTTATCAGAATTAGTATTTTAGCAAGTAAAAACAGTTTCATCTTATTTCATTTATCCTAGAAGCACTCACTTGCCCTCGTCTATTTCTTAGACAAATTCCCCACCGTTTAGGGACGCGTGTGGATCATTTGATTTTCTCCTACTTAGCAGAGATTTTTTACTGCCTGGCCCTTAGCTCTGTGAGTGCCCAGTGAAAATTATCTTCACGGTTCACTCTCCAAATCTCCTCCTCATGGCTCAGCTTGTCTAACTGCAAGCAAGAGATTACACCAAGGCAATCAGAACTTGGCGTCCCAAACTGGAGTTTGTGTGGTCAGTTCACTACCCTTTGTATGTTTGCTTGTTAATAGCACAGGCTTGTTAATTAGGTGTTCATCCAGCTCATGAGATGCAAGAGGTGAAGACCTTTCCCATGTGTATTTGGAATCAAAGCAGTGTGCCTTGGTGGTTTGGGACTTTGGGCCCAATCACTTAGCTGCTTTTTTTTTCCCTCGAGTCAACCCCATGTGTGACTTGAGGACCTTGAGGATGTGGGAGCAGCCATCCCACCGAGTCAGTGTCTTTTATTTGATCCATAGGTAACATTGTTTGTCGTTAAGTCATTTGTTCACGTCTGACTCTTTGTGACCCCATGGACTGTAGCCCACCAGGCTCCTCTGCCCATGAGATTTCCCAGGTAAGAATACTGGAGTGGGTAGCCATTTCCTTTTCCAGGGGATCTGTCCAACACAAGGACTGAACCTGTGTCCCCTGTTTTGGCAGACAGATTCTTTACCACTGAGCTACCTAGGAAGCCTGTAGGTAACATTCCCACAGAAGTGAATCACATAACCCGTGGAGTCCAGCTGCCTTAAGGGCATATATTCTGTGTGATCTTAGAAAAGTTTCTTAACCTCTCTGTGTCAGTTTTGTCTATAAAAGAGAAATAATATGTCTGTTTACTGTATAGGACTGTCATGAGGTTTAAGTGAGATAATGGTGTAAATGCTTAAGACAGGGTAAGGTATTCTTAAAAGTTAATTACAATAATTATTATAAACAGTCTAAGATTGACCTTCTAGAAGTTAAGGATGGGGCTTCCTGGATGTACTTTACTTGTTTCAGTGCTTCAAAATGCTTGAAAAGTGAAAGTGTTAGTTGCATAGTTGTATCCAACTGTGAGACCCCATGGACGGTAGCCTGCCAGGCTCCTTTGTCCATGGGACTCTCCAGGCAAGAATACTGGAGTGGGCATCCATTCCCTTTTCCAGAGGATCTTCCTGACCCAGTGATTGAACCTAGGTCTCCTGCATTGTGGGCAGATGCTTTACCATCTGAGCCACCAGCAGATTGTAACACAAAGTATGGCTTAATTTCCTGTATGTTTTCCTATAAAGCAGTTGATATATCAATAGCTCATCTTCAGTCCTGAAGGTACAAACAAACCTTGTTTGCCTACTCCAGGGAGGGTCCTACTGATTCAGCAAGATGTGTATAAGAGACAGTGTTCTTCCCCCCTCCCTGCCCCACCCACTCTTTTTAATTAGACCCTGGATGGAGTTACAAAACATTTAAAATCAAGGGTTATTTGTGATTTTTTTTTTCAAGGAATATCTTTCTTTTATGTTATCAATCACTTTAACCAACTTGAAACCTCTTCTGGCCAGAGGATGGTCTCAGATGAACGAAGTTTCTCTTGTGTTATGGCTTGTCATCAAAACTTGAAAGAGTCTTCAGATAAAATGGAATAAACAATTAAACAAAACTTCCAGAAAATATCTTCTGTGTCATATCCATGTATGCATATGTTGACTGGAAATCACGTGCAGTCTCAAGGTTCATTATTGGATGTTATCTCTCCAAATATTACCAAAAGGGTTCTAACACTTTGATAAGCATTTTTAGACAAAGCCTATGTGGAAGCAATTGTGACATGTTCTGTGGATTTTCAATAACATACTGCAGGCACGAAGGTGTACTCCTTGGTGGGGGGTGGTGGTGTGAGTAAAGTTTTCCTCAATATATAACCTTTTTCTTTTTACAGAAATTTCAAGCATAACTCTCATCCAAAAAGGAAAACTTTAAAAACTAAGATCATAGAAAATTTTCTAGGGAATTGGCTTCACTGTAAGAGAATTGTAGTTTTTTTTTTTTTTTTTGGCCACTTAACCTTTCTACACCAAGTGCTGACAATTAACGTAGAGGCTAGACTTTGAGATTTTGGGGTCTGGAAATAAAAGCCTGGCTGAGTTATTAAATACTCGAGGATTCACTTTTGATGATACTGACTTTTGTTTGATTTAACATTTCCACAATATGCTCATCATGTTAAATTGTTTCTACACATGTGTATGCCATATATTCTGAAAATGCATGGTGACAAACCAGATGTGATGAAAATGCTGAAGATCTAAACAAAGCTCTGGTGTCCTTTGTTCTCCCAGATAAATGGCTATTCCACCCTTCTCTATTTGTTTAATTTTATTTTTTCTGTGTGTCCCTATACTTCCTTCACCTTCCCAGTGATGGAGAGTATCCTATTTCTCTTTCTCTTTCTTTTTTTTTTCTGGTAAAGCCTGCATTATCTTCCTTTATATTTTCTTCTTTGCTTGGATTGGACAGAGTGAGGGTTAGGATAGAATTTTAATTTCTAACTACTTTCTTTGTCTCTGATTTTCCCTTTTTCATTGAAACCTCTTCTTGTTTTCTGGATGTCATTTTGTTTCAAATCTCTGAGATTGTTCACCAAAAGTTTTTCCTTGATTTAAAATAATTGTCTTCTGTTTCCTAATTTAGGTGCCTACTTCCTGTCACACTACCTCTGAAGCCACAATACAGTTGATAACCATTTGTACTAAGGGTAAACTTCACTAATGGCTCAGTTGGTGTCAGCCTGATCCTTCTGTTGAAAAGTTCCCCATCAACCTTCCCTCTTACATTTTCAGCATCCATTTACAATTATTGCCAAATCCATTGTTTCATTGGTGACTGTAAAATGATGGGTTTTTTTCCCCTAATTAAATCCATTCTTATTAGGTAAGAATTTTTTAAAAGTTATGATCAAGCTTTTATTTTGAATTATAGCTTCTATATTTATTTTATATTTCCAAGTGTAAATAAAATTTCATTTGAAAAAAATTTTTTTTTTTTTTACTAAAAGCAATTTAGAAATCATTGAGCCAGGATCTCTAGGTTACCTTCTAGCTCCAAAGGATTATGATTCTTCAACCTGTGCTGAACCAATGTTTCATGACAAGACAAAGTCCAGCTGATAGAGGCTGTGTTGTGATGGCACAAAGGTAGCCAGCTAGACTCTCCTTCTGCTCTGGAGGAGACTGGATTTTGATGAGGCCATGGACAGTCCTTTTGGGCAACAGCCATGTGTTGACTTAAAGGAGAATGACCTTTAAGCCTTCAGTTCTTAGAAGTCATGCAGAATGATTTTTATGTCAAGTTGTACAAGTATGTAAGATATAAAGTTCAGTTCAGTCACTCAGTCATGTCCAACTCTTTGCGAGCCCATGAATCACAGCATGCCAGGCCTCCCTGTTCATCACCATCTCTCGGAGTTCACTCAGACTCACATCCATCGAGTCCGTGATGCCATCCAGCCATCTCATCCTCGGTCGTCCCCTTCTCCTCCTGCCCCCAATCCCTCCCAGCATCAGAGTCTTTTCCAATGAGTCAACTCTTCACATGAGGTGGCCAAAGTACTGGAGTTTCAGCTTTATCATCATTCCTTCCAAAGAAATCCCAGGGTTGATCTCCTTCAGAATGGACTGGTTGGCTCTCCTTGCAGTCCAAGGGACTCTCAAGAGTCTTCTCCAACACCACAGTTCAAAAGCATCAATTCTTCGGTGCTCAGCTTTCTTGACAGTCCAACTTTCACATCCATACATGACCACAGGAAAAACCATAGCCTTGNCACATCTAGATGTGTATAAGAGACAGCCCCAATCCCTCCCAGCATCAGAGTCTTTTCCAATGAGTCAACTCTTTACATGAGGTGGCCAAAGTACTGGAGTTTCAGCTTTATCATCATTCCTTCCAAAGAAATCCCAGGGTTGATCTCCTTCAGAATGGACTGGTTGGCTCTCCTTGCAGTCCAAGGGACTCTCAAGAGTCTTCTCCAACACCACAGTTCAAAAGCATCAATTCTTCGGTGCTCAGCTTTCTTGACAGTCCAACTTTCACATCCATACATGACCACAGGAAAAACCATAGCCTTGACTAGGTGGACCTTAGTCGGCAAAGTAATGTCTCTGCTTTTGAATATAAAACTGGGATTAAAAAACATAACAAATATAACTTATACCTTTTTCTTCCCCTCATCATTCACTATGGGATCTTTAGTTTCTTCTAAAGTGTCCTGCATCACTGACTCAATGGACGTGAGTCTGAGTGAACTCCGGGAGTTGGTGATGGACAGGGAGGCCTGGTGTGCTGTGATTCATGAGGTGGCAAAGAGTCGGACAAGACTGAGTGACTGAACTGAACTGAACTGAACTGAAAGTGTCCTGCAACTACTCCTATGGTTTATGGGATAACAGGCTCTCCAGTGTTCTTTGAAACATGGCAGCATCCATCATTAACCTCTTCTCATGACCTATCACCCAATGCCTTGGCTGCTCTGAAACCATAACCTGCAAGAATCACTCCTGAAGAACACAGTGCTGCTATATTCTCTGAACTCCCTGATGGGCTGCTCTGATCTCCTTCAAAATGGGAAGAATTCCCTTCCTCCACACTGATGCTCCATGTCATTACCTGAATAGAAAGGCTATTCTCTTGTGCACACAATGATTTACGGAGAGTTGAATGAACAGCCCTCTCCAGCTGAAGCCACTGCCTCCTCTCTGGTGACTCGAGCATCTGTTTATGGTGCTTAGGAGACTGGGTCATCTGAATGACAGCTGACTTTATTGCCTGTCAAATGCTCCTTCTCTTGCCTTAGCTTGGACATGCAGGTGGCCCTGTGTCCTAACATGAAAGAGGATATTGTTGGACCCTTTTTCAACATGAGAGTTGCAATGACTCCAGTCATGCCAAGTAAAGCAACAGGCTGGAAGATAACCTCAGACGTCTTTTCCAGACATCCTTTTCCATGTGGGAGTTGACACTGGCTTCTCCCACATAGGGTGGCCCTGGAGAGAACTGAGATGAAACCTTGTCGTTAAAAAGACTGTGTTTGTTCTGAGGTCCTTGTTCTCACTTCAGGGAAAACTGACTGCAGAAGGAGCAGCAGGGAAAACTGAATTGGGAGGCCTTGGGAAGTGTCATAATCTAAGACGACATTTAAGAGCCAATTTAGAAAAAGTACTTGCAAAACCAATGGAGAAAGTGAGTCACTTGGTTTGCCAAGTAAACCAACATTGGCTCTTAATTATTGTCTAAATCGCCGAGAAAAGTTATTTTTCTCACACCTTTTCTTTTAGACAACACCTTGGAGCTATGAAACATGCTTGTAGAGATTAAAGCAACTGACTAGACCTGCCACCAGTAGGGAGTCCTCCTGTTACCCTCCAGGCATCGGGGTGATCCATCAGGTTGATTGTGGGGAAATAGAACTCATTAGTTTATGAAGATTATGAAATGGCAAACACTAAACTCTAAGTTCTTAAAGTCTGGTTAATAGAAACAATTTTACATAAAATTCTATTTACTCCGAATCCAAGGTAGTAAAAAAGACCCACTTGTTCTGTGGAGTAGGGGACCCTGTATCTATCATCAGTGGATGGGATTTCTTTATGGTTGTGTTATAGAGAGGACCATCTTAACTCCTAAGCCACTTCCTCCAGTTCAGATTGGTCCTCTTTTTTTCCTATGGAAGGCAATACCCAATGATCAATGTAGAATGTCTATTATTTGTAGCACACATCAAGGATGTATGTGTGTGTGTGAGCTCTCAAAATCTCCAGTGCCATTAACACAAGAAGAACATAGATGTGCTCAGTATTAGAACAAGCAATAAGGCTCTTAGAGGGATGGTCACACCAAAATCTGCTTCCCGATGAATTTGGGTTAACATTAATGTAAGGATAATAAAGATGTTACAAGGGAACATTGACCTTTTTGAAAGTTGTATCCATTTAGCTGCATAAACAGAACAATAAAATCACTGATTTCTTGGTCTAATTTTAACGAGGAGAAAAAGGAGTTATCAGAATTAGTATTTTAGCAAGTAAAAACAGTTTCATCTTATTTCATTTATCCTAGAAGCACTCACTTGCCCTCGTCTATTTCTTAGACAAATTCCCCACCGTTTAGGGACGCGTGTGGATCATTTGATTTTCTCCTACTTAGCAGAGATTTTTTACTGCCTGGCCCTTAGCTCTGTGAGTGCCCAGTGAAAATTATCTTCACGGTTCACTCTCCAAATCTCCTCCTCATGGCTCAGCTTGTCTAACTGCAAGCAAGAGATTACACCAAGGCAATCAGAACTTGGCGTCCCAAACTGGAGTTTGTGTGGTCAGTTCACTACCCTTTGTATGTTTGCTTGTTAATAGCACAGGCTTGTTAATTAGGTGTTCATCCAGCTCATGAGATGCAAGAGGTGAAGACCTTTCCCATGTGTATTTGGAATCAAAGCAGTGTGCCTTGGTGGTTTGGGACTTTGGGCCCAATCACTTAGCTGCTTTTTTTTTCCCTCGAGTCAACCCCATGTGTGACTTGAGGACCTTGAGGATGTGGGAGCAGCCATCCCACCGAGTCAGTGTCTTTTATTTGATCCATAGGTAACATTGTTTGTCGTTAAGTCATTTGTTCACGTCTGACTCTTTGTGACCCCATGGACTGTAGCCCACCAGGCTCCTCTGCCCATGAGATTTCCCAGGTAAGAATACTGGAGTGGGTAGCCATTTCCTTTTCCAGGGGATCTGTCCAACACAAGGACTGAACCTGTGTCCCCTGTTTTGGCAGACAGATTCTTTACCACTGAGCTACCTAGGAAGCCTGTAGGTAACATTCCCACAGAAGTGAATCACATAACCCGTGGAGTCCAGCTGCCTTAAGGGCATATATTCTGTGTGATCTTAGAAAAGTTTCTTAACCTCTCTGTGTCAGTTTTGTCTATAAAAGAGAAATAATATGTCTGTTTACTGTATAGGACTGTCATGAGGTTTAAGTGAGATAATGGTGTAAATGCTTAAGACAGGGTAAGTTATTCTTAAAAGTTAATTACAATAATTATTATAAACAGTCTAAGATTGACCTTCTAGAAGTTAAGGATGGGGCTTCCTGGATGTACTTTACTTGTTTCATTGCTTCAAAATGCTTGAAAAGTGAAAGTGTTAGTTGCATAGTTGTATCCAACTGTGAGACCCCATGGACGGTAGCCTGCCAGGCTCCTTTGTCCATGGGACTCTCCAGGCAAGAATACTGGAGTGGGCATCCATTCCCTTTTCCAGAGGATCTTCCTGACCCAGTGATTGAACCTAGGTCTCCTGCATTGTGGGCAGATGCTTTACCATCTGAGCCACCAGCAGATTGTAACACAAAGTATGGCTTAATTTCCTGTATGTTTTCCTATAAAGCAGTTGATATATCAATAGCTCATCTTCAGTCCTGAAGGTACAAACAAACCTTGTTTGCCTACTCCAGGGAGGGTCCTACTGATTCAGCACCCTACTGGGGGAGGAGGACACACACACAACCACAGACATGGTCTCCAATCTGTTCAGTTCCCAGGAGCTTCAGTCACAGAAAAGTTCTGTGTTTCAGAAAGAGGAATACTATGATTATGGCTCATCAAATCAGACTGGGTTTTCTTTCACTTCATCTCTCTTATAACTCTAGTGAGAAAAAAAAAAAGAAACAAACCAGGTGACACACAGCCAACCTGTGGGGCAGTGAGTCAGAAAGGCAAGTGGAGGGACACAATGTTTGTCCAAGTCACACTAGGAAATCAAACTGAGTGTCCAGCAGCCAAATCATTCAGTGGCATTTTAGGGTAGCTGGGCTTCCCTGGTGGCTCCGTGGTAAAGAATCCTCCTGCAATGTAGGAGACTCAGGTTCAATACCTGGGTCAGGAAGATCTCCTAGAGGAGGGCTTGGCAACCCACTCCAATATTCTTGCCTAGAAAATCCCATAGACAGAGGAGCCTGGTGGACTATAGTCCATGGGATCACAAAGAGTCAGACACAACTGCAGGGACTGAATGCACAACACACAACAACGTAGGGTAGCTAGTGATAGTGATGGTGGGACTGGGTGTTGGAGGTGGTGGTGATGGTGATAGTGGAAGAAGAGGCAGTAATGTGAGTAAGCTCTAGATTTTTCACCACGTGATTCAGTGGTGCCTCAAGGACGCCATAGCAGATATACTGGCTTGGAGAAGAACCAAAGTTTGTTGGACTCACTCCTCTACAGTCTTCTCCATAGTATGCTTTCCCACCACTTCTGCCTCCTTTTTTTTTCATGGAACCATACCTACACATGGCAAAAACATAAGGATCAATATTCCCACACCTGTCTCACCTGAGCTCCTTGGAGACCTGGCAGTGAAGGTTTCCTAAGAACCCTGTCTAAACACTTGTCTTTGAGTCTTCCTCTCTGGGGATTCCTATTTCCCTTCCTGGATCCCCAGCCAGACAAGGCCAGGTGGTTTTCCATGCCATCACACTGAGGTCAGATTCAACCTCAGTCCTCCAAGGGAAAGGTACCATTTCCTTTCTTCAGTCCCCTGGAGCCAGCCTTCCTCCTGTGATGGTTGGCCTTCTCCCAGGGTGACTCATCAGTCCAGAGCCTGGCCTGGTGCTGACCCCTGACGTCTTCCTGAGACAGGGTGAGAGCTTCTGGGAGGGAAGGCAATCATTATATCATTCCTGCGACGAGGCTACATAAACACTTCCCTTCTCTAATGAATGGACTCCAAAGGGCAGGCTGACTAGTCTTGGTGTGGCCCACCTCAGCCAAGGGTGTGGATGAGAACTTAAACTAATGTCGGTGTTGGGAACATTTAGATATCAATTTCCCAACATTTTCTCATTACCACAAAATGTTAATACTGGTATGGAAGGACCATCACCTTTTCTTTTTTTTCCTTTTAAAAGACTTTATGGAAGCACAGTAAGAAACCACCCTATTAACAGTGCACTGTCCAAAAAGCGTCAGTGTATCATATGCCTTGGAGCCTAGAAACGTGAAGATGAGTCTTAAAGGACACGGGAGAGACAGGCATGCTTGCAAATGGGGCAAAATAATGCAACAGCTAAGACAGTATGTGATAGCTTTGAGCAGAGGTAGGCTTGAATTGTGACCTTGAGGTAGGAAAAAGGACCATGGGAGATCAGGCATAATCACTGGTGGGAAGAGTGGTTTGGGGATAAAGTTCAAGGGCAAAGAAAAGGTTGGATGCTATGGAGTATCACGAGTCCTGGAGAGTAATTTGAAATGAATTCCATGCAAAATGAGGAAGTGATCAGGGGACTGAACGACATGATCTGACTTTTGCGTTGGAAAGACCCCATGTATTTGGAAGATGACTGGGGTGGAAACAGAATCAGAAACTAGAAACCTGCTGGGAAGGTACTGCGATGGTTAGAACTAGAGGTGGTGATCAGCTCAATTGCTGCGAGGGGTTTTGGGGTGGGATGATGGGGGCAGGATGTGGAGTCTAGATTCAAATTTATTTTAGATATAGAACCACAGAGTTCAGTAATGGATTAGAAGAGTAGTGAAAACAGAGTCAGGACACTCTGTTAGGTCTCCAGCTGTAGCTGGAGGATTATAACTGACTGAAGTGGAGTATACAGGCATGAGGATCTGCTTTGGCAGGAGGATCATGAGTTCTGTTTTTGAGACATTCCAACGGAGTTTCAAGGCCCCACTTGTTTATCCATGACCTTTTGGTGTCTCGTGAGCCTGTGGGCTGGAGACACAAAAGTAGGAAGGCTGAGCTTCCACAGGGAGAGAAAAGTGACAGGACGAACTCCTAGGACCTCCAATATTTTGTGTTTCAGAGGAGGAGGCAAAGGACACTGAAAAGAAGTAGCCAGAGAGTTTTGATGAAAAGCAGCAGAGTGTGGTACCCAGAAGTGGGAGGGGCCACATGATAGGTCAGATCCCTGGGCCAGGTGCCCTAAAGGCTCACTGTGGCAAGCATGGCATTAAGCATTTGGTGCCAGACATCTTATTTGACCCCTGACATGGCAGAGCTGGACTTGAACCCGGGGCTTCCCCTCTCCTAAACCCACGTTAACTGGCCCACGGCAGCCATCCTCCCCTACTCTGCCCCCAGTGTGGACTGAGAGACTCCAGGAAGAGACGGACATGGCTTTCCATGAAGACTGAACTGTGAAGCAGAGAGAGGCCCAATGCAAGGGTTGCAGCAGTGTTTTTGGATGATCCAGAAAAGCTTGATTTTCATAGGAAGCAATAGTGAATGACATTCTCAGCCTTGTGTTTTAAAGCAGGGACAGGTGTTTTGAAAAGCCAGTAACAGAACGTTGAAGGCCAGGTCCCTTGGAGAGGAGAAGGCCAGCACCACCGGGCCTGCTCGCTGCTGTTGTCAGGGAGGTTGAGGTAGGGGGAGGTACCTGGAGGAAGCTGGAGCAGAGCCTGGGTAGCCAGCCTGTGTGTGTGTCCAGCTGGGGCAAGGCGGTGGCCCTCTGCTCCTAGACCCTGAGCCTCAGTGCTGTTCTGAGGGACGCTCTGCTGCTTTCCTCCCAGAGCTGTCAGAGTCAGTTAGGCTGAGACAAACAGCCTGTGGCTGATGCTGCATGATTGTGTTTTATTTGACTGATTTTATTTTGGCACAAATGCTCCAGAAAAACGCAGACGCGCTGGAGCTTGATTATGACGGATGGAGCCGAGGAGGGAGTGTGGGGAGGTGGGCGTGGGGGGCGCGAATCGGGATTTAAGCTGTGCCCTGAGGCAGGTCCACAGGCCTGGCTGCCAGTACAGAGCCCCATGGGTGAGGATGTGGGCCCTGCCTGACTTATAGGTGGGTTGACTGCCAGCCATGGCTCCCAGGGAGACTTCTGGAAAGCAGGGGACATCGACCTGTGGCTTCTGGCTGGGCTTGGTGGTCTGGAAGCACATGGTCTGCAGGGCTCCCTGGGAGGACGGCTAGTTTCAGACTTGAGGTCTGTGTCCTCTGTGGCGCCACTGAAAGGAGTGGGCTGGGAAACGGGCCGTGGAGTGTTCTTGCCTCATGTCTCATCTCTAAACCCTCATCCCAACAAAAGGGTCCCCCACGGGTCCTCACACTGTCTGACTATGAGCCTTCACTGTCCGCAGAAGCAGAAACAGAGTGATGGCCAGGCCTCACGTCCCCCTCCTCACACTCCCTGGAGGTGGGGAGTGAACTCTGTGCTCATAGATTCAGCCTCCTTGCTGTGAAAGCCCGCATGTCACATGATAAATCCCACCATCACCAACATCTCCTGCAACCATGAAATAAGTGAACGGACCTCCTTTGACTCTGTGTTTGCCTGCTGGCTGTCGTATTAGTTCACTGGGCCTTTTCTTAGCAAAATTTCAGAAAAGGTCTGTCTTCTCATTGTTACTTCCCATTCATTTCTGAGCCCAAGCTCCTCTCTTCCGAAATCACCAGTGGGCAGAGGTAGGAAGAAAGGTGGGCTCTGCAGGACCTTCCCATGTCACCTCCTGGGAGATGGCAGGTCCTTCCCCTGGGTACACAGACCTGGGCCTGGGACTAGAGAGCCCCTCCCCCATCCTCCTCTACACCACAATCCACACAGCACCTGGGTGCAGGAAGGAGGGTATCTCTAAAAGATGACAATTAGGTCATACTCTCCACTTGTTTCCAAAGCTCCCATTGTTTGTTGTTCAATCACTAAGTTGTGTCTGACTTTTTGCCACCCCAAGGCCTGTGGCATGCCAGGCTTCCCTGTCCTTTACTATCTCCCAGTTTGCTCAAATTAATGTTCATTAAGTCGATAGCGCCATCCAACCATCTCATCCTCTGCTGCCCCCTTCTCCTCTTGCCCTTACTCTTTCCCAGCATCAGGGTCTTTTCCAATGAGTCGGCTCTTTGCATCGGATGGTCAAAGTATTAGAGCTCCAGCTTCAGCATCAGTCCTTCCAATGAATATTCAGGGTTGATTTCCTTTAGGATTGACTGGGTTGATCTCCTTTCTGTCCAATGGATTCTCAAGCATCTTCTCCAGCACCACAGTTCAAATGCAAAATCTCCCATAGTTTCTTTTTACAATCAGACAAAATCCTAACTCATCCTGGCTCTGACCCTGCCTACCTCTCTGGCTTCATCTTCTGCTTCTGAGCCCCCAGAACACCACCTCCTAAGACCCTGTCCTAGCTGCTCACCTGTCAGGTCTCTGCTCCCAGGTCACCTGCCCAGAGTAGGTGTGTCACAACCTGTACAAAGTAGCCCCACTTTTCTCCCTGAGCTTGCCTTCTGTGAAATACCTGCCAACCATATAATTTGTGTGGTTGCATTTCTACCCCTTCTCTCCTGTGGAAGCCCAGTTCCACGAGGGCAAGCATTTTTGCATTTCTCATTAAGCATAGACAGCATTCTTGGCATGTCATGAGAATTGCTCAGTATATACTTATCAATCACTGAGTCAATAAAGGTTGCCATATGAAGAGTGATGGGGATGCAGGAGAGTTGCTGGAGAGGCGAGCAACTCAGAGAGTGCAGGCCCTTTGGTCTGTGTGGAATCTGATTGACCTTCTAGGAAGTGAGTGAGCCACAGAAATACTTTACCCAGTTTAGATCAAAGTTAGGTTGTCCAATGATCACTCCAGTCACTGGTGAGAGTGCCTTGTGTCTCCTAGAAACAGAAATCCCATGTGAAATATTGCAGTGGGTCACCAAGAGCCTTCAGTAAGGGACAAAGCCTGGAGGAGTTCAAGTATGGGAAGGGCCAGAGAGCAAACTTGGCCCGATCCTGAGATGGTTCATGTGTTATGAGAGGAGAGTTCCCATAGATTAGGGACAAACTTTTTAGGTAAATGAAGACACATGTGTAGTGCCATGCTGCCATGTGTAAAACAGATAGCTAACAGGAAGCTGCTGTATAGCGCAGGGAGCTCAGCTTGGTGCTCTGTCATGACTTAGATGGGTGGGATGGGAGGGAGGGACAAGAGGGAGGAGACATATGTATACATATGGCTGATCCACACTGTTGCACAGCAGAAGCTAAAACAACATTGTAAAGCTACTATACCCCAATTTAAAAGAAAAAAAAAAAAAAGCTTTCTTCAAACTCATATTCAGAACTCCCACAAAGAATCAGCAAAAGTGCAGTGGCTTTGCGGGCCCTGCCCCTCCTCTTGGTCTCCCTTCTGCTCTTCCCCAGCAGTGACGTCCCAGTTACTCTGACACCACCCCAGGCCCCAAGGGGCTGGGCAGGAGAACCGGATGTTGTACCGCATTGTCTTTCCCTCTGCACACAGACTGGTGCCCTCCCAGCCTGATGGACAGGATAGGGGTTCTGTGTGGGGCCCCTCCCTACCAGTCCTGGAGGCAGGCCCTGCAGCCCCTCCACCCCTGTTTTGGCACCTTGGCTGCTGTAAATACACCCTGCGAAGGTAATGACGTGATGGAACAGAAGTGGCTCCAAAGCCTGCTGGCTCGGGGCTATTGTGCCACTGCACACCTCGGAGAAGCACATAAAAAGACAAGCGACTCGGGAGGTAACTCACGCACAGCCCGAAAAGGAGAGAAAAAAATGAAGGCAAAAAGTGCAACAACAAACAAAACTCTTTAAGACTCCATTCTGAGTGTTCCCGAGAGAATGAACAGGCTCCAAAGAGGTAACCTCAGTCCCTGCAGCACAGAACATGGTTTTTATAAACTTCCACAATTCCCTGCTCCTTTTTTTTTTTTTTTTTAACATTTCACTCCCACAATGCACTTTTTTCTTAAGGAAATTAAACACAAAACACCTACTGTACATTTAATTTAAAGGAGGCGGGGGAACAAAACAGAAACCCTCTCAATGTTGAAATGTCATTAAACAGGGTGACACAAAGTGGAGAAGCCAGGAAATTGAGTCTTTAACCTGCCACCCCGTCCCTGAGCCTGGCTGTGTGCACCTTCATTAAACATTGCTCTGCCCCAAAGCAAAAATGAAGCTGGATTCTGAAGACAAAGAGCAGAGAGTCAAGGAGGAACTTCCACTACAGAGGGGCAGGGCCTGAAGCTGCCCTCCAGGGCTGGGATACAGGCAGCCTGAGGACCACAGCCTCCGTTACATCGGAGCTGCTGCTGGGCCTGCACGAGGAGGAAAGAGCCCACACAGGACAGTCTGTGCTTTCTAGGTCTACAAACCTGGCTTGTGCTTCTCCTTAAATCTCTTGCACTTTTTCTGCTCATCTCAAATCTTTCTGTTCTACAAGGCCTGGGGCATGCACCATGGTCTCTGTGAAGCCATCTCCAAGCTCCCAGCCTTTTTCTTTTTTTCAGGCCCCTCTCTGCCCATGTGCAAATCAGTAGTTTACACTTTGAATTCTGAGTTCACGGCCACGATCCACCAGGTTGGACAAATTACAGGCTTCTTTATGTGTCCTTGTCTGTGTAGACTTAAAAAATATTCACAGTGAAAAAGTTGAGAGTTATGTAATTTTCAGGACTTTGAGCCCAGGAGGCAATATCTCAAGTAACACTGAGAGAACTGCTCTAAGGAGATGAGGGGAGTAGGAGGTTATTTAGAAATTTAGTAGGGGATGTAGTCTGAACTTCAAAAGATTATTGTTAATTAAAGAAAAGTATCCCAAGTAAAGTATCCCAAATAAAAGAATTTAGCACTTTTCTGTGTATGGGAAGACAACAAGAGTCTGGGCTCACTGAAATCTTTCCTTTGATATGTATTTTGGTTAGCTGAGGCTAGCATCCTGTGTTCTCACATCCTGAGTTTCCTCAAGGCTCACCATGGGGAGTGGCTGCAGTCTGCTGGCTGCTAGATGGCAGGTATTTTTTCCCTCCTGAGCGCCCTCAGGGCTCACCAGCTCAGTGGCTGCAACTGCTGATGATTGTGATAGCCTTGTTTACTGATATGGCAGGACATATTTCACTTCTCATCTGTTAAGGTGAACTAGTTGTGTGATGAGTGAGATTGTGCCCATGAAACACCAAGCCTGGGGTGTGGCCCGTGAGAGGTTCTAAGCCAGTGTCATCTGCCTGAGTCCCTTCCTTGCCAGGCATCCGTTCAAGCACCTGAGGACAGAAACGCACATAATAGTCAGGGACCCGGACTTCATGGGCCCCCAGCCTATGGGAAAGCTCATCACATATTTGCATTTCTTTCTTGATACCCATTACCTTTCTTATATTGGGATCATATCTCCTGTCTCCTGCCAAGAGGGTTCCCTTTATTTTTCCCATTTGGCAGGTGAGAAAATCAAGGCTCCTGAGAGGTGAACTTGTCAAGATTCCTGCAGTAAGGACAAGGGTAGTCTGTGTTCACCCCATATCCATCAGTCGCCAAACCCTCAGCCTCTGCTACCCACTCTTAGCTATTTGCAGACAGAATTTGGATTCTGCAAACATCAGGTGTACAGGGCTATTGAGCGTGCATTTGGTTAGCATCCTATCTGAAATTAGAGCAAGTAATGCTAGTTTGTATTTTCATCTTTCCCAGGTTTCAGTTATGTGTTTTCACAGTAAAGGAGAGATTGGGGGTTTTATGAAGAAATTATTCAGTAAGTTGTTCTCCATGTCTGGTTATATGTGTGCCCTGCTGGGGATGAATATGGACAGCTGCTTTCTTCATCTAAAAACTGTGAAGAGGAAGTGAGGCACCCAGGCTCACCTGGGCATTGGTCATGGAGTTGGTTAGAGCGCCTGCCTCCTACTCAGCTCTGCGGGCATCGGGCTTGGAGTGGAGATGTCATCTTCCTGGGAGGGTAGGATGGTCTAGGTTTCTCTTTATCCTTCACCAGTGTTGCTGGGAAAACCTGGCTTAGAATCAGGCAGGTGGCTTGCAAACCCTGCAGACTGCTAAACCCAGCAAGGGCCTTCTGCATCAGGCCCTGAGGGAAGCTGGGAATTCCCATACTTAATGAGTCCCTTGGTGGCCGAGGACCTTGCAAAGAACACTGTTTTCTCTGGGGGGAAGGTGGCCTTTGTAAAGTAGGCTGCCTAAACTGGTGCAGTGTCTGTCACTCATCACCACCTTCTTCAAAGATACTCAGTCACTCAATGACTATTACTTAAACCATGACCATGAGCCTAGTAGATGTGAAAAAAATCTAATCTTTGCTGCTATTAGTCTCCAGAGGTCAGTCTACAAAGCTAGGTGGCTAAAACAACAGCCCTTGTTTGGTATCAAAGGAATATTCCTGGCCCAGGCCTGGGCTGAATGTGTGCCAATGGACACTGAGAAAAATGGAATAAATATGTACCAGGAGTTTCAACCAGGAAAAGCAGGAGTCCTCTCAGGAAACTACCGTGTGCCTGAAACGATGGGCAATAGAGAAGCTGTGCTTCTAGAGGGAGCTGAAAGAACTCAGAACAGGGTAAGAGACGCTGAGAGGGGTGAGGGTGGGCTTCATCATAAAAACAGCAGCTTGCTGACTTTCATTTCTGAAGTGATTGATCTGTGCATGATTTGTTCTCAAAGAATCTTAGGCCGTTTACAAAAGCACATGCAATTTAATACACAAGATAAATGAGAGCAAATATACATAGAATAAGTCCAGAGATTATATTTGGCCCATTGGGCATAAAGAAATAAATACATTTGGCAGGGTGTGTGCATGTGTTTGTGTGTGTGTGTGTTGGAGTGAAGAGGGTGTCTAACTCTGACCTTCCTGTTTTAGGTGTTTCATCTTGTGATTCATACTTTGTTTGGTTTTGGGAAGACTGAAGTACATTATAGAGTAGGTATTCCAAATGACTTCCAGCTCTGACATGAATTGTAAGCAAAACTAGGTTACAAAGAATTAGGAAAGTCACCCAGAGACCTTAGTGCCCAATGACTGGGAAGGTCACAAGTGAGAAATGGCTAGTGAGGGAGAAGGTGATGTCTTGGCTCATTCTGAGTCTCCTGCTTCCTTGCCAAGATCCTCTGGTCCCCTGTGGTCAGCAAAGCTCCCCTTCCTGTTTGTTTCTTCTTATTGGTAGTTCTCCACAAGCCTAGACCCTGAATCTCTGTCTCAAGTTGGTGTAACCCTTTAATTCAGTGAATCTCCACAATCCACACTGTTTAGAATTCAAATTGCTTTAGAATCCTAGACAGAATAGTTGGTGTGCATTTAGAAGTCATCCCTGACATGTCCTGGAAGTTTAGGGCTTGCTGAATGGGGCTTCCAATTCCTGTGTCCTGTTCTTCTCTGGTCTCATCTTCCTGAAAGGGTAGCAAACCAGTGGTTCCAAGAGATCTTCTCTGGCTCAAAAATCAACTATAAGAGCTAGAAAAGACCTCAGAAAAATGCATATAATCTCCTCGTATTACCATGGGAGCGCCAAGCCTAGACAGGTAAAATTATTTTCCAAAGTTCAGAGCTCCTGACTCTAAATCAAGGTCCTTTCTGTCATCCTGGGGCCTGGACCACTCGCTGGCAAAGCCAAGGTGAGGCAGCTTCTTTCTCTGGTCAAACTCTCCTCCTCTGAAGTGCTGTGCAGCTGTATCTGGGAGAAGTAAGGCTATTTAGGCCTCGGTCAGAACGAGGTCACCTGAAGAACAGCTCCCCATGCAGGGGACCCCAAGTCCACACTGTGCCCTGGATAAAGACTCACAGAAAGTGAGAGAGAGAGAGTTCTCGGGGAAGGAAGAGAGGTGGGTGGTCTTGGTGAGACTGTAGCTCTGATCAGACTTTGGTCTGTTGAGCCAGATGTTCCACATGAGAACTTTCTTGGACCTCAGTTCCCCACGGCAGATACAGGCCCACTGTGACCAGGTCACCCTGGTCCTCAAGTCTCTTCCGACACAACCCATACTTTGGTTGTATGCCTCACCCCCCACCTCAGAATGAATATAAATAACCTCCTTTCTTGGCTACACCTTCCTCTATCAATCCCTGGAGAAAGGAAGAGTGCTCTTTCATCACACACAAAGTGAAGGATGATATCTAGACTTCCAACCAGAGCTGTTTGGGGGCATGAAACAGCCTCCATCTCTAGTCTTCATTTCCAGATGTTCCTCCTCATCCTTTTGTCAAAAAGAGAAAGATCAGTATTGTTCAAAGGACTTGAGGGTCTTGAAGGGAGCCTCTGTCCACCCAATAGGGTGGCTGATATTGACCCATCTGGCCAAAGACCATCAACTCTTCATCACTTGATGTGTTTGGACATTGAAGATCATGGGAAAGGTGAACCTCTCTAAGGGCAATACTGGGTGTCTGTCACCCACAGTTCACCCAGCTTCCAGCAGGCATACCATGCTTCTTGGCCAGCCAACCATCCAGGGCCCCTCTGATGGTGCTTGCACCAGCAATCATTATGACTTTATTATAGCTCCTTTTAGCAAGTCGTGAATTTTTACAGCCAAATTACAAGTCTGTTTACAGTTAAGTGGCAGCAAGTACTTTTAAAGCAAGTACTGTAGATATTTTTTACGACTGAGTTTGCACATCAGAAACACAAAGTATACAGGCAGAACCCAGAACGCCAGTCAGACTGCTTAGGGTTCAACTAAATAGGGTAAATAAAGGGGCTTTGTGTTTGCCTGATGAAGGCAGGTCCCCATCAGAGCAAGGCTTAGATTCCATTGCCAAACCGTGAGGTCTTTGTATATATACCAAAGATGAGTTGATCCTATAGTTTAAAGCAAAGAATTTACTTGATTAACTGCACAAAAATTAAGATAATCACACTGCACCTTAAAACATTATTTGCTATTGTATGATTCCACTTGAACAAGGTACATACAATAGTCAAATTAATAGAAACAGGAAGTAGATGATGTTTGCCAGGGTAAAGGGGAAGGATGAATGGGGAGTTACTGTTTAAACGGTACAGTGTTTCAGTTTAAAAAGATAAAAAAAAAGTTTGGATATGGTGGTGATGGTTGCACGACAATGTGAATAGCGCTAAACTTAGAAATGGTTAAAATGATGGGATTTCCCTAGTAGTTCAGTGGTTAAGACTGTGCTTCCAACACAAGGGGCACATGTTTGATTCCTGATTCGGTTCAATTCAGTAACTCAGTCGTGTCCAACTCTTTGTGACCCCATGGACTGCACATGCCAGGCTTCTCTGTCCATCACCAGCTCCCAGAGCTTACACAAACTCATGCCCATTAGGTCCAACCATCTCATCCTCTGTTATCCCCTTCTCCTGCTTTCAATCTTTCCCAGCATCAGGGTCTTTTCCAATGAGTCAGTTCTTCGCATGAGGTGGCCATAGTATTGGAGTTTCAGCTTTAGCATCGGTCCTCCCAATAAATATTCAGGATTGATTTCCTTTTTTAAAAGTGTGATCCACACAGTCAAAGGCTTTGGCATAGTCAATAAAGCATAAATAGATGTTTTTCTGGAACTCTCTTGCTTTTTCCATGATCCAGCGGATGTTGGCAATTTGATCTCTGGTTCCTCTGCCTTTTCTAAAACCAGCTTGAACATCTGGAAGTTCACAGTTCATGTATTGCTGAAGCCTGGCTTGGAGAATTTTGACCATTACTTTACTAGCGTGTGAGATGAGTGCAATTGTGCGGTAGTTTGAGCATTCTTTGGCATTGCCTTTCTTTGAGANCCTTTTTCTTTTTTTCAGGCCCCTCTCTGCCCATGTGCAAATCAGTAGTTTACACTTTGAATTCTGAGTTCACGGCCACGATCCACCAGGTTGGACAAATTACAGGCTTCTTTATGTGTCCTTGTCTGTGTAGACTTAAAAAATATTCACAGTGAAAAAGTTGAGAGTTATGTAATTTTCAGGACTTTGAGCCCAGGAGGCAATATCTCAAGTAACACTGAGAGAACTGCTCTAAGGAGATGAGGGGAGTAGGAGGTTATTTAGAAATTTAGTAGGGGATGTAGTCTGAACTTCAAAAGATTATTGTTAATTAAAGAAAAGTATCCCAAGTAAAGTATCCCAAATAAAAGAATTTAGCACTTTTCTGTGTATGGGAAGACAACAAGAGTCTGGGCTCACTGAAATCTTTCCTTTGATATGTATTTTGGTTAGCTGAGGCTAGCATCCTGTGTTCTCACATCCTGAGTTTCCTCAAGGCTCACCATGGGGAGTGGCTGCAGTCTGCTGGCTGCTAGATGGCAGGTATTTTTTCCCTCCTGAGCGCCCTCAGGGCTCACCAGCTCAGTGGCTGCAACTGCTGATGATTGTGATAGCCTTGTTTACTGATATGGCAGGACATATTTCACTTCTCATCTGTTAAGGTGAACTAGTTGTGTGATGAGTGAGATTGTGCCCATGAAACACCAAGCCTGGGGTGTGGCCCGTGAGAGGTTCTAAGCCAGTGTCATCTGCCTGAGTCCCTTCCTTGCCAGGCATCCGTTCAAGCACCTGAGGACAGAAACGCACATAATAGTCAGGGACCCGGACTTCATGGGCCCCCAGCCTATGGGAAAGCTCATCACATATTTGCATTTCTTTCTTGATACCCATTACCTTTCTTATATTGGGATCATATCTCCTGTCTCCTGCCAAGAGGGTTCCCTTTATTTTTCCCATTTGGCAGGTGAGAAAATCAAGGCTCCTGAGAGGTGAACTTGTCAAGATTCCTGCAGTAAGGACAAGGGTAGTCTGTGTTCACCCCATATCCATCAGTCGCCAAACCCTCAGCCTCTGCTACCCACTCTTAGCTATTTGCAGACAGAATTTGGATTCTGCAAACATCAGGTGTACAGGGCTATTGAGCGTGCATTTGGTTAGCATCCTATCTGAAATTAGAGCAAGTAATGCTAGTTTGTATTTTCATCTTTCCCAGGTTTCAGTAATGTGTTTTCACAGTAAAGGAGAGATTGGGGGTTTTATGAA
This sequence comes from Oreotragus oreotragus, assembly GCA_006410675.1. Lineage (NCBI taxonomy): Eukaryota > Metazoa > Chordata > Mammalia > Artiodactyla > Bovidae > Oreotragus > Oreotragus oreotragus. The sequence continues at coordinate 116,210 of SJYX01005348.1, forward strand.
GAAATTATTCAGTAAGTTGTTCTCCATGTCTGGTTATATGTGTGCCCTGCTGGGGATGAATATGGACAGCTGCTTTCTTCATCTAAAAACTGTGAAGAGGAAGTGAGGCACCCAGGCTCACCTGGGCATTGGTCATGGAGTTGGTTAGAGCGCCTGCCTCCTACTCAGCTCTGCGGGCATCGGGCTTGGAGTGGAGATGTCATCTTCCTGGGAGGGTAGGATGGTCTAGGTTTCTCTTTATCCTTCACCAGTGTTGCTGGGAAAACCTGGCTTAGAATCAGGCAGGTGGCTTGCAAACCCTGCAGACTGCTAAACCCAGCAAGGGCCTTCTGCATCAGGCCCTGAGGGAAGCTGGGAATTCCCATACTTAATGAGTCCCTTGGTGGCCGAGGACCTTGCAAAGAACACTGTTTTCTCTGGGGGGAAGGTGGCCTTTGTAAAGTAGGCTGCCTAAACTGGTGCAGTGTCTGTCACTCATCACCACCTTCTTCAAAGATACTCAGTCACTCAATGACTATTACTTAAACCATGACCATGAGCCTAGTAGATGTGAAAAAAATCTAATCTTTGCTGCTATTAGTCTCCAGAGGTCAGTCTACAAAGCTAGGTGGCTAAAACAACAGCCCTTGTTTGGTATCAAAGGAATATTCCTGGCCCAGGCCTGGGCTGAATGTGTGCCAATGGACACTGAGAAAAATGGAATAAATATGTACCAGGAGTTTCAACCAGGAAAAGCAGGAGTCCTCTCAGGAAACTACCGTGTGCCTGAAACGATGGGCAATAGAGAAGCTGTGCTTCTAGAGGGAGCTGAAAGAACTCAGAACAGGGTAAGAGACGCTGAGAGGGGTGAGGGTGGGCTTCATCATAAAAACAGCAGCTTGCTGACTTTCATTTCTGAAGTGATTGATCTGTGCATGATTTGTTCTCAAAGAATCTTAGGCCGTTTACAAAAGCACATGCAATTTAATACACAAGATAAATGAGAGCAAATATACATAGAATAAGTCCAGAGATTATATTTGGCCCATTGGGCATAAAGAAATAAATACATTTGGCAGGGTGTGTGCATGTGTTTGTGTGTGTGTGTGTTGGAGTGAAGAGGGTGTCTAACTCTGACCTTCCTGTTTTAGGTGTTTCATCTTGTGATTCATACTTTGTTTGGTTTTGGGAAGACTGAAGTACATTATAGAGTAGGTATTCCAAATGACTTCCAGCTCTGACATGAATTGTAAGCAAAACTAGGTTACAAAGAATTAGGAAAGTCACCCAGAGACCTTAGTGCCCAATGACTGGGAAGGTCACAAGTGAGAAATGGCTAGTGAGGGAGAAGGTGATGTCTTGGCTCATTCTGAGTCTCCTGCTTCCTTGCCAAGATCCTCTGGTCCCCTGTGGTCAGCAAAGCTCCCCTTCCTGTTTGTTTCTTCTTATTGGTAGTTCTCCACAAGCCTAGACCCTGAATCTCTGTCTCAAGTTGGTGTAACCCTTTAATTCAGTGAATCTCCACAATCCACACTGTTTAGAATTCAAATTGCTTTAGAATCCTAGACAGAATAGTTGGTGTGCATTTAGAAGTCATCCCTGACATGTCCTGGAAGTTTAGGGCTTGCTGAATGGGGCTTCCAATTCCTGTGTCCTGTTCTTCTCTGGTCTCATCTTCCTGAAAGGGTAGCAAACCAGTGGTTCCAAGAGATCTTCTCTGGCTCAAAAATCAACTATAAGAGCTAGAAAAGACCTCAGAAAAATGCATATAATCTCCTCGTATTACCATGGGAGCACCAAGCCTAGACAGGTAAAATTATTTTCCAAAGTTCAGAGCTCCTGACTCTAAATCAAGGTCCTTTCTGTCATCCTGGGGCCTGGACCACTCGCTGGCAAAGCCAAGGTGAGGCAGCTTCTTTCTCTGGTCAAACTCTCCTCCTCTGAAGTGCTGTGCAGCTGTATCTGGGAGAAGTAAGGCTATTTAGGCCTCGGTCAGAACGAGGTCACCTGAAGAACAGCTCCCCATGCAGGGGACCCCAAGTCCACACTGTGCCCTGGATAAAGACTCACAGAAAGTGAGAGAGAGAGAGTTCTCGGGGAAGGAAGAGAGGTGGGTGGTCTTGGTGAGACTGTAGCTCTGATCAGACTTTGGTCTGTTGAGCCAGATGTTCCACATGAGAACTTTCTTGGACCTCAGTTCCCCACGGCAGATACAGGCCCACTGTGACCAGGTCACCCTGGTCCTCAAGTCTCTTCCGACACAACCCATACTTTGGTTGTATGCCTCACCCCCCACCTCAGAATGAATATAAATAACCTCCTTTCTTGGCTACACCTTCCTCTATCAATCCCTGGAGAAAGGAAGAGTGCTCTTTCATCACACACAAAGTGAAGGATGATATCTAGACTTCCAACCAGAGCTGTTTGGGGGCATGAAACAGCCTCCATCTCTAGTCTTCATTTCCAGATGTTCCTCCTCATCCTTTTGTCAAAAAGAGAAAGATCAGTATTGTTCAAAGGACTTGAGGGTCTTGAAGGGAGCCTCTGTCCACCCAATAGGGTGGCTGATATTGACCCATCTGGCCAAAGACCATCAACTCTTCATCACTTGATGTGTTTGGACATTGAAGATCATGGGAAAGGTGAACCTCTCTAAGGGCAATACTGGGTGTCTGTCACCCACAGTTCACCCAGCTTCCAGCAGGCATACCATGCTTCTTGGCCAGCCAACCATCCAGGGCCCCTCTGATGGTGCTTGCACCAGCAATCATTATGACTTTATTATAGCTCCTTTTAGCAAGTCGTGAATTTTTACAGCCAAATTACAAGTCTGTTTACAGTTAAGTGGCAGCAAGTACTTTTAAAGCAAGTACTGTAGATATTTTTTACGACTGAGTTTGCACATCAGAAACACAAAGTATACAGGCAGAACCCAGAACGCCAGTCAGACTGCTTAGGGTTCAACTAAATAGGGTAAATAAAGGGGCTTTGTGTTTGCCTGATGAAGGCAGGTCCCCATCAGAGCAAGGCTTAGATTCCATTGCCAAACCGTGAGGTCTTTGTATATATACCAAAGATGAGTTGATCCTATAGTTTAAAGCAAAGAATTTACTTGATTAACTGCACAAAAATTAAGATAATCACACTGCACCTTAAAACATTATTTGCTATTGTATGATTCCACTTGAACAAGGTACATACAATAGTCAAATTAATAGAAACAGGAAGTAGATGATGTTTGCCAGGGTAAAGGGGAAGGATGAATGGGGAGTTACTGTTTAAACGGTACAGTGTTTCAGTTTAAAAAGATAAAAAAAAAGTTTGGATATGGTGGTGATGGTTGCACGACAATGTGAATAGCGCTAAACTTAAAAATGGTTAAAATGATGGGATTTCCCTAGTAGTTCAGTGGTTAAGACTGTGCTTCCAACACAAGGGGCACATGTTTGATTCCTGATTCGGTTCAGTTCAGTAACTCAGTCGTGTCCAACTCTTTGTGACCCCATGGACTGCACATGCCAGGCTTCTCTGTCCATCACCAGCTCCCAGAGCTTACACAAACTCATGCCCATTAGGTCCAACCATCTCATCCTCTGTTATCCCCTTCTCCTGCTTTCAATCTTTCCCAGCATCAGGGTCTTTTCCAATGAGTCAGTTCTTCGCATGAGGTGGCCATAGTATTGGAGTTTCAGCTTTAGCATCGGTCCTCCCAATAAATATTCAGGATTGATTTCCTTTTTTAAAAGTGTGATCCACACAGTCAAAGGCTTTGGCATAGTCAATAAAGCATAAATAGATGTTTTTCTGGAACTCTCTTGCTTTTTCCATGATCCAGCGGATGTTGGCAATTTGATCTCTGGTTCCTCTGCCTTTTCTAAAACCAGCTTGAACATCTGGAAGTTCACAGTTCATGTATTGCTGAAGCCTGGCTTGGAGAATTTTGACCATTACTTTACTAGCGTGTGAGATGAGTGCAATTGTGCGGTAGTTTGAGCATTCTTTGGCATTGCCTTTCTTTGAGACTGTAATGAAAACTGACCTTTTCCAGTCGTGTGGCCACTGTTGAGTTTTCCAAATCTGCTGGTATATTGAGTGCAGCACTTTCACAGCATCATCTTTCAGGATTTGAAATAGCTCAACTGGAATTCCATCACCTCCGCTAGCTAGCTTTGTTTGTAGTGATGCTTCCTAAGGCCCTCTTAAATTCACATTCCAGGATGTCTGGCTCTAGGTGAGTGATCACACCATCGTGATTATCTGGGTCGTGAAGATCTTTTTTGTACAGTTCTTCCGTGTATTCTTGCCACCTCTTCTTAATACAGTCTGCTTCTGTTAGGTCCATACCATTTCTGTCCTTTATCAAGCCCATCTTTGCATGAAATGTTCCCTTGGTATCTCTAATTTTCTTGATGAGATCTCTAGTCTTTCCCATTCCATTGTTTTCCTGTATTTCTTTGCATTGATCACTGAGGAAGGCTTTCTCTCCTTGTTATTCTTTGGAACTCTGCATTGAAATGGGCGTATCTCTCCTTTTCTTCTTTGCCTTTCACTTCTCTTCTTTTCTCATCTATTTGTAACACCTCCTCAGACAATCATTTTGCCCTCTTGCATTTCTTTTTCTTGGGGATGATCTTGATCACTGCCTCTTGTACAATGTCACAAACCTCTGTCCATAGTTTCTCAGGCATTCTGTCTATCAGATCTAATCCCTTGAATCTATTTGTTACTTCTACTGTTTAATCATAAAGGATTTGATTTAGGTCATACCTGAATGATCTAGTGGTTTTCCTCACTTTCTTCAATTTAAGTCTGAATTTGGCAATAAGGAGTTCATGATCTGAGCCACAGTCAGCTCCCAGTCTAGTTTTTGCTGACTGTCTAGAGCATCTCCATCTTTGGCTGCAAAAAATATAATCAATCTGATTTTGGTGTTGACCATCTGGTGATGTCCATGTGTAGAGTCTTCTCTTGTGTTGTTGGAAGAGGGTGTTTGCTATGACCAGTGTGTTCCCTTGGCAATACTCTATTAGCCTTTTTCCTGCTTCATTTTATACCCCAAGGCCAAATTTGCCTATTGTTCCAGATATCTCTTGACTTCTTACTTTTGCATTCCAGTCCCCTATAATGAAAAAAAATCTTCTTTTGGGTGTTAGTTCTAGGAGGTCTTGTAGGTCTTCACAGAACCATTCAATTTCAGTTTCTTCAGCTTTCCTGGTCATGGCAGAGACTTGGATTACTGTGGCATTGAATGATTTGCCTTGGAAATGAACAGAGATCATTCTGTCATTTTTGTGATTGCATCTTAGTACTGCGTTGTGGACTCTTGTTGACTATCAGGGATACTGTATTTCTTCTAAGGGATTCCTGCCCGCAGTAGTAGATATAATGGTCATCTGAGTTAAATTCACCCTTCCAGTCCATTTTAGTTCACTGATTCCTAAAATGATGTTCATTCTTGCCATCTCCTGTTTGACCACCTCCAATTTGCCTCGATTCATGGACCTAACATTCCAGGTTCCTATGCGATATTGTTTACAGTATTGGACTTTACTTCCATCACCCGTCACATACACAACTGGGTGTTGTTTTTGCTTTGGTTCTGTCTCTTTATTCTTTCTGGAGTTATTGCTCTACTCTTCTCCAGTAGCATATTGGGCACCTGCCGACCTGGGGAGTTCCCCTTTCAGTAGCCTATCTTTTTGCCTTTTCATACTGTTCATTGGGTTCTCAAGGCAGGAATACTGAAGTGGTTTGCCATTCCCTTCTCCAGTGGACCACATTTTGTCAGACCTCTCCATCATAACCCATCCATCTTGGGTGGTACTACATGGCATAGCTCATGGTTTCATGGAGTTAGACAAGGCTGTGGTCCATGTGATCAGTTTGATTAGTTTTCTGTGATTGTGGTTTTCATTCTGTCTGCCCTCTGATGGATAAAGATAAAAGGCTTATGGAAGATTCCTTATTGGGGAACTATTAATAAGATTCCACATGCTGTGTGGCATGGCCAAGAAAAAAAAAAGTGAAAATGATCAGTTTCATGTTACATTTACTCCACCACAATAAAAAATTATTTGGAAGCTGAAGACATATATTATTGTCTTCAGGTACAGGATAGATATCTCAGATTGGAAGAAAAAAATATATATATAGCAATCCCTTTCTTAAAACAAATATTTAGCTTCCTATTCTAGTCTTGGATAACACTGATATCCAGGGTTAGTATTGTTATTCAGTCGCTCAGTCATGTCTGACTCTTTGTGAACCCATGGACTGCAGCATGCCTGTCTTCCCTATCCTTCACCATCTCCCAGAGTTTGCTCACACTCTTGTCCATTGAGTCGGGGATGCCATCCAACCATCTCATCCTCTGTCATTCCCTTTTCCTCCTGCCTTCAATCTTTCCCAGCATCAGGGTCTTNGCATGCCTGTCTTCCCTATCCTTCACCATCTCCCAGAGTTTGCTCACACTCTTGTCCATTGAGTCGGGGATGCCATCCAACCATCTCATCCTCTGTCATTCCCTTTTCCTCCTGCCTTCAATCTTTCCCAGCATCAGGGTCTTTTCTAGTGAGTCTACTCTTTGTATCAGGTGGCCAAAGTATTGAAGCTTCAGCTTCAGCATTACTCTTTCCAATGAATATTCAAGGTTGATATCAAAAATTTAGTTATGATTATTATTTTTGTTTGGTAATAAGCATTGTTAAATGTTTATTATTTAATATACTAATCTTTGATTAATATAAGATATTAAAATATTTTAGGTTTATCATTTCAGCCAGATTTGCCTAACAATGGGAGATGGTATTTTTATTTTATATTTCAACCTTTAATAATGCTCAAAAGTGAAAGTCGCTCAGTTGTGTCTGACTCTTTGCAACCCCATGGACCATACAGTCCATGGAATTCTCCAGACCAGAGTAGCCTTTCCTTTCTCCAGGGGATCTTCCCAACCCAGGTATTGAACCCAGATCTCCCACATTGCAAGTGGTTTCTTTACCAGCTGAGCCACTGTTATTAACAGAAGCCCATAATAATGGTTATTATTAAACAAAAAAAAACCCCGTAACTAAATTTTAACTTTGTCTTAAAATTTATAATGAAATAAATGTAATTAAGTAGAATTGAGCAATGTTAAATGATATAGATAGATAGATAATTGTTTAATATAAAATGGAATAAAAGTAGAATCACTAAACTTAAATGTTTTTAAGATTTTATTTTTTCCCAGTGATCTTATTCAAAAAAGAAAGATGAAAACAAAATTATACATATTTAAAAGTACTAAACATTTTGACTATAAATAAAAACAATTTTACATGCTGTATTCCAAAGCCAGATAAGTGCTCAGATATTTCATCTTACGAACTTGGCCAGATATTTAGATACTATGGTTTGTTGGCATTTTAAAAATTTTGGCTTCTAGCAAGGAAGGGGTAAGTTTCAGTCTAAGTTTACTCATTTGAAAGCAAAAATTAGACTTTGCTTTTTTTTTTTTTTTTTTTTTAAGGAAGTCCTTTCTGCCCATGGATTGCTATCTAAGAACAAAAAATTCCAAATAAAATTAATTAAGCATAATTTCCTACCATGTGTTAAAAATAAAGCTCAACATAACAGAAAGGAAGAAAAAGGATAGAAATAACTTTTTAGATCTGTATGAGTTAGCTTTATTTTGGTGTTTTCCAGCTTCATTAAGATATAATGAACATATAAGTTTAAGGTGTAAACTTGATTTGTTGCCTATATAAATTAATTTCCTACCATGTGTTAAAAATAAAGCTCAACATAACAGAAAGGAAGAAAAAGGATAGAAATAACTTTTTAGATCTGTATGAGTTAGCTTTATTTTGGTGTTTTCCAGCTTCATTAAGATATAATGAACATATAAGTTTAAGGTGTAAACTTGATTTATTGCCTATATAAACTGTGAAATGATTGCCATAGTAAGTTTAGTTAGCACATCCATCAGTTCATGTAATTACATTTTTTTTTTTGTGGTGAGAACATTTAAGATCTACTGTCTTAGCAACTTCCATGCATATGATACAAATATCAACTGTAGTCACCTTGCTAGATATCAGATCCCTAAATCTTATTTGTCTTATAACTGGAAGTTTTTGTCCTTTGACCAACCTCTCCCCATTCTCCCTATGCCCCAGCCCCTGGGAATCTACTAATTTTCTATGAGCTTTTTTTTTTTTTAATGTTCCACATAGAAATGAGATCATCCAGTATTTGTTTTTCTATGCCTAACTTATTTCACTGAGCATTCTGTGCTTCAAATCGTAGATCAGAGTCCTTTTCTGTGTGATAATTTCATCATTTTCATCTTCAGTCCTTTAAAATGGTAAATTCAGAAGTTCAGTTATAAAAGGAACTTCTAACAGAAATACAATTATTAAATATTTTCTTTGTTGGAAGTAAGGATTTATTCATCAGAAGAAATATTTGACCTAAGTGTGAGTGTGTGAGTGTGTGTGTGTGTATGTGTGTGTGCAAGTGTGCGTGTAGACTTGTGAGAGGGGGACTTGGTTTTCTGATGTGTGACCATGAACTTTCCTGGCTTCTGCGCTCCTTCCTGAGAACCCTGCTGATTAGACTCTTTCTCAGCTCAGAACTGCAACCTCTGCGCCCTGAGCTGTTCACTTACTAGTGTGTTCTGTGTTGTACTCCCAGACAGAAATCAACATCACTGAGGCAAAGTTTTATAGCAGGTGGTGCTTAAAATCTATCTCGTACCTCCCTGGGCTCAGAATTTCTCATTCTAATTGTTACAGCCTGTGAAGAACAGGTGTAATAATCCTAATGTAATGTAGCCACCACTTATTAAGTTGTCATTCTGTGTCAGGGGTTATGCCTGTAAAACAGTGCCTAAATGAAGCTGTCATGTAGCTTTTATTATTTTTATGTGTTGCCTCATCTGATGCTTGCAAAAGACCCTGTGAAGCTGGCGTTATTACTCTTCCCATTTCATAGCTGAAACAACTGAAACTGAGATGAAGCACATTATGTTGCCAGTGTCACAACTGGTTGCCCAAAGAGCTTGAGTCCAGATTTCTTTAACATCACAGCCCATTCACTTCACCACAGTGTTATTTCTGGATGGAATCTTTGACTCTGAATTATGTAGAGATGAGAGGGTGTGTGGACAATACCTGAGACGCTCTGCATTTTATAGCTATAATCTGAGACAAAAGTCTAGCATTATCCTCACCACAAGTGAAAGAGTAAAGCAAGAAAAGTTCGCTAATTGATTTATCTTAGGAGGGAGAGTCAATTCTTACTTTTAATTCCTAACACTAGTAAATAGAAGTCTAGTTTCATTACTTTATATTTTCAAAATGCTCAAAAGTAACTTTTTTTTTTGGTAAGGTACATATATATATCAATAAGAAAAAAAAATCACCCTCAATCTAATAGAAAAATTGGAAAGTCATTTTAAAAATATGGACCAGAAGTTGGTTAGGTAAATGTTGGAAAATCCTTACAACTAAATACCAAGTGACTGTTAAAACCCAGTGAATTCTTTGTAGCTGCAGAAACCACAATGAGTTACTAAAGAAGGGAGAATTTACAAGATAATAGTAATTTTATTGAGGACTACACTTTTCTGTAGATATGTTCTATTTCAGTTGAGTCTCTCAGTCGTGTCCGACTCTTTGCGGCCCCATGAACTGCAGCACACCAGGCCTCCCAGTCCGTCACCAACTCCCAGAGTCCACCCAAACCCATGTCCATAGAGTTGGTGATGCCATCCAACCATCTCATCCTCTGTCGTCCCCTTCTCCTCCTGCCCTCAATCTTTCCCAGCTTCAGGGTCTTTTCAAATGAGTCAGTTCTTCTCATCAAGTGGCCAAAGTGTTGGAGTTTCAGCTTCAACATCAGTCCTGCCAATGAACACCCAGGACTAATTTCCTTTAAAAAATGACCCTGGATAGTATGGTTCCACTTTTGGAGAATATACACTGGTATATCATATGCAGAAGAAAATCTTTGGAATGAGATAGCCTAAAATACCCAAAAACTATCTCTAGGTGGTCACTTATTTTTAATTTTTCTTTATTCTCGCTGCTTTTTCGAAAATGAACATATACTGCAAGCAGAGTAATAAAATTTTTAGTCAGTAAAAGAGAGTGGAGACCCAGTCTTTTGTTGTGGCAGAAATATAGCCTCAGCCTTTTCCAAAATCAACAGTTCCTCCTCGGGTCACCTGGGCCAGAGCTCTGCCAAGGGTGGGCTGAGGTCTGGAAAGCCATAGATCACTTGGGAGAAAGGCCACTGGACCCACGGCTTGGTTTCCAAGTGTGACTTGGACAAACAGGGTGTCCCTCCACCTGCCTCTCTGACTTACTACCCCACAGGGCAGCTGCGTGCCACCCCAGGTTCACTCAGCTTCTGCTCCTGGACCGTGGGCCAATGTGCACTGGCTGAGTGTTGTTTTATTTTACGACAGTCAGAGCTGGTCACTAGGTGCAATGAAACATGAGGGGGACAGCAGGGGTGTGAGCTGCTGATCTCTCCCACCATGTCCCAGGGAGGGGAGTGCAGGAGGGAGCGTTATCCTGAAGCATCCAGTCCTCTGGCACACGGTTGCCTTTGCCTGGCGTGACTTTCCGCATAACTTCATCTGGAATTCTGTTTTCTCCTTTTTACCTGCTTCCAGATTATTTCATGAAAGACTTTGATGAGCCCACTTGTCTGGTTATTTTGGCACTTCCAGACAGGCTGGCTCCAAGGTTATGAGGTAGTTTGGACTCATCTAGTACCTTTATCAGGGAGGTTTTCAGAAGAGCGACTTCATCTGTATGAAATTCCTACAGAGTGGAGTGGCGGCTTTTAGAGCCAACGTGTCTGAGTCTAAAAACAGCAACCTGGTTAGACGGGGTCCACCCCAGGGTGTCTTCCGGGGACGTGCTCACATTACCAACTGCCTCTTTAAGGTTTTAAGGGCCTAACTCACTTTTCGGTTTCCCTGTTGGAAATTGGTGACAAAAGGGGTAGCTTCCAGAGTTGGAAACTTTCAACCTGTTCTGTCTGCTCCTGTATTAGCCTGGATTTAAGGTGTTTTGATTTTTGTTGGTTGTTGTTTCAGGGGTTTTTGTGTATAGTCAACATGGAATATGCTCTTCCAAGGCCCATGAAGGGTCCATTAAGTAGATGAAGTGTCTGAGACAGGAAGTAATCATAGGCTTAACCAGAAATATATATCTCAAGCTGTAGACAGAAGATTAAGACCAAGGATGATGGATGTTAGGTCAAAATGTGAGAAAGATGGCAAAGTGCCCAGTCTGAGAAGAATGAACTTTTACGGGAGGATAGCAAGAATTGTAAACTTAGGTTGGTATTTTCTATCTACGGAAAAAGAGTTAACTTATCATGTGTTGGGTTTAACAGTGAGTTGCCTGCTTATAGATGCCTGTTAAAATATGGACCATTTTTATAATGAGATATGAACTTGACAGTTGATTCATGTTTTTAAAGTGTTGTTGGAATGCAAACTAAGAGGGGATATAAGGGCATTTAGAAGGGATTGGAAGTAAGAATGCCTGTCTGTGTGCCTAATGTTGATCAAGAATTTGTGTTCTGTTTGGCGAATGGCATTCTTTTGGTGAATTTGACCAAGCTGATCAGCCTGTGCTGTATCTATCAGCTTGTAATTTTGCTCATTTGCTCTTCCAACTGTGGATCAGTGCTTCATTATTTATGGTAATCCATGTTTCCCTTCACAAGAAGGATCCTTTATGTTTCTGGGTCCAGTACCCAGTAGAGCAGATGGCACACAAAATACATTCACTACTTTAGCCTTTATTTTATGATTGACTTAACACATAGAAACTGTGGTAGACCCTGAACAAAGTCAAAATGCCTTTGCAGAGAAACTTATAGACTTTTGTTAATTAGCCTTTGGTTGTTTTCTTGTAATAGAGACCATGCTGACACAGGATTTTGATTTAGCGAAAGCAGAAAGAAAAAATTATGGTAATAGGTGTTAAAATAAGCCTGAGCTTTATTAATATATATCATTGTGCCTCCCTGCCATTTCCAGCCCCTTCCCTGTGACCATGGCTGGCAGGCATAACTTTCCATTTTTCCTGTAGACATCCAGCAAAATAGCCAGAGTAACGCTTTTGCCCTAGGATATTGCTTAGGTCTGGGGAGAGACCGGAAGCCCGAAGAAGATAAACAAAGGAAAACAATGCAAAGCAACCTGCTATGAACTTGAACAAAGTCCTAGGTTTCTTATTGCTCTTTTGAAAATAGTATAAATTTTGAATACTGTTGAAAGTCAATGTCAATATTTAAAAATCCGATTTGTGGGTTGCTACAAGAACCAGTGGGTTCCTGGTGGTTCAGCAGTAAAGAATCCGCCTTCCATTGCTGGACACGGATTCGATCCCCGGGTCAGGAAGATCCCCTGGAGAAGGCAATGGCAATCCACTCCAGTATTCTTGCCTGAGAAATCCCATGGACAGAGGGGACTGGCAGGCTACAGTCCATGGGGTCGCAAAGAGTCAGACAGGACTTAACAACTAAACAACAACAATACAAACCAGTGTAGAGTGATCGTCAATAACAGACCTTTATGACTATTAACACAATCAGTTAGATATGACAAGCCACTAATTGCAGTAACTAGTAAACAATAAATATTAGATTAACCTGTACCTCCTGATTTTCTGGAAGACGGGAAAGGAAAAGGAAGCAGGTTCACCAAGATCAAGCCAACTTTGGCCCTAACACCATCCACTTCCTTTTTCCCCCATTCTTCCTTTCTTCTCTGTCCATTTACTCCTTTACTTAACAAATATTCATTAAACCACCGTAATGTACCAAGCTGAGATCACTAAGATGAACAAGACAATCAAGTTTACTGCTTTCTTTGCAGGCTTACTGTGAGAAGGCTACTGATGAATGGCACTTTCTGCTGAGCGATGATAGAAAGGCATGAATTACCCAAGTAAGCTGGCTGGCTGAATCTACCTGTTTTCTACAGTATGGATATTTGTAAAGCAGGGCCTTTCAACTTTAGCTATAGTGACATGTAGAGCCAGATAACTCCTTGTTGTAGGGGACTGCCCTTATGTGGTGGGATATTTGGAAGTGTCCCTGGTCTCTACCACTAGACACCCATAGAACCATCCAGTTTTGCCAACCAAAAATGTGTCCAGATATAGTCAACATCAAGAGAATTCATGTTAACTAAGAACTGCTAGTGTAAAGGAACCATGAAAATGAGCTTTCTTGATCTTGTTTCTCGCATTTCAGTGTTTAGAGACGAACACTAAAGGAATTATGGAGGAGGGAGTGTGTGTGTGTGTGTGTGTGTGTGTGTGTGACGCTGTGGGGAGGGTACACATGCGTATGCACACACTCATGCACCCCGGGAGTCAGCTCATTTTATATGGAGATAGACAGACATATCAACAATTTAAATTTAAGATCTGTTGGTGTTTTGTCCTGAACAGTCTTCCCCAAGGTCTTGCATTTCAAGAAACAATATTGGCTTTTATTTGACATATTTACAGCAGCAGAATTTACTGAGGAATAAAGAATGCATCAGTTAAACTTGCTGTGACAGATTGCTTTTGTTTCCTAGAAGACCCAGGCCATACACATTATCCTACAAAAGTCTTAATTCAATGTTTACAATAGCTATCTTTCTATTAGTTTCAGATTGGCCAAATTTATGACACATTAGGGCTGTATTTTATGTTATTTGTAAATTCCTGCCCATTTTATGGGTCTGAGATCATAATTTTACTAATTCAAATGATTCTGAAGGTTTCTGGTTGTTGTATCTTGCTCATACGACATATTGTTGGTCATATCTATGATTTATTTGCTGATGAGTCCTTGGTCAGGAACACAACTTCCAATTATCCAACTAATTATAACATTATTCTGTGGGAAAACTTTAACAGCTGAAACTGTTGACTTAGCTAGAATCAAAAAGAGCAGCTTAATTGCAGATAAACTAAAATGATAATTGTGTTTCGGTTGACAATCTCCAATGTTCAAGAGACAAGGACTAAGTAACTCTATCTATCATGGATGATACAGTGCAGTTTCCCATGCTGGATGGGGCCACACTTGTAGATTTTACTGTCAAGATGGCCAATTGGGAAGAATTGTTCTGAAAAATTTCCAAATTGAAAATATAATTGCTTTGTTACTACATGATGCAGTAACCCAGGTTCTGAAAGACTACACACTCAGGCCATTAAGCATATACAAAAAAAGCTGACTTCGCCATGCTTCAGTGTGACCTTTTGTTCTCACAACAGAATGCTCCTTGGCTTTCAGGTAACTTGTACTCTATGCAGGGTCCTACTGTACTGCACAGGGAGCTTGGCCCAATATTCCATACTAACCTAAATGGGAAAAGAACTTGAAAAAGAATAAACACATGTATATGTATAACTGAATCACCTTGTTGTCCACCTGAAACTAACACAACATTGTTAATCAACTATACTCCAGTGTATAAAATAAACGTTAAAGGAAGTTGAGAACTGGATAGTCTGGACCTTTGTGGGGTTAGCAAAGTTTATTCTCTGCCTGGATCAAAAGGTAGTGCAAAGTAAATCAGAAAGGTAGAAAAGCCATATCAGAAATTATTAGAATATGGGGCAAAGTTATTTTCATATCATTGCCAAGCTCTTCCTGTTATATGCTTCCTACACAACAAAGAGGATGATTACTCATATTGTGTGGTTGCTCTCTGGTGCCAGAGGAGCCTTCTTCCCTTGTCATTTTTTCAAATTGTTCTGGGACAGCGCAAAGATGATCACCAAAGGAGGACTTCAGGGGTGGAAAGCATACCTGTCCTATTTCCTGAGAGACAGAAATTCTCTAGCAGGGAACTTCCTTGGTGATCCGGTGATTAAGACTCCACGCTTCCAATGCAGGTGTCTTGGGTTCGATCTCTGATTGGAGAACTAAGGTCCCACATGCTGCATGGTGTGGCCACCAAAAAAAAGAAAGAGAAAGAAATTCTTCTGCAGGATTCCCATTTAAAGGAATGACCCAATAAGATTTCTGACTTTGAATACTAACCTACACAGTTCTATTTGTATAAAACATAAAACATTTCTAAAGGAGGAGCTAGAACCATTGTTTATGAATATTTAGTTCCTAAGAAAGCCCTCAGACCTGAGAAATATCAACAAAAAAGTGGGCTAATATGGGGCCATTTTCATTAATGCCATTCCAAAATATGGCCACAGAGGACAATAGATCAGGAAGATTCTATCAAAGAGCAGAGAACTGGCCACAAAAGCAAAGGGTCAGAATGTTTCTCAGAAAGAAGAGGGGCAGCTTGACTAGCTGGGCAAGTCTTCATTCTACCACTTGCTGTTTCTGTTCAGCTGCACACTCATTCATTTATTTACTCATTCGTTCAACAAACACTGTTACTTACAGTGTCCCAGTGTTACAAAATTACATGAGTGAATAAAACCAAAGTTTATATGTGTGATGATGTAGTGACTACACATGTTTCCCACCCACTCTGGTTTTCTGTTCTTCCTGCCCTATCGGATTATGTATGTTGGGTATGTGGCTGTGAGGCATGCCCATCACCTCATAACCCCAAAGCTGAAGTGGACTTCAACCTTCAAATAAGATTTTAGTTTCTCTTGCTGGGGACTGAGTATGTTCATGTAGACATCAAAGAAGGAAAAAAACATATACACATGGTAGTACTAAGACCCCATCTCCACGGTGGGGTCTGAGTGGCATCCATGCCCAGGCTCTACCTGTGGGGGGAGGGGGAGGGCAGAAGAAGGCTGTCCACAGCCCAGATGGTCTGCATGCAGGTGTGGCAGGCACTCTTCACTGGAGAGAAAGTAGTCGGATGATCATTGCCCGGGGAAGTGGAAAGTGTTGCTTAACCATGAGCCTAAAGAGAAGAGAATGAAATTGGATGAAAAATAATAGCCTCTGCCACATAACCCCACTCTCCTGAAATCTTTAGTAAGAAGGAGAAAAATATAGAAACTGTATTAGGTTATTTTAGCAACGAGGCTGTGCTTATCAGAGGAGACCCAAATTAGCACAGGAATAATTTGCTTGTGTTAGAGACACTTCCCACTGATAGACCTTGCTGCCATTCTTCAGGGTAGCATCCACTGAATGAGACCAGAATCCTGGAAGAAGATGGTTGGAATAAAAGGATGGGGCAAGAATGGAGAGGAGAGGGGACGTACCCGTTGCTGCCCTTCTTGGCTTCAAAAATCTCTGTTTAAACCTGACATTTTATTCTTGGTGGTTCATTCCATGGTGTTAAAATACTCGACAATCTATAGTCTCTTAGAGGCTAAATTTCACAAGGAGGGTTAATGCTTTTAATCTCTTGCACCATTGATGCAAAAATATGTTTGGGTTGTCAGAAAGATCTGGTGCTTGGAGAGTTCTGAACAGATGAAAAAGTCCCACTAAAACTGGTGATGGGAGAAAAGTGGCCCTGAACATTCTGTTTGATTCCAGAGGAATGGAGAGCCATCTACTTCACTGAGGAGGTTTTCCAGAGATTCTTCTTTCCCCTCCCCTCATTCCTGTGTGAGTCATCAAATTGCACACCCTTATTTATCCCCCTCTTAGGTATAGATGACTCACACATTTATTTTTGTAACTGTGACCTCCCTTCAAGCCCCACACTCATATCCCTGTGCTACCAGTCATGTC
This sequence comes from Oreotragus oreotragus, assembly GCA_006410675.1. Taxonomy (NCBI): domain Eukaryota; kingdom Metazoa; phylum Chordata; class Mammalia; order Artiodactyla; family Bovidae; genus Oreotragus; species Oreotragus oreotragus. The sequence goes on from SJYX01005348.1 coordinate 132,875, forward strand.
TGCTGGGATGTTTCCTGGGAAATTCCAACACAACCTTATTTCCCTCAAAATCAGCTTCCGTCTCCCTTCTCTATGTTATTTCTTGGGCCATCATACACTCAGTCACACACCCAGGAGCTCCTTTTGTGTCCTCAGTCTATTCCATTTTCCGTTTAATCACTTATAAAGTCCTATTCATTTTACCTCATAAATAACTCCACCCCTAGGGGTTCTTAAATCACTTTTCATTCCCTCTCAGCCGTAAATACTGTAATAACTGATTGACAGGTCTCCGTGTCCCAGTGTTCTTGACCACCAGCTGAACCCCCAGATTTATTTTCCAGATTCCTGCTCTAAGGATCTATTTGACCATCTCACTTCCTCATGCAAAACCTCTCAGTGACTCCTTGTGACCAAACTCACAAAATTCTGTCCTTCCAGAACCCTCCCCACAGTCTGGCTTTCCTTGGGCCTTTGAGTTCGTCTCCCTCAGTTCCTCTAGCAGCCCCTCTGTGCCTTCTGTTCACCTCTGATTCCCCTGAACACACCTCGCTGGCCAATTGGTTTTGTTCCTGCTTTTCTCTTCTCCCGTAGTTTTTCTTACGGTGTCCCCTACTGGTGCTATGCAGCTCAGCCTAGGAGCCCCTTCTCTGGTGCTTGACTTTTGTTTTCAGTTGCCTTCTCTTGACTCCTCTTCTGGGTTAAAGGCCCTTCCATGTGACCCTGCAGTCTCCTAGGCATTCCAGGGTTCAGCAACTTATGGTTTGGCACTGAAATGATGTATGTGTCTTGCTCAGCTGGTAGACTATTTTTTTTCAGGGGAAGGAACTATGTCTTGGTCACTCTTCATTCATAAGTGTCTGGACCTGGCACATCCCCTGCTGTGACAAATGCTTCTTCTTTGATGTGGCCTCACATGTGAGGAAAGCACGTCGTGGGCAGGACAAAGGGTGACTGTGAATGAGACAAGAAGATCATGAGAATACTTAGAAAGTTCAACAATGTATGCCACTTGCCTTCAACCTGCTGATACTGTCCAAAGAAAGGGGCTGAGGAACTTCCCTGGTGGCCCAGTGGTTAAAACTTCACTTTCCAATGCCGGGGATGTAGGTTTGATTCCTGGTTGGGGAAATAAGAGTCCATGTGCCTTGTGGCCAAAATATAAAAAAGAGAAGCAATATTATAACAAATACAATAAAGACTTTAAATATGGTCTACATTAAAATTAAAAAAAAAATCTTAAGAAAGAGCGAGTTAGCAACTTTTTGATAACAATGGGTAGTTTACTTTGCAGCAAAATGAACACGGGGATGCTCAGTTTGGTGCTCAGTTTGGTCTGACTCTCTGCTACCCCATAGGCTGTAGCCCACCAAGCTCCTTTCCCCATGGAATCTTCCAGGCAAGAAATACTGGAGTGGGTTGCCATTTCCTTCTCTGGGGATCTTCTTGACTCAGGGTTCAAACCCACATTTCTTGGGTCTCCTGCACTGCCAGGCAGATTCTTTACCACTTGCACTTAATCCAAAGAAGAAGAAAATATTTGTTATAATTTCTAGCTTGAGAAAAAAGTCCAAAGGCTCCTCAATCTGCCCTTTTCCTAGACATGAGCACTGAGCAGTCAAGATTCTTCTTTGGGACCATAAATGTCTTCTGTAAATTCACAATTTTCTCTGGTCCGACACTGTTGCCTACATTCTTGACAACTTTAACATTTTTGTCTTCATTTATCTCAGAAGTATTTTCTAATTTCCCATGTGATGTCTTCTTTGCCCCATTGAATGTTTAAGATGCTGCTATTTTATGTCCACATATTTATATATTTTTCAAATATATTTCTATTATTGATTTCTAATTTTATTTCATTGCATGGGATGTTATGTTTTATTTGATTTCAATCTTTTAAAATTTTCTGTGACTCCTTTTATTGCCTAACATGATCTGTCCTACAGAATTTTCTATGCACTCGAGTATAATATGTGTTCTGTTCATGTTGAGTGACATCTAGAGTTGTGTGTTAGATCTAGTTACTTTCTAGTGCTTTTAAAATCTTCTATATCCTCATTATTCTTTACAATTGTTTAACCATTATTGAAAGTGTTGTATCAAAGTCCCCAACCATTATTGATGAGTGGTATATTCTTCCCTTTCATTATGTTAGTTTTTGTTTTATGTATTCTAAGGCTCCGATTGTATGTGCACATGTGTTTATAACTGCTGTGTCTTCTTGCTTATGTAGAGGAACATGTTCTACAGCAGATTCTTTCTGGAATAAAGAATAGCAGCAGGAATGTGAACTTTCATCCTAACCAGTATGCAGCAGGACAGCCTCTTGTCCTTTAGCCAGTGAAGCCTCCATTGCCATTTTGAAGACCGCAAAGAAATGACTAATGTTCTGCTATTCTGTGTTTGGCAAACTGCAGACATACCCTTAGGCGGTTTGCCTCTACACAGCAACCCCATGGATGTCTTGGAGGTCCTGTGACATTGCACAAGTCTGAATGCCAAACAGAAAATAATTTTTATAGTTTATCTACTTGTTATAGTCATGCCATTCCTTTTACACAGGATATTACCCAGGTGGCTATATCTTTCAAAAAATTGCCACCCATGATCGCCTTCCAAGGTAGTTGCAAGATGGGTCACTAATGCAACATTTAGCAGATAACTTTCTCCCTCAGTCTATGATTCATGTCACTCACACTGGAATGTACCCCACAAACAGATTTGGTGTCAAATCTGGCAGTCACTCTGCTCCCCCAGAGACCTTTGATGCTCCATTGCCCAAGGACCTTTGATGCTCCATTGCCCAATCACTAGTGATGGCCACTAGGCTCTAAGCCATTAGATTCATGAGGCAGGAAAAAGCAACTACCCCCAAAGGGCATAGCTCCTCATCTGCACTCCTTGCTTCAAAGGTTGCTTCTCATAGTGACCTTGGCTATCTCTTTGGAAGCTGAGACTTGAGGTATGTAGATTTTGTGTTCATGTCAGTCTTTTGTTCCTGTATGAATTTTTTCTTACAGCAGTCATTGTATATAATGGCATCAGTATTTGGAAGGAGGATCCCATTAGTGCCATCAAAAGGATGCTCCATTTTGCTTCTAGGTCCAGACAATAACGTTTGAAACCAGAGAAAGTCTTGCACAATACACAAGCATTCCAGATACTGCAAATACTTTTCAAGTGTCCACGAATCTAAGAAATGTTGGAAATTCAGAGGACTGAATTTTAATGGCACTAAAAAAATTTTTTAAGAGAAATATTGCAAATATATGGTGCATCAACTTGAAGAAACTTGGAGTGTCTTTTTCCACTTGTTCTTCTAATCTTCCTCATGCCTCTAGATATTTTCTCTTTTTTATTTTGTTTTAATTTGGGAGGGCCAATGCTTCATGGCCTGTGGGATCTTAGTTCCCAGTCTAGGGATCAATCCTGTACCCTCTGCAGTGGAAACATAGAGTCCTAACCACTGGACCACCAAGGAATTTCCTTATTTTTATCTTGAATGAAATTTTCAGTATTACATTTCATTCTCTGTGTAAATATTCATCCTACCATACTGGCACATTGTTTCTCCTCCAGAGCTTTAATGCATCAGTTCACAAACACATATATGTATTTGAGTGAGTATTCAGCAGTCATATGTATATCAACGGCGATATGACAAGTCATCTGAGCTGGCAGATCTAAAAACTTACCCTAAGGATTTTTGAAGTTGAATGTTTATTCTTGGAAGATTGGGATATTTCCTTAAGAAGGGAAAAATACTATGTACTCAGATGGTCTGAGGAAATAGCAATCTCATGGTTTACTGTAACTGAATATGAATTCTCCTCACACCCCCCATACTCAGGTCACTTTCAATTACCTAGTGAAAAAAAACATTTAGAAATACTTGAAAAATCTTGAATTGCAGAAGTTCCCTGGTGGACTAATGGTTAGGATTTCAGGCTTTTGCTGCTGTGGCCTGTGTTCAATCCCTGGGGTGAACTGAGATCCAACAAGCCATGTGGAGTGCCCCCCAGCCCCACAAAAGAAAAGTTTCAAATGGCTTCAAACTAGAGTAAAGTTTACCAAGTCTGAGGTGACTTTTTTCAGAGGCTAAACTTTTTGTCTACAAACTGACCATGAACTCCCTCCCTGAGGACTCCAGTATTCCTGCAGAACCTTGTCATCTGTCCCTTGCTTTCTCCCTTGTTATGTCATTCCATCTCTTGGCCTTGTCTTCTGCTATGATAACCTTCATTTCCACATTTTTATTGCTGAAGAGGCAGTGGGGGCCTCAGAAAGCCCGGGCTCTTCTACATTTGCTTCAAATGCAATCAAACCTAAGATAGAACTGAGCTGGGGGCTTGCTGTCCCCTTGCCTCCAGTGGACAGTTGATGTTTTCAGATCTTTCAAGCTGAGTGATACCCAGTTCAATAGCCTCCTTCTCAAAAATTTCCAGCCTGTACTTTGTGGACCCCTTCAAAGACATATCATACACATATGCACACTTACAGATATACACAGACACACAGCAACACTAATGAACGAACTCAAGAAAATAGCAAGTTTTGCCTGGGTGGCAGCAACTTGCATGGCTGCTGAGGAGTTCCAAGTTGAAAAGTCCATCATCAGTGTCATGAAAACAGTATGCTCTTCAATGGGAAATAGGTGGATGACTTGGCCCTTCCTGGGCAGATCACACAATGGCTCCAGGTTGACTTTTGATAAGGAACATGGCAGAGTTCAGTGTGCTTGTTAGATAGAAATGCCATAGATCAGCTCCTGGAAAGTTTTCTACCCTAATCAGCCTCAGTCTGTTTATTTTCAAATCTACGTGTCGCTCTTTTAGGCAGATTTCCAGAAGGATCATCTGGAGGTAAGTGTATTTCCAGCTTCCTCCCCTCCTAATAATGGCCAAGAAGAAACTGACCCAAGCAAAGGAGTTGTACTTTAAACCTCCATGGCACCTTTGCTGGAATTTTCCACAAGTTCCTTATTCTAAGTTATACTATTTCAAATTGTACCTAATTCTTAATTATTTGAATGATTTCCACATGTATGATCACACTTGTTTCATTTTCAAGTATTTTGGCTTGTGCACCCAGAAGTAAGAGATGTTTTTAGCAGATATATATAAATATATTGTTGGCTGCCCAAGTGCGGCTGTCACCAGGCTGCTCAGCCCACTGAGCACAAATGTGTCCTTTCTCAAATCAGCTTCCGATTTATGAGACGGAGATGTTCCTCATTGATTTTTACTTTTCCAAATGCAAGCAATGCATGGTCTACTCCAATATTAGGCTCTAATTAGATAACTTTTTGACATCAATTTTTTTTCTCCACTTTTAGGGATATGTCTCTGGAATATGTCTCCAGAAATCTGAACTGTAGGATATACTTTCACGCCTACCTGGAGCCAATTTGTGCTGGGGAAAATTGTTTGTGTTGTTCTCCTTAAGAAGGGCTGTGTTAAATTAAATGGAACACTCCTTTCCAAATGTATTTATATACAAGATTTAATAATGTTAAATGGCACTCTACAGGATAAATATGGGGAGGTATTACTTGCATATATTGATAGCCTAGTACAGCTCCTCTGGTTCTATGTGATCCTTTGTGTATACTGGTTCTTTTCATTCTGGTAGGACATATGTATCCAGGTGATCTAGAAGGTATTCCAAATCATCAGGTTAGCAGTTTAAAATAAGTGAGGTCAAACCCAACAGCATTTTACGGTGTTCAATATTTTGAAGAGATGTCAAGTATAAATTTAGTTCACAGTTACACGAAACTGACTAACTCACCTATCTTGGGTAGCACCAGGAGAGATTTCCTGGACTTGTTGAGAGCAACCTTGAAGTGATGTCTCCCAGCCCATTGAATGACAAATTGAACAAGGAGTGTTAGGAATTCTGAGCAAGGTTTTCATATTGTATGTAGTATTTCTCATTGTGAAGATATTGAAAAGTCTTTTTAACTTTCCTATTTGCTTCCTGTCAGTGAACCATCAAGAAATTGAAAAAGATTTGACTCACTATGTTTGAATGAACATGGATTATTCTTGGTTGGGAAGGTCTTTGAGGGTGAAAAGAAAGTTCTATTTAGGTCAAAAGAATAGAGAATGAAGGGAAACAGAAAGAAATTTGCTAAAATTTAAACTTAATTTTAAACATTGTATTGTATCCTAAAATCAGATATATAGCCAATCTTTGTAGGGACTTCTAGTTTGACTGTGCTGACCAGTGAGAGGGCAGGCTCTGAGACACAGATTCTGGAGAAGGGTTGAGAACATCATCACCCTTTATCATAGGCACTAGTCTTTCTCTGCTTGGGACCCAGCCACCCCACATGACAAGGCTCATATTGTAAAACATCATCAACAGTGAGCAGGACTGGATGAGCATGCTTTGTCCCCCAGAGATATCCCAATCTCAGTCTCTGTAAATCCACAAAGATGATCCCAACTCATAGGCCCCAAGAATATACTCTTCTGTGATTGCAGAAGGTGTATACTTAATCCTTTATATACTGCAAATAACTTCCAATGAGAAGTTGTGTACATATTTACCCCTAGGGCCTAACTCCACGGGGAGTGGGAAAGTCCATGGATGAGGAGTGGAACAGCTGCCCACCTGCAGCTTGGTTGAGGTGGTTAAATTTTTGTGGTCTAGAACAGGAATCTGCTTTCAACTACTTCATCACACTGCTGGTCCTCCACGGCCCCCACTGAAAAGGCTACAGCTAACTACCTGTGATCTAGTCTCAACAAGAGTGTCTAAAGCGTAAGCATTCCATTTGTGCTTCCACTAAAGCTGCGAAGACAGACAGCTTCACACTTGAGTTTTAAAAATGTCCTAAATTAGATTGTGTTTTAATGCTGTGCCCTTGATTTTTAAGGGGACTCTGTGTGGCATCTTTCCCTGTAGCTCCCATCACTCAGTGTTCCCCAGAAGAGACCCTACCAGCAGGACTGCCTTGAGAAACTAATCCAAGAAAAATACTTTCGCTTCCCTGTAGAACTAGTACCTTTCTTCTTTGTTGTTCAGCCTCTCAGTCATGTTCAACGTTTGCAACCACATGGACTGCAGCAGGCCAGGCTTCTCTGTTCTTCACCATCTTCCAGAGCTTGCTTAAACACATGTCCATTGAGTCACTGATGCCATGCAGCCTTCTCATCCTCTGTCATCCCCTTCTCCTCCTGCCTTCAATCTTTCCCAGCATCAGAGTCTTTTCTAATGAGTCAGTTCTTTGCATCAGGTGGCCAAAGTATTGGAGTTTCAGCTTCAGCATCAGTCCTTCCAATGAATATTCAGGACTGATTTCTTTAGGATTGACTGGTTGGATCTCCTTGCAGTCCAAGAGACTCTCAAGAGTCTTCTTCAACACCACAGTTCAAAAGCTTTAAGTCTTTGGCACTCAGCCTTCTTAATTGTCCAACTCCAACATCCATGCATGACTACTGGAAAAATCATAGCTTTGACTAGACAGACCTTTGTTGGCAAAGTCCTGTCTCTGCTTTTTAATAAGCTGTCTGGGTTGGTCATAGCTTTTCTTCCAAGGAGCAAGTGTCTTTTAATTTCATGGCTGCAGTCACCATCTGCAGTGATTTTGGAGCCCAAGAAAATAAAGACTTACTGTTTCCTTTGTTTCCCCATCTATTTACCATGAAGTCATGGAACTGGATGCCATGATCTTAGTTTTCTGAATGTTGAGTTTTAAGTCAACTTTTTCACTCTCCTGTTTCACTTTCATTAAGAGGCTCTTTAATTCCTCTTCACTTTCTGCCATAACGGGGGTATCATCTGCATATTTGAGGTTATTGATATTTCTCCTGGCAATCTTGATCCAGCTTGTGCTTCATCCAGCCCAGCACGTCACATGATGTACTCTGCATATAAGTTAAATAAGCAGGGTGACAATATACAGCCTTGATGTACTCCTTTCCCAATTTGGAACCAGTCTGTTCTATGTCTGGTTCTAACTGTTGCTTCTTGACCTGCATACAGATTTTTCAGGAGGCAGGTAAGGTGGTCTGGTATTTCCATCTCTTTTAAGAATTTTCCACACTTTGTTGTGATCTACACAGTCAAAGGCTTTGGTGTAATCAGTAAAGTATAAGTTGATTATTTGCATATCTAAGGTTATTGATATTTATCCTGGCAATCTTAATTCGAGCTTGTGATTCATCCAGCCTTTCTTCTTATGGAATGATAAAGCTGTACCTCCCAGTTTTTGCTTTGGCTACCTTGGGACTTAAAGCCTAATTTTTATGTGTGTAGCTGTATGAGTACATAAAGCCTGTGTATTTACATTCTTTTGTCATCTTTCCTTCTTTTCTTTCTCTTTTTCCTTCATGAATTTGTTTTAGTCCTACTCTCATCAATTGCTCTGAGAAAGAGATGGAGGTACATCAATAATGATTAAAAAATAGAATAGTGTCCAGCAATTTTCAAAGTAAAGATTGTTTCACCTCAGCATGACTATTGGCCAGTTTCTAATGACAATACTGTAAATCATATTTATTGGTTATTGAATTAATTATGAATTGAGTTGCACATGGTGTTTCTTTTAAAGTATTATATATATACATATACATTAAAACACAGAAAACAAATTCAAAAATACTTTTGTGATTTGGTTTTTTTCAGGAATTTGTCAATTCTACTTCTTAAAGATAGATTAGACCTTTTAGAAAGAACTGATGTTGGAAAGAGATCCATGGTTTGGTGAAAGAGTTTTTGAAAGAAACAACGGAGTGAAACATATGAAACCTTCTAGAAACTGTTCCAGTCAATCTAGAGATGTTTAACATAGCTGCTTATCTATAATCCAGAAAGGTGAACTTGTGCATCCGGCAGATCTGGTAGTTCTTCCCTTCTGCCATCTTTTGGAAAGTTTGCTGTTTACCATCCCATGATCCTGGACAAGACCAAAAACTTGCTTCTCCAAGCTCAGTGTCTATAGCACACAACGTAGGAGTGACTCAGACAATCTATGTGTTCCCCAAATGGGGTAAAAATGGACACGGCTTGGGCCATCTCTCCTGTTGCTGCCAAGTCCTGTGCTCCTTTTTCCTGCAGCCACTGCTTCTGCACAGGTCAGAGCACAGTCTCATTGGCAGGGAACATGTGCTGCCAGGCCTCCCAGGGGTGGGGATGTTATCCTTGTCACAGCTGGAAAAGAGCAAGTTGAGGTTGGATCACAAAGTGTTATTGTAAGCCACCAAGTTCATGTGTAAGAAATGAGAGAATTGCAGAATCTCCACTGAATGACTAAGACAAGCACAGAACCCCTGAGTGCAGAGTGCATCTCATAAGAAACTGATAACCAGATCTGCCCACACCCACGTAATTAAAATAAAACCACCTCTTCCCCACTTCCCAATCTCATATTAATACAATCCCACCCTCAATCAAAATGAAGTCAATGATATACATGTATAAATTCTGGCTTTGCAGCTTTGACTATCCTTTCCCAAATGATGAGAATTTCTGGAAATAACAGTGATTTATCAACTAGAAATACACTGCTGCTGCTGCTGCTGCTAAGTCGCTTCAGTCGTGTCCGACTCTGTGCAACTCAGCAGCAGCAGCAGTGTATTTCTAGTTGAGAAATTACTGTTATTTCCAGCAATTCTCATCATTTGGGAAAGGATAGTCAAAGCTGCAAAGCCAGAATTTAAGTAATTATAAAATGTCACTCCCCAACTATTTCTTCCCTAATATAGAGGATAAGACTGAAATCAAATGAAGAAAAATAAATATGATGCTTATTTCTAATTTGTGGGGTGCAGTTTTAATAATTTCAGTAGATTTCTATATAGCCTACCCATTTTTTATTTTTTATTTTTTTTTGCTCTTTCATGGCCTAATGAAATTTCCAAGTGAAACACACACTATTCTGTGGACAATGGACATGATAAGGGCTGGAACAAATTCTTCTTTCTGTCCGTATCTTTGAGTCTTATTTACCTACTTCTGTGAAACTAGAATGAATGAAATAGGATAAGACAGATATCTCTGACATTTAGGAAATAAACCTTTCTACAAGAAATCAGCAGCAGCAGTGTATTTCTAGTTGAGAAATCACTGTTATTTCCAGCAATTCTCATCATTTGGGAAAGGATAGTCAAAGCTGCAAAGCCAGAATTTAAGTAATTATAAAATGTCACTCCCCAACTATTTCTTCCCTAATATAGAGGCTAAGACTGAAATCAAATGAAGAAAAATAAATATGATGCTTATTTCTAATTTGTGGGGTGCAGTTTTAATAATTTCAGTAGATTTCTATATAGCCTACCCATTTTTCTTTTTTTGCTCTTTCATGGCCTAATGAGATTTCCAAGTGAAACACACACTATTCTGTGGACAATGGACATGATAAGGGTTGGAACAAATTCTTCTTTCTGTCTGTATCTTTGAGTCTTATTTACCTATTTCTGTGAGACTAGAATGAATGAAATAGGATAAGACAGATATCTCTGACATTTAGGAAATAAACCTTTCTACAAGAAACCGTTTGTAATACTCATGGACTAGGTCACAAACTGATCCATCCTCTTTTTCTGCTCATAACTTTGGATCAAGCAATGAAACTGAGGTTGCTGAGTCAGTGGTGAGAAGGGCTTCAAGGTCAGTCTCCTGCTGTTGTTGGCTGAGCTCAAACCAAGATGGCAGTTAGTCACCATCAGGTAACTATGCTACTTCCATATGTGTGATCCGGCCAGTGGCCCCAGCTCAGGGCAGCTGAGGAACTGACCCAGTGTGGAGTCAAGACTTCTTAGTTTCCAACCTTGACAAGACCACCTCAGAGGTGACGGGCAGATCCTGAGGTCAAAAGAGATATCAAGTAACAGAACTAAGTCCTCCAGGGCTTGTGAAGAAGAAAAGTTGTGTTGATCGTAAGACAAAAGGCTGGGCTGGCTAAATGTAGCAAGAGGATGCATGATTCAACGTTTGATAAGTCAGGATGAAGGGATACAAAGCAAGGTGAGCAAAAGTGTCCTCAGAAGCAAAACCTCCAGGAACAGGAAGGCTGCTGCTGCTCCATCTTGGAAGGCTGTCTGCCATAGACTTATGCAGTGCATGGGAAGATTCCCACTTTGAGAGCTGCCAATACCTGCAAGGCCTAAGGGAGTTTAAAGCCCTCCTCATGAGCCTCTCCAGTGGCCTGCTTGTGGTCCTCTGAGCCCTGAGTGACCCCTAGAGACCCAGTCCCTTCCAGCAGCACCCCGTTATGTCTTCCTTCCTGCTCTAACCAGCTGAGTGGCCAGCTAAGGGCAATGCCGGTGTCAAGATGGCTTGTTCTGCTCCTGACTTAAGAGAAAGTCCTGTAAATACCACTGGTGCTGGGCTGTTGCAGAGCCTTTCTTGGCAAAACTCCTTGTGCTAGAAATGGTTCATCAAGTCTTATCACAGGATCTGTCTTAACATATGTATACCTATGGCTGATTCATATTGATATTTAGCAGAAAATAACAAAATTCTATAAAGCAATTATTCTTCAATTTAAAATTTTAAAAAATACATAGCAACAAAAAACTTAGAAAACAACCTATTGGGAAACACTGTTTTGCAATGCCCTGCTTCAGATAAGGGATCATCCCAAAGCAATAAATAAAAGTGCAGTGTTAGTCACTCAGTCATGTCCAACTCTTTGGGACTCCATGGACAGTAGCCTACCAGGCTCCTCTGTCCATGGAATTTTCCAGGCAAGAATACAGGAGTAGGTTGCCATTAGAAGATTCCATTCTCCAGGGGATCTTCCCTACTTAGGAATCAAACCTGGGTCTCTTGTGTTGCAGACAGATTCTTTACCGCCTGAGCTACCAGGGAAGCCCCTTTAGAATCCAATCCCAAGTAATAAATCTTCAGTAGAATCTAGAAACCTGTTGCCATTTCAGGTCCACATCTTATTGGATCAGTCATTCTGTCTAAAGATTTTTGTATGCTTTATTTTCTTCACCTGCTTTGATTTGCCTGAGTTAACACTGATTTCTTTCTTTGATTGTTTTCATTAATACATTACTGAAAAGGCTTAAAGCACTTCAGTATGCTCAGTTCCTAAGATAATATTATAAAGCATAGTTATGCTGTTACAGGGTTAGTTATTCCCCATGGCTTTTGTCCCAGGGATATGGACTTAAAGGCTTTCTCCCTCCAATGGTGGCAGAGGGGTGCTGCTCTGTGTCAGACAGAAACAAGTATTTCCAGAGCACAATCCTTTGTAGGTAAGAATCACCTAATTCATTCCTTTCTGGGCAACAAAGTATTGATGGCAACACACTGAATCTGTCAGGTGGGGTTCTTAATTTAGAACTTTTCAGAATTAAGATTTGATAGTGGGATCTTCCCTGGTGGCTCAGTGGTAAAGAATCCACTTGCCAATGCAGGAGACACAGGTTCAATTCCTGATCCGGGAAGATCCCCTAGGCTACTGAGCAGCTAAGCCTGTGGACCACGATTGGGCCTGTGCTCCAGAACCTGGGTGTTGCAATTACTGAAGATCCTGTACCCAAGAGAACTCACCTCAATGAGAAGGCATAACACTGCGACTAGAGAAAAGCCCACTCAGCAATGACAACCCAGCATAGCCCCAAATAATTAAAAATTTAAAATTATTAAAAAAAAAAAAAGATTCGATAGTAGGAGTGAACACAGGCACTGAAGTTTTAACTGTATTTTTTTTTCCTTTATGTATAGGTACTCTTTTTGTGCCCAGTGTAGACTAGATGTGGATGATACAAATATAAAATGTGGTTTCTGCCCTTAGAGAACTCACAAGCTACTAGGGGAGAAAGTCTCAGATAAAAGCACAGGATGGTAAGTATTTTGATGAATTTGCCTAAGATGCATTGGACTCTGAGAAAGCAGTTCTGACACACTTCCTGGAGGAGCTGAATCTTGAAATAAGCATTTGCCTGATGCGTTTAGGGTAGTGGATTCCGTAAAGAAGGGCAAGGAATCAAGATCAGGACGGCTGGTTGAGGGGGACAACATCAAAGAAGCTGGGTGACACTGCTGGAGCTGACGACGCTTCCTTTTGTCAGTATTTGAGAGGCTCTAAAGGATTTGCAGCTAAAGAGTGACATGCTCTGATTTGTGGGCTTTTTTTTTTTTTTTTTTTTAGAGAAAATAACGTGGCAGCAGAGCTATATATGGGTTCAGAGATGTGAAAGGGAGACAGAGACCAGTTTAAAGATGAGTGCAATCTCCAGAAAGATGCTGGGGAGGACCAAGATCAGGCCAAAGCAGGGAGACAAGCAGGAAGGGGGGCATCCGAGAGATTTAAAAAGGATTCATGTAGACATGAGTCAGCGAGACTGAGGGCTAACTCTCAGACTTTGTGGATGAATTATGGTACAACTCATAGTGGTGGCAGGTCATCTTTTTAAATTTCAGCTTTATTGAGGCATAATTGACATATAAAATTATGAGATATTGAATACGTACATTGTGATTTGAATCATGTATGCATTGTGCAACGGCTCCCCTCATCTAGTTAATGCACACACCCTTCACTTCCTTTTTCATGTGAGAACATGACACAGTGATATCCACCAGATATCCTCAGACCTTATTCATCTATAGTTCAAGTCTCAACAGCCTCTCTCTATTTCTTGCAAACTCCTAGCCCCTGCAACCACTTTTCTCTTGTCTGTTTCTATGAGTTTGAGTTTTTTTAAAACCCACATACAGGTGACATCATGCAGCATTTGCTTTTCCCTGTCTGGATTACTTCACTTAGCATAATGCGTTGAGGAAGTGATGCTTTCAATTTGTGGTGCTGGAGAAGACTCTTGAGAGTCCCTAGGACTGCAAGGAGATCGAACCTGTCAGTCCTAAAGGAAATCAACCCTGAACGCTCATTGGAAGGACTGATGCTGAAGCTGAAGCGCCAATACTTTGGCCACTTGATGCAAAGAGCCGACTCATTGGAAAAGAACCCGTTTGCTGGGAAAGATTGAAGGCAAAAGGAGAAGGGGCAGCAGAGGATAAGATGGCTGGATGGCATCACTGACTCAATCGATATGAATCTGAGCAAACTCTGGGAGACAGTGAAGGACAGGGCAACCTGGCGTGCTGCAGTCCATGGGGTCGCAAAGAGATGGACATGACTTAGTGATTGAACAACAACAACAAATGCTCTCAAGTGCTCTTTTTACTCAAAAATATACTGTTATATTATTTTCATGTCAATCAGTATGCACCCTGAACTCATTTAAAATGCCTGCCCCATTCTTTGGGTACATGTATGAGACTGAACTGAACTGAAATGACTGATACCATAATTAATCTAATCGTTTTCTACTTGGAGGTCATTTAGCTTCATAGCTTTTACTAAACAATGCTGTCTTAAGTAACAGGTTTGGAACTTGATTTTACTCACTTACCAGCTCAGAAGTAAACCCGTTGCTTTGTTGTGGATGCTGGCAGAAGACACAAGATGCCTGGATCGGAGACAAGGGACTTTATTACCTATACCACCAGAGACAGCAGAAGCATCAGCATCCACTGGTTCCACTGGCCCCCAGGAATGCTAAGAAAAGAAGTAATTCCATGGACCCAGATGGATGCTGTGAATGTGGTAGGTTGGCATTGCAGCTGAGGAATATTGGGCTTTGGGAATCTACTTCTGCTGTGTAAGCAGTAGGCAAGCCCTCTCTGTCCCAGGAGGAGACATTACCTCATCCTTCAAGGACACTTGCTTCAAGCACCATTCTGAGACATGGCCTGGGTAAAGAAATAGGATGCTGCCTTCTCAGCACATCAACAAAGTGTGTAGGAATACAAGAGAACCAAGAAGGACTGTCTCTGAGCAATAACCATCCTTTTCTATACATTTGAAAATATCTTTAGGAGGGAATTCCCTGGAGCAAAGTGTTTATAACTCGGCGCTTTCACTGCTGAAGGCCTGTCTCTTATACACATCTGGTGTGGCAAGCACTCTTCACTGGAGAGAAAGTAGTCGGATGATCATTGCCCGGGGAAGTGGAAAGTGTTGCTTAACCATGAGCCTAAAGAGAAGAGAATGAAATTGGATGAAAAATAATAGCCTCTGCCACATAACCCCACTCTCCTGAAATCTTTAGTAAGAAGGAGAAAAATATAGAAACTGTATTAGGTTATTTTAGCAACAAGGCTGTGCTTATCAGAGGAGACCCAAATTAGCACAGGAATAATTTGCTTGTGTTAGAGACACTTCCCACTGATAGACCTTGCTGCCATTCTTCAGGGTAGCATCCACTGAATGAGACCAGAATCCTGGAAGAAGATGGTTGGAATAAAAGGATGGGGCAAGAATGGAGAGGAGAGGGGACGTACCCGTTGCTGCCCTTCTTGGCTTCAAAAATCTCTGTTTAAACCTGACATTTTATTCTTGGTGGTTCATTCCACGGTGTTAAAATACTCGACAATCTATAGTCCCTTAGAGGCTAAATTTCACAAGGAGGGTTAATGCTTTTAATCTCTTGCACCATTGATGCAAAAATATGTTTGGGTTGTCAGAAAGATCTGGTGCTTGGAGAGTTCTGAACAGATGAAAAAGTCCCACTAAAACTGGTGATGGGAGAAAAGTGGCCCTGAACATTCTGTTTGATTCCAGAGGAATGGAGAGCCATCTACTTCACTGAGGAGGTTTTCCAGAGATTCTTCTTTCCCCTCCCCTCATTCCTGTGTGAGTCATCAAATTGCACACCCTTATTTATCCCCCTCTTAGGTATAGATGACTCACACATTTATTTTTGTAACTGTGACCTCCCTTCAAGCCCCACACTCATATCCCTGTGCTACCAGTCATGTCTGCTGGGATGTTTCCTGGGAAATTCCAACACAACCTTATTTCCCTCAAAATCAGCTTCCGTCTCCCTTCTCTATGTTATTTCTTGGGCCATCATACACTCAGTCACACACCCAGGAGCTCCTTTTGTGTCCTCAGTCTATTCCATTTTCCGTTTAATCACTTATAAAGTCCTATTCATTTTACCTCATAAATAACTCCACCCCTAGGGGTTCTTAAATCACTTTTCATTCCCTCTCAGCCGTAAATACTGTAATAACTGATTGACAGGTCTCCTAGACAGGTGGTACGTTGTGTCTGTGTGCTTGTAGGTGACTTTTAATGACATTTCAAGGTATCCTGAAAAAACAAAATACTTCTTTGGATTGCTTTTGTCAAATAAAATTATTTGACATAAGTCTCATTGAAACCAGATGTGGAAATATGCAATTCTTACTTTTTTACTATCCTTCCCTGGGGGCTCTTGGCTTATGCCAATCTGAATTTTGATGTTGAAAGCCTCAGGGCTCTCTTTTTTTCCAGGTGTGTTGTCTTTCATATATTGGAAAACTCTGGGAGAGGACCCTTGAGCAGTAGCTAACACTGTTAAAAGCAAGACTGAACCATCAGAGATTTAAATCAGGAGGGAAGATTGGTTCTTGGATCAAGTCCTCTCCTGGACTAGGACTTGTCAGGCATCCTGGCAGTGGCAGGAGTCAGTGGTTCAGGGCTTGGGAAGCTCTTTTTAAAATTTTTTAAAATAGATTTATTCATTTATTCATGGCTGTGCTGAGTCTTCATTGCTATGTGAAGGCTTTCTCAAGTTGCAACAAGTAGGGGCTGTTTTTGGTTGAGGCTCAGGAGCTTCTTACTGCAGTGGCTTTTCTTGTTGTGGAGCATGGGTGCTAGGGCACGTGAGCCTCAGTAGCTGTGGCCCATGGACTCAGTGATTGTGGGACATGGACTTAGTTGCCTTGCGGCATGTGGGACCCTAGTTCCCAGGCCACGGATTGAACCTGTGTCCCCTGCATTGGCAGTCCAAAACTTAACCACTGGACCACCAGAAAAGTCCCTGAAACTCTGCTTTTATCACAGACTTTTCCTATGACTTTGGTCTATTCACTTCTTTTGGGTTTCCTCTTCTGTTAAACAATGCCCTGATGCCTCAGCAGTAAAGAATCTACCTGCNTCTTCTATGCTTGCAGTAACCTTCTTCACCCAAGGTTTTCTGTATGTTTCTTTTTAAATAACCTAAAGCGGATTGGGATACTTTTATCGAGTTCCAGTCTGTAAAGGGATGAAAATTTAGAAGCAGCAACTCAAGGACCATCCTTCTTAGATATAAAGTATGTTCCTTCTTAAATATAAAGTGTATGGATGGCTTCCTTGGGCTCCATGCCAAAGTTGAGATGTTCAGATCATTTAAGTCTGTTTCACAGGCTTAAAAGAAGTCAAGTTCCCATTAGTTCTAAGCTCAAGAAGCTGCTTCTTCTGTCTGCAAATATCAGAATGCCCAACTCACAGGGTAGTGAACCAATAGTTGTATTTTCCTTTCTCTATATGTTACAAAGTCTAAGGTGGGATGTCCAGGGCTGATGTCCTAATCCAGGGATCGTCTAGCTAGCTCTGTAGCTTTTTAAAAAAAATGTTTTCCAGATGGTTTCAGCCCCTCCAGGCATAACATCTGCTTTCCAGTCAGTGAGAAATTGGTAGAGCACATCTTTGCCTCTTTATTTTGGATCCTGTAATCCAGCCCAGGGAGTGGTGCTTTCACCTCCTTGGCCAGAACTCCAGTGTACAGCTCCCCTTAGACACCAGGCTGAGAGGCAGGCAAGGAAGGACTTGGTGGAGGAAGTGTGTTGACTAAACCAACCTCCCCTGTATTCTACACCATCTCAAGGAAGAAGAGGGAGCTTTCAGAGAATCCCAGACAAGACTGAGAGATAGGGAAATAGGAGTGGTTTCTGAGAGTCATCAACCAAAGATTCCGGGCATTCCCTTCTCAGCCTTAAATAAACTCCATGGAGGCCCAAGTCTGTGTCACCTTATTCCAGTCTAAACAGCCAATCCAGGATGAGGCCTCCTTCCCAATGTAGGCCAATCGGCTGAGGGTCAGGTTTGAACAGTTCATTGGTGGGGGTGAGGAGTTATGCAATGAATTGATGGCTATTTTCAGAGAAGGAAGGAAGCCAGGAGGTCTACCTAACCTTGAGGGGCTGAATGGGAACGGCAAGCAGACTCTTCTAAGATTTCCTCCTGTCAGCCCTCATTGTCCTCCTGAGATGGTTTTAGGGATCTTGAAGAACAGAGCTCTGGTCTTAGCACCCCCAAACAAGGGCACATCCTAGCTCTGGCCAATGACTTTGGGCAAATTATTCCTTAGACCTCTGTTACCTTCCCTGTGAAGTAAGTTATATCCTAGAAATAACCGTGGATAGGAACAGCATAATCACACTCTGACGAGCCTAAAGCTTTGTGGACAGAGAAGGTGTTCTGATTTCTAGAACAGTACACTCCTCACCAGCCATGTCATCTTTTAGGAATGGTTGGGGAGAGATACGTGTGTGTACAGAGCAGGCATCTGCTGGAACCAAGAGCCAGGTCTCATTGTTTGTAACATATGTGAATAGAGAAGGTAAAACCTCATGTCTCCCGGCTCACTGGAGCTCACACAGAATCCAAAGGGTTAAAGCAACTTTCCAAGGAGCTACACACAAAAGTCTCTAAAAGGCTGTCCAGTAAGATAGTCAGTCGACCACACCACAGTCAATGAGGTCATGGTCCCACGTGCATCCTCTTCTCCTTGGGAGAAGGTATATAAAATATAAATAAATGATCAGGTTACAGAATGAACTCTGAATGACCAATTTTGGTTCAAGTAAAGGCCTTCTCCTGCCTCACCATTCTCTGACGATAAATCTTTCAGCAGCAGGTTGATCCCTCTCAGACCGTCTAGCAATGTTTCCACCTCCTGCCCGTTAGGAGGGAGTGAGTGTGAGGTGGGGGCCTGAACACACACAACCCGCTGCAGACTCACGCTTGGAACAGCTTTCCTCTTTCAAGGGCTGACTGGTTGATACTCTGGCTGCTGCTGGGAGTGAGAGAAGAGAGAACAGGTTACAACATCATGGTAACAGCAATTGCAAGAACCATCTGCAGAAGGGAGCCATGGATCTGACTTCCAGGGGATGAAGCTCTGAGGTTGGAGGGACTAGGCTGAGCTTTACTATCAGAAAGACTGGCAATGTCCCCGCTAAGGCTTCCATCCTCTTAGTTTTCCTTGAGGGTAGATGATTTAAAGGTTGTTCTGAGTCTTTGCAAATTTATAACACAAGGTGACTGTGTTCATTTCTCCCAGATCTATTTGTGCCCACAGGAAAAGGAGTATCAGGGAAGGAGGGCATCAGTGTCTCTCATGGGATGCTGTGGTGACAAGATGCTCAGGGTTGAAGGGGCGGGCAGAGGAGGACCCAAATTTATGAAAGTGCTACTCTGACCAGACATAAAGGCCACTCCTCCCAATGGGGATGCTGTTTTTGATCAAAAACTAGGAAAAAGTTATTCTCCTTTGTCTTGTCTCTCTGGTTCCCTTGGTGTATGCTTTTCCCTCCGTTACATAGGGTCAGGTCACATTAAAGTGACCAGTGCATCTCACAAAGGGCCACTGACTCCCGCCTTTGTGGGAGGCTTCAGGGTTGGCTGATGCGCTTCTGTGATACAGAGGCTGCCTCTGTGGCCTAATGAGCTGGCCACTTAACCTTTAAACCTCAGCCAACCATGTCCTCAGTTTCTTTCATGTCCTTGCCCCCGTCCCTTGGCTTGCTGGTCTGCACTCCTTTGCATTATTGACAAGGTTCTGGATGGCCCCTACTGTGTCTTTGTATGAATTACCAAAGGCTCCCAGCTCTTGGCAGACCAACTAGAAAGCATCCCTGTTCAGACTGAGGCAGTTGAGCCAGGGCGCGCGGCCGGCACATGGCGTGCAGGCTGGTCCTCAGCCGCAGGCGCATCCCTCCACTGCATGTGGATGCAGGCCATGACTCTGACTGGCAGCAACACCTTTCTGCTTGCCTCCAGCCAGAGTGCCACAGAGAGGTTGCCCACGGGGCAAGCCAGGCCGCGCCCGCTCTCCAGGCTCCTTTGACTCCGGCATCAGGGAACTGCTGCATCCTGGCATGGACAGGGACAACTCAGCTCTTGCCACACAGATTTTCATCTCATGCATTCACTTAACAAATACTCAATGAACTTCTACACAGATTTTCACCTCATGCATTCACTTAACAAATAGTCAATGAACTTCTTCTACACAGATTTTCATCTCATGCATTCACTTAACAAATACTCAATGAACTTCTTCTACACAGATTTTCATCTCATGCATTCACTTAACAAATACTCAGTGAACTTCTTCTACACAGATTTTCATCTCATGCATTCACTTAACAAATACTCAATGAACTTCTTCTAAGAGCCAGACATGTGTAAGGTGCTGTGGGCGTCAGGGGGACACCAGGACACATGTGGTCCCTGTGCTCATGGACCTCAGAGTCTAGGTGGGGGACACGCAATGTGGCCTTACCATGCACCCATGCAGAGGAATTTATGGCTGCAGTGCTGAGAGAAGCAAGGAGTGAGACTTGGGCTGGGGTATTTGTAGTGAGACCAGAAAGATGTGACTAAGCCAAGGTCAACAGGAGGAACAGTCCAGCCTGGCAAAAAGAAAATCATATACATATATCAAGGCTGTGAGGCAGGGTAGACACCCTCCAGCAACAAACGGGAGAGGGTGTGGAAGGAACGAAGCTAGAGGAGAGAAGTCACGAGATGAGGGTATTGAAATGCACACAAGACAGATGTGGCCAGCAGGCAGAGGCTTTCCAGTCACAGTTTTCATGTAGAGGCAAGAACCGAAAGGCTTTAAGCGGGAAACTGAGGCGACTCAGTCTGGGACTCATGAAGATGGTGTGACAGACATCTCCTGTTGCTGGAAGCCGTGCTACCTGCCTGATTTGGCCCCATGATAAACACCTGCCCCTTGACTGGTGGCACACACCTCTCCTTCAATGCCCTCGCCCTGCCATGCATTTTCTATAATGATCCTTCACCCCTGTCTCCACAAAATGCTAAACTCCACATCTGCACGGGCACCTTCTTGACTTGGTTTCCCCCTCAGCACTTCCCATGTTCAACCTGTAAACATTCTTGGGACCCTTTTTCCTGTTGTAAGAAGTGTGGTTCCAGTCACACCATCTTGTAACCCATATGCCAACTTCTTACCAAGATTCAAATCTGGCCGCCACATACCTGGGAACCTGATCTATTGTACCAGTTAGTCTAAAGACCAGGAATGCTGCTGCAGATCCTTTACCTTACACAAAAATATGTGTTTGTGTTTTCTCCAAGTGCTCCATACTTAGCAGACCACAGAAGGTCAGAGTTCAGTGGTCTGATGAGCTGCTTGGAGTGTGCGTCATCAGTGGACCCTCCTGGATCTGCAGCAGCCACATGGTCCCCTCGGGGGCCAGGCTGCATCTGGTGAAACGTCATTTCAGCATAGGTGTTGGTGACACGGTCGAGTCCTGTAGTGAGAGATTCAGTTGCTCCTTCCCTTGGTGTCCTGTCTACACTGCGTCATGCGGGGAAAGGTGGGGGATTTCTGTCCAGCCACTTAGAGACAGGAGGAAGAATAAATTCCGGCACCTGGAACCTTCAATCAAGTCACGCTTTTCTGTATCCCTTGGTATAAGTGAAAAGTTGGAGACAGAAATATACTTTAAGAAAGGAACAAGCTTGCTTCCTGGAGATCTTTTGGCAAAAAGGGCTATTGAACGTGTAGTGTAGTTGGTCAAGGGAAAAACCCTCCAATCAGACTTCTGGGCTCAAATTCCAACCTTATCATTTCCTAGGTATGTGTCTTAGTCTGCTGGGGCAGCCTTATCAAAATAGCTGATTCATTTTGCTGTACAGTAGAAACAAACACAACATTGTAAAGCAACTATACCCCAATAAAAATTTTTTTAAAAGAAAAATTTCATAAAAAGAAAAAATGGATAGTAATGTATGGTAAACAGCAACAATGCATTTCTCACAGTTCTGAGATCAGGATGTCAGGGTGGACAGGTTTGGTGAAGGTCTTCTTCCTGGCTTGTGGGTGGCTGCTTTCTCTTTGTGTGCTCACAAGAAAGAGAAAGAGAGAGAACACACGCTGTGACGTCTCTTCTTACAAGGGCACTAATTCCATCATAAGGGCCTTACCCTCATGACCTCATATAACCCTAACCGCCTACCAAAGACCTTATGTCCAAATACCATCACATTGGAGTAAAGGCTTTAACATGTGAATTTCAGGGGGACACACACATTCAGTCTGTGACATTCTGTCCCAGTCCCTCAAAATAGCCCCTTTTACCTGCAAAATACATTGTTTCTGCCTCAATAGCCCCCTTAATTTGTTCCAGTGTCAACTTCAAAGTCTTATATCCAAAGTCTCATCTAAATGTCAGTTAAACCAGATACAGGGGAGATGCCAGGCATGACTCAAATTGACACAAAATTCTGCCATGTGAACCTATGAAACCAGACACATTCTGTGCATCCACAATACAGGGTGGGACAGGAAAAAGCTAGACATTCCCACTTTAAAAGGAAGAAATTAGAATGAACAAAGGGGTCCCAAACAAGTTCAAAACCCAGCAAGCCCAATCCATCAGACCTTAAAGCTCAAGAATAACCCTCTTTGGTTTGATGCTTCACTCCCCAGCCCACTGGAGAAGGAGCATCTGTGTGGATCAGGAGGGTAACCCCATTCACGTGGCAGTCTGTGAGGGCATGGGTGGGTGGCCATCCTGATCTTTGAAACTGACACAGAGCCAGCCTTGCCCCCTGCAGGACAATATGGTATGACATTGTACCTGTTGAAATTAAGCAACCTCATTGGGCTCATCTGCAATGGAGCAAGTAATGCTACCTGCATTAGAAGCACATTTACAAACAGAAATAAAGAATTGGGATTGACATACATACACTGTTGATACTATGTATAAAAGACATAACTAATGAGAACATACTGTATAGCTTAGGGAATCCAACGCAATGCTCTGTGATGACCTAAATGGAAAGGAAATCCAAAAAAGAGGAGCTTTTTATATATATGGACTTCCCAGGTGGCTCAGTGGTAAAGAATCCACTGGCCAATGGACGAGACAGTAGACATAGGTTGGACCCCTGGGTCAGGAAGAGCCCCTGGAGAAGGAAATGGCAACCCTCTTCAGTATTCTTGCCTGGAAAACCAGGAGGCCAGAGGAGCGTGGAGGGTTACAGTTCACTGGGTTGCACAGTCTGACTTGATTGAGCACGCGCGTGTGTGCACACACACACACATATATATATATGTATGTATGTATAGCTGATTCACTTCGCTGTGCAGTAGAAACTAACACAACATTGTAAAGCAACTATACCCCAATAAAACTTTTTTAAAAGAAAAAAATGCATATTCCAGGCCCCCACAAAAAGCACCAGAGCAGCTCCAATTGGGCAAGAGGCCCAGGGATCTGCATTTTAAACTAGAGCTTCAGATCATTCTGATGTACCCTGGTTGCTGAGAATCACTGCCACCAGGGAACTCAGCACAGGATACTGAGTCATTATTTCCCTCCCTTTGTTTCATTAAATTTATTTGTATGTGCTTTAATGTTATTACCCATTTGAGTTTCTGTTAGCATTTTATCCCTCCTGAGTTCCTCTAGTTGTATATCTTTTTCCTTCAGGGTGGGGTTCAGGGCAGTTTTCTGCTTTGGCTGATGTTTGTGGTCCAAGACTTCCTCCCCCCGCTCCAGCTTGTTTACTGCTACTGACCACATCATCCCCTCGCTACCCTCAATCATAACAGACAGTCCTGCCCACTCCCTCCTGATTTATCCTGTATTGTGTTACCTTCTTACCCTCCCTCACCTCACCCCCACCCCACCCCCTGCTTTTTGGAGATTTAAGGAGCTGTTTTTATTGTTTCTAGAGCCAACACATCTGTCATATATTTCCCTCAAACTTAAAAACATTGGAAAATCACTGGTTACTCGGCACAAAGTGAAGCCTGCACTAGATGACTGGCTGTCCCTGTGCTACACAGTAGGTCCTTATTAGTTATCTATTTTACATATAACAATGTGTATATGTCAATCCCAGTCTCTCATTTTTGTAGACTAAGCTTTCTCCACAAACACAGAAAATTAAACTGTGATTATAGTTGAGGAAACGAGGTAACACAAANGGCTAACTCTCAGACTTTGTGGATGAATTATGGTACAACTCATAGTGGTGGCAGGTCATCTTTTTAAATTTCAGCTTTATTGAGGCATAATTGACATATAAAATTATGAGATATTGAATACGTACATTGTGATTTGAATCATGTATGCATTGTGCAACGGCTCCCCTCATCTAGTTAATGCACACACCCTTCACTTCCTTTTTCATGTGAGAACATGACACAGTGATATCCACCAGATATCCTCAGACCTTATTCATCTATAGTTCAAGTCTCAACAGCCTCTCTCTATTTCTTGCAAACTCCTAGCCCCTGCAACCACTTTTCTCTTGTCTGTTTCTATGAGTTTGAGTTTTTTTAAAACCCACATACAGGTGACATCATGCAGCATTTGCTTTTCCCTGTCTGGATTACTTCACTTAGCATAATGCGTTGAGGAAGTGATGCTTTCAATTTGTGGTGCTGGAGAAGACTCTTGAGAGTCCCTAGGACTGCAAGGAGATCGAACCTGTCAGTCCTAAAGGAAATCAACCCTGAACGCTCATTGGAAGGACTGATGCTGAAGCTGAAGCGCCAATACTTTGGCCACTTGATGCAAAGAGCCGACTCATTGGAAAAGAACCCGTTTGCTGGGAAAGATTGAAGGCAAAAGGAGAAGGGGCAGCAGAGGATAAGATGGCTGGATGGCATCACTGACTCAATCGATATGAATCTGAGCAAACTCTGGGAGACAGTGAAGGACAGGGCAACCTGGCGTGCTGCAGTCCATGGGGTCGCAAAGAGATGGACATGACTTAGTGATTGAACAACAACAACAAATGCTCTCAAGTGCTCTTTTTACTCAAAAATATACTGTTATATTATTTTCATGTCAATCAGTATGCACCCTGAACTCATTTAAAATGCCTGCCCCATTCTTTGGGTACATGTATGAGACTGAACTGAACTGAAATGACTGATACCATAATTAATCTAATCGTTTTCTACTTGGAGGTCATTTAGCTTCATAGCTTTTACTAAACAATGCTGTCTTAAGTAACAGGTTTGGAACTTGATTTTACTCACTTACCAGCTCAGAAGTAAACCCGTTGCTTTGTTGTGGATGCTGGCAGAAGACACAAGACGCCTGGATCGGAGACAAGGGACTCTATTACCTATACCACCAGAGACAGCAGAAGCATCAGCATCCACTGGTTCCACTGGCCCCCAGGAATGCTAAGAAAAGAAGTAATTCCATGGACCCAGATGGATGCTGTGAATGTGGTAGGTTGGCATTGCAGCTGAGGAATATTGGGCTTTGGGAATCTACTTCTGCTGTGTAAGCAGTAGGCAAGCCCTCTCTGTCCCAGGAGGAGACATTACCTCATCCTTCAAGGACACTTGCTTCAAGCACCATTCTGAGACATGGCCTGGGTAAAGAAATAGGATGCTGCCTTCTCGGCACATCAACAAAGTGTGTAGGAATACAAGAGAACCAAGAAGGACTGTCTCTGAGCAATAACCATCCTTTTCTATACATTTGAAAATATCTTTAGGAGGGAATTCCCTGGAGCAAAGTGTTTATAACTCGGCGCTTTCACTGCTGAAGGCCCCGGGCTCGATCCTTCATTGGAGAACTGAGATCCCACAAGCCATGTGGCCAAAAAAAAAAAAAAAAAAAAATGAAAAAAAATTTTTAGGAAAAATTCAAAGGACTGGAGTTACCC